>JBBIGB010000109.1:2420757-2442878 GCA_037577075.1 Alestopetersius hilgendorfi
CTCTCTCTCTCTCTCTCTCTCTCTCTCTCTCTCTCTCTCTCTCTCTCTCTCTCTCTCTCTCTCTCTCACTCACACTCTATCTCTGTCTCTTTCTCTCTCTGTATCTCTGTCTCACTCTCTCTCTCTCTCTTTCACTCTCTGTTTCTCTTTCACTCTCTTTCTCTAACTCTCTCTCTCAACTTCAGTGCTGGATGCCTCCCTGTTTTGTATATTTTAGTATGTTCCCTGTTCTTGAACAAAGGGTTGTTAATTCATTGATTAATTGGTTTAGATGTTTCATGAGCATATGATGCTCTAAGGGACTGCAGGGGGTTCAAGTCCAAAAACTGTAGACAGTGATTTCCACTCATTTTCCTGTACTTGGAAGGGAGCAGGAAACCTGCTCATTGATCTCTATGTATGTGGGCAAACAGAGGCTATTCTACAAAGATTGTGGAATGCATGCAACATTCTCTTCTCTAATAAGTGATAAATAAACTTTAATGAACCGGAGGTTTAGTTGTGTGTCTTTTTGTGTTGCTGTGTGCATCATCAGAGATTTCTGAAACAGATATGCGGTCACCTATAGGCAGAAGCTTAAGCATTAAGTGCTGGAGGAATGTTCCGATAACTCATGCAAATGTGTTTCCTTTCATCTCGGAACAGTGCTGTTTTTACTGTGGAGAAGATAACCATCTGTTGCTTTTTACTCAATTTCATGCCACCTTGGGATTTTACATCACTATAGTTCACCCACAGCAGAGCCCTGCTCTAACAGCCCAAACACAAAGCACTGTGGATTCGGAAGACTTTTAAATAGTGCTTAGTGAATGTTTTTGGGACATTTTGAGGTTTACTGGACCATTGGACCAGATTATTTCGGGAGAGTTGATGTTTGTCTGGTGACAGTTGAAGCTTTCTTTAAAAATGCTAATTTCTGAGCACACCCTGTACATGTTAGGAATTCAGGAACATGGCTACCGCTAATAACATACCAATTTGGCGTACCCCGCTCCCCACCACCTCCACCTCTGGTTGAGGAATAATAGGCCCCAGTTGTCCATCGCACATTTCCTTCACACCAAACCTCGTGATCCACAGGAAACACTGAGCTTAACACCAGCTCCTCATGCTCTCAGAACATTTCTGCCAAAGCCACCTGACTACCACTTTTGAAACAGTGTGCTGGTTTAGGGTAATTTGGTGAGGTTGACAGTCTTATGATCAGATCAGTGCACAGCAGTGTTGGCATGTAGCAGCAGCATTTGTATATCAGCTTCTTGATATCCTGTACTTCAGAGGATCCAGTGAGGCTTCAATGAAAAGTGTTTTTTCAACAAAAAAATAGCAGCTTTCTTTGTTTCCTGTGGGTCAAGAACCTTTTTAGTTTCCCCCAGCAACCCAGACTGCTTCCTAATGTGGGCATTTGGCCAACTGCAGAACAGCAACACAACTTGAGCATTGGTGCTTAGGATTAAATGGGCAGAAGAACTCCTTGGAACTCCCTCTCAGTGCCAGAGCCTCCTGAATCTGACAGATTGGCATTAAAGCTGTAGTCCAGCAATTAGATGAAGTGACTTTTCTGTTCTGTGTGAACACACAAATGTCTGCAATTACAATGAATCAGGACTAGAAGGTCAGGCAGAGGTTGTAAAAAATATGGCCAATCAATGCATGGATTAAAGTTTTCCTTCGCTATGACGGATTTCCGTCAACTGAGTGCACTAAAGGTTAAAAATTAGATTCATGCAGATCCGAAGAAAAAAAAATAAAAGTGTAAGGAAGGCACCTGTAGTGTAAAGAGAGCACTGGCGCGTGCAAAGGACTGTGGGTGCACTTTTAATAACGTTAATAAGCTAAAGAGAAAGGAGCAAACTGTTTGTGGCTGTGCTGTAAAGTCTGTTTGCTCATGTTTGAGGATTGTGTTCAGATGAGCAAATCTTACTTGAGTCCTGAACCTATTGAATAATTACAGTTTATTGTACATTAAACATTTAGCCCATCTAGCATCTGTTTAACATAAGCACAGGGGTAATTTCTTCCTTTATTTGAAACAGAACTATATCACGCACTATCCTTAAATGTGCATGTTTAAATGGGCATTAAACTCCAACCTGCCAGTCGTGACTGACCTCCCACAGCGAGTGTTGTCCTGCTGCAGCACATCTATACAGTTTCTCCACAATCGGAGAAACTATGTGTAAAGCTGCTCTAAATTTCCTGTATTTTGGGTTTGGATCTTGGGGAAAAACTCTTATTTACAATGTTGAAAATTGACAGGTGTGGACTAAGTGCCTAAAGTAGATTGGGGCATCAGAATCAGAATCAGAATCGCGTTTATTGGCCAAGTATGTGAGCGAACACATACTAGGAATTTGATTCCGGCAGATGGTGTCTCTCAGTACAATACACTCAGTACAACATCACTCTTTATAAGCAACAGTCTGCGGTATTCAGCATGCTTTAAAATTAGTTTAGGCTGTTTGTAGACGTGTCTATATAAATAGTCCGTACAGCCATGTTTTACAGGACATAGGCCCTTCAATTTGCATCACTTGCGTCAAATTGCTTTCGGTTTTGCCAGAATAGACACACTTCTGTTAACGGAAGGCACATCACAAAACGGTAAAGAATAAGTGCAGATGGGCTTGGCTAAATGAAATGTGCGATAATGGCAAGCCACTTGGTTCATGGTGCAAAAACATGGAAATGTCAAGTGTGTGCTTTTGTGTGGTATTTCTGCAGGGGCTTGGGGCATAATAGACAACACAGTGTTAAAAGTTGATGCATGGTATAGGCCAGCAATGCGGAGCGTTTGTTTTGTAACTAAATAAAAGAATTAAAATTTCAGTCTGATTTCAGTCTAAACCATGTAAATGTGTCATTGTTGCATAAGCATAGTCACTACCATAGCTAGCATATTAAAAAACTTTACTTGGTGCTGTCCTCTCTAAATGTGTTATGGCACCAGTTTAATCAATGAGTTCATATCCTATTTTCATCCTGATTTCAAATGAATCAATAATTATGTAATAATTGTGACAGGCCTGCACAAGTATATAGGCTGCAATATGCAAGTTCTAGATTATTTTCTTTTGATGTTTTGATGAATCAATAATTGTGTATAAATATATACTCCAATGCAATGCTATAATTGTGCAGCCCAAACCAGATTATTAAACTTCTGCTTCAGGACGTTGTTTAAAAGGAGCCTGTTGTTGGATGTCTTTTGTAGAATTGTAGAATCTCAAACCTAGAGTATTGCAATGTGACTTTTCCTTAGTATCATTCAGCCCTGGGGTCTGTGCTGTTGCTTCCCTTGGCAGCTTTGGCTTTTCAGAATGTTCTTTTTGTGAAACCCTTAGGGGTCGTGGATGTCCGGGGTCATGCTACTGACCTTTATCCTTTTCCAGATGTGTCTCCATCCTCAAACAAACTCAAATCTGCTCTCTTGAGAGAGGCTGGGACACCAGGGTAGCAGAGAAACTAGGCTAAATGGAACTGAATATTAGTTAGCCTGTCATTTTTGTGGTTTAGTTAATGTTCCATGTTGATTTTACATGCTTGTTTGCCAGTTGTTTATGTGTGGAGATTGTGAGACCATATCCCAGTGAGAGCCCGGAAGAAATTTTGTTTTCCTATTTTCTTTTTTTTTTTTAGGCTTTTTTTTCCCTTTGACCTAAATTTGTGCAGCAGTATCAACAGACTTTGCTAGTTGAAACCTAGTTTCCCAGAAACACCATAAGAATCTTTATTGTAGGTAAATTGTTCAAACCTTGTGCTGTCAGAGTGCCTGACGTTTTTACCAGGTTGTCAGTAAAAGTCAATGAAATCTGTGCAGCTCTGCAAATTTGTGAATGATATTTTCTTCATTCTTTTTGCAGAATTTGAGAGCAGACCCAGAGCAGTTGTTCACAAAGCTGGAGCGTATCGGAAAGGGCTCGTTTGGCGAGGTCTTCAAAGGCATCGACAATCGCACACAGAAGGTGGTGGCTATCAAGATCATCGACCTGGAGGAGGCTGAGGACGAGATTGAGGACATTCAGCAGGAAATCACTGTCTTAAGCCAGTGTGACAGCCCCTTTGTCACCAAGTACTATGGATCCTACCTTAAAGTGAGCAATGAGTGTTTGCTGAAGCTTCAGTCAGAATGAAGGAATGGATTTTGTAAATAATGACTGCACATAAAAGATAAGATCATCTCAGTTGTAACTGATCAGTCTAGATATGTTCAAGTATAATCTACAAAGCAACCCGAAAGTTCCAGTGCAAAACTACGGCAGCAAATGTCAGACACTTAAACAGGTCATGGCTGATGGACTGTGTGGTATTGTTGGTATTTCTTGAAATCCTGGTACTCAGTTGCAGGATATGCTGTTTTCTATGCTGCAAATTCAGTTCAAAGGGATTGTTGATGTTCAGCTGATTAATGGTTATAAGGTGTATTGAGGAGGGACCACACACAATGTGCTGCAAAAGCCTGTGTGTTTATGTACATATATATTTGTGTGTGTGTGTATATATATGGGCATAGATAATTTTTTTAAAAAATCTAGATTAATCTCATTGTAATCTTGGAATTAATCTAGATTAAAATGGCTCATTTGAAATCTGCCAAAGGCCTCAAGCCCCCCCCCACCAAAATAAATGATCCCAATGCCTATTTTATAGTGTAAACCATAAATATGCCTCCAAATGTTCTCCAAGATCACTTTAATTTCATTTTGAACATTTCATTCAGTTTAATACAATACCCTTAAAGAAAATGTAAATATAAACCCGTCGTTTAAATACAGGGAGAGACAGAGAGAAAGAGTAAGGGAGCGCGAGAGACAGTAAAAGAGAGAGAGAGAGCGAGCGAGAGAGAGAGAGAGAGATGATCCACACGCTCCGGAAAAGTCACGAACTAGAGAGAGAGTGAGAGAGAGACAGAGAAAGAGAGGCACAGAAAGAGAAACAGAGAGAGCAACACAGAGAGTGAGACAGGTTTAAAACAGGCGCGATCCGGAAAAGTCACGAACAAGAGAGAGAAAGAGAGTAAATCTGCGCTAAAATATCCGCTGAAATTCATCATAGCTTGCGTAGTATAGACCCAGCTCCCAACCCAACTTTGTGAATAGATTAACGCCGATATTTTTTTTTTTATATATATATACATATATACACACACACACACGTCTGTTTGGCACAGTCAGGAACTTTTATGGTTAAATTGCATCTAGCACTAGTCTTGAGACAAAATTGGTACTGTTTTGGCAATTTCTGTTTGTGACTTCTGTTTGAAACCCACTCAGAATGTTGCGGTGGCTGCTCAGCCATCACTATAGCACCCAGGCACATGACAAAGTACAGTGCTCTCTACGCTATGCAGGCTTTCCCTTTTATGGCAACCTGCTGCTGGAATCTCTCCCGCAACAGGATTTAGAAATAGCCCATGTACTGGATTTATGCTACTCTAGTCATTGTTCGTGTTTAAAGTCATTAAAGAATGGAGAGAGAACTTACAAGTTCAAAACCACATGGTGAGAGTATCAAAGCCTCCTTTGCAGTGTAGCCGATTACCAGACATGGTATTTAATATATCATTCTTAAAGGTTTGGCATGGGCACAGTTTGAGTCGGACTAAAAGAAGCAATGTCCTCTCCTGGACTGTGGCGAGCTCCGAATCTCTGGGCTTTTTGATGTTCCATTTTTGGCCTGTAATTTTCAAAAATAATGCGCCAGAGTGTTAGGATGGGAAGCAAAGTTGTGTGGGCGTGCGTCTTATGTTCAAAGATCATTTTCCCCCTCATATAGCCAGCGTATTTAATCTCCCTCGGATATGCAGTTTAAAAGTACTTTTGCTCTTCTGTTAGGACGTTTGTGTGCTTCAGGGGGAGTTATCTGTGACTGTTTTAGAGGAAGTACGTAGAGCCCCAGGCATCACCCAGTTTCAACTCTGTGCCTGTATTACTTCTAGTACTTCTCAGAGAGACAGAAATTGTGCTGTTGGTAGGATAGCAGGTTACGATTGTTTATATAGTTGACTAGCTTATAGACTTATTGTGTTAATCTTTGTTTTTGTTTGCTTTCTTTGTTTTTTTTCTTTAATCGCCACGTTTGGGGCAGCTAGAGGCCTAGTGGTTAGGGAGTTGGCCCTGTACTCAGAAGGCCGTGTGTTTGAATCCCAGGACTGTCTGTGGTACCTCTGAGGTACCTTTGAGCAAGGTACCATCCCCACACACTGCTCCTGGGAGGTGTGATCATGGCTGCTTGTTATTTCACTTGCTAAAACCATGCCATATACCAAGTTGTATTTGTGAGCACCAAGTTGTCGTGTGAGCAAGCCAGCAAATTCATAGTGGTGCTCTGGGCACTGTTCTGTTAGGAAACCTTAAGTCATGGCTGTGGGATTCCCTCATGGTAATGACCACTTTCAAGAGGGTACTGCAGCCTGCCACCCTGCAAAACATTTTTCAGGTTTGTGTACCATGACAGGTGTTTTAATTTGCCTCCATAGTGCCCAGATTATAGGCTAATTGAGCATACATTGTATGTGGTGGTGGCCTAGTGGGTAGTATACTTGCCTCAGGACAAAGAGGTCATGGGTTTGAATCCTACCTTCAGCACCACCACTGGGTTCCTGAGCAAGAAGAGGGAGACTGCCCTCTGTATTTAGGGAATGGAAGTTGCTTTGGATGAAAGTGTCTGATAAATGCCAGAAATGTAAATGTATGTGCTTGCCAACCTAGTCTTATGTATGGAGGCCCCATGTTGCAATTTATAGAACTTAAAGCATCTGCTGTGAATCTTGTTGGTTGGTTTCAATGGTATTTTTAATTATACAACTAATCAGTCAATAATTAAATTTCTTTCTGAATATATGACATATACTTGCTTGCCAACCTGGCATCTGGTTAGCTACTCATACATTTACTCTTTGAGTGTTGCAAGAATAAGGTAGAGCAAAAATAATTCAGCATGTGTGTTCTGTGAGAGTCAGTCAGTTAACCATTGATGCACTAAAATGGTAGACTGTGGACAGTTGAAGCTAATAGCACTGAGACAGAAGCCTAATGGAGGATGTTCTGTTACCGTAGGTATATAATGTGCTGCTTCTAATGCATTCTGGTTAGCCACAAAACAAAAATACTTGTTCCAGTTTAAGCCTCATAACAGACACACTCACACACACTTTTTTTTATTCTGTGTAAATAGGAAAGTAACCTGATTTTTGCTTTTTCCCACCCTCTCGCATAAACAACTAATCCCAAATTAAAGAGGGATTAAGATTAGACATGCACTCACACCAGTTTGAGGATCAGGGGAAGCTGTTTGTTGTTTATAAGAATGTTGATGGATTTTTGCTCATCTGAGGCCCTGTCCCCCCAGGGCACAAAGCTGTGGATCATTATGGAGTATCTGGGTGGAGGATCCGCACTGGATTTGGTGAGTAATAATCTGATTTTCACCTTAGTGTTTGGAGAAACCTTTTTCATGAGTTTCTGTTTTGCATTGAAATGGGCTACATTAACATTCTGTAACCTGTTTGTCTTCACAATAACTTCAGTTTACACAATGCATTGTAATCTTTAAGCCCTAATTATAATTCAAGATCCAAAATTTTTATTTGCCATTTGTGCATGAGACCAGCAGTCCATGCACATTGGAATTCTTGTGCAAAGCTCTCCGAGTCAGGTTACATTTTTGATAGGTAAAAAAAAAAGACAGGAAAAAAGCAGAGAATAGAGCAGTCTACTAGTAGTATATAAAATATAAAGATATATATAAAGATATAAGTATCATGGTACAAGAGGGTTATCTACAAAGGATTTATACTTGCACATTTTCTATTTTGTCTATTTATAGTATGTATATTAAATTAAAATTTTGTAATGTAGATTGAACTTAAAACTCTAAACTCTAGTTCTAATTAGAGGGCATGCACACCAGAGAGCAAGAAACGGCATTTCGATTCCCATGTATGTCTTGCACATAAAATGTGAATTGACAATGAATTTCTTTGAATCCTGGAAAAAAAAAGGTTAATGATACACTTGTTTCCTGATTTAGCATTCACAGCCAGTCAAGTTGTTGCATGTTACACAGTAAATACTCTATCAGTGGGTGGTTGGAAGAGTCCATAATCGGTGAGAGCTGTTAGCAGATATGTAGTATTCAAACTATACAATTGCTTTAGATGTGCAGAATTAACAGAATGTACATTCTTCATGATGTTGTGTTGTATTTGTGTTTTACAATTAGGCCTGTCATCATTACTTGATTACAAATAATTACTCAATGTAATATATCCCATAAATTCTGCTTTTGCTATGAATCAGCTTGCTGATTAGTTTGCAGCTTCAGTGATCAACTCATCTGCAATTTGCAAGTCATCTGCAGCCATGAAGCCGTTATTGGGAGGCTGCAGTTTCTTCAAAAGCAGAAGCTGTTTGTGAGCAGAACAGCTTACTTAACTATTAACAATTCACTGTAAAACTGCAACATACAAAGAAAGAATATGCCACTTTAAACTGTGTGACAAGCTTTGGATATTTCAGATACTTCAGAGTGTTGTGTGAAGTTAGGCCCCCACTAGCTTGGTCATGTAATATGTGCAGCTGTTAAATTACCTTGTTAAAAGCAGCATGCATGATTTCACAAACAGCATTGAAAGGGTCTTAAAGTGCATTTGTTGGAATTTGCTGATACCTTTTTAATGATACATTATGCATATATATGATTATGTATTTTATTATTTTATTTTTAGTGTTTTATTTATATTTGAAACACTTTTTAAAGACTTTCATTTCAGTTAAGTATGTTGTTTTGGACACTTACTGTTTGGCTTCGTGATAACAAAAAAAAAAACCATACTACTCTATAAGTTATCCAAATAATTGCTGAATTGCTCAGATATATTAGTAGTGATATCCAGTTCCAATATCACAATTTACACCCCTACACTAAATACACAACTGTGAGTCAGGGAGCTATTTGCACAGTGGTGAAATGCAGATAATAAAAACAATACAGCAGACTTTTGTTATATTTTTCTTTTTACTAGTGCTGTCAAAAGTTAATGTGTGAATGAGGAAATTAACCCTGTTCAAACAATCCATACCAACCTAAAAGCAGCTGCTCACATGCTGCTGCTGTCCTATCTCTCATTTTAAATGGCAAGTTCCATAAATGGCTCGAAAGTTATTTCCAGCAGCTGTATTGATGAATTTGTATGTCACTGAAGTACGAAATTTATGAGTAAACACACTGCTGATGGTGGCAGCATCAGTAATATGCATTTGCACTGGAAGAGAACTTCAGTTGGCCAAACCGTACCATTGTCACGAGAGAGTTATGGCTAAATAAAGGAGCTGCAAACAATATTTGTACAAAGGTTAGAGGGGTTCTGTAGTTGCAGTGGAGTTGGTACATACAGCCACGGCTGTGCTGCATAGACACAAAATTGGCATCTGTTTACGTTTTTTGCCTGTTCAACCAGAGTTTGTAATTTTATGTTCAGTTGTGATGGATAGCAGTAGCTACACGAACAATTACAATTATTAATTTTATTTTTTAAAAGCTCTGCATTTTACATTTTATGGATATTTAAAAATTATATTTTATTTTGGTCACCTTCACATGGAGCTACAAGTCAGAGTCTCTCCAGGAACTACAAATATGTTTTTAGTTTTCAGATTCAGACTTCTGACCACATGCAAATAGTTTTGTGTGTATTGATTCCCTCTTTGGTTTAACCTTTAAGCACTACTCTCTTCCAGCTGGAACCTGGCGCTCTGGATGAGACGCAGATCGCCACCATCCTGCGGGAGATCCTGAAGGGTCTAGAGTACCTGCACTCTGAGAAGAAAATCCACAGAGACATCAAAGGTATAGCTACCTGATCCTCTGCCGAACAAAAGCTCAGACAGCTACAAGTCTTGTTTGGGTAACGTTGGCACCATTTACTGACACCTCTGCAATATGGGAGAGTATATTGCCATTCGGGATAGTCCATAAGGTTATTCCCACTGTCTAGTAAACATTTTTTGTCCATGTATATCTCATCTATGCATAGCTTAGCCTATGTGTCATTCATGTGCTTCAGAGGAGAGTTCATTATTCAGTCTTCAAAGAATATTGATTTGCCCAGTCCAAGTGTAAGAAATTTTTCTTTGTGTTTGTGCCAGCAGGAATACACATTTCTAATACACTTAATCCATGTCGAATGAAACAGAATGGTGCTATGCACTTTTATAATTAAAGCAAATCCAGAAAGACCTGATCACAGAGTAGAGACTTTGTGTTTCATTACAAATCATTAAACAAAGTTTAGGTTTAATGTCGGTCAGTCCTTGTCTTTGTGAGTTTCATGTGAAAAAAAAATCGCTTATTTTCCCTCTGTGTGTCTGTTTGTTGTCCAGCGGCCAATGTGCTGCTGTCTGAGCAGGGTGAGGTAAAGTTGGCAGACTTTGGTGTGGCTGGCCAGCTGACGGACACTCAGATCAAGCGCAACACATTTGTTGGCACGCCTTTCTGGATGGCACCAGAGGTCATTAAACAGTCGGCCTACGACTCAAAGGTTGGTGTGCTTTGATGCAGCAGGGAGTCACTGAGAAGTGTAGTAACCAGTATCATTGCCTTTATTATTTCCCATAGTCTTCCAACTCTCAGTGCACACTTGGTTTTGGGCTGCA
Source organism: Alestopetersius hilgendorfi (assembly GCA_037577075.1). Lineage (NCBI taxonomy): Eukaryota > Metazoa > Chordata > Actinopteri > Characiformes > Alestidae > Alestopetersius > Alestopetersius hilgendorfi. The sequence continues at coordinate 2,431,413 of JBBIGB010000109.1, forward strand.
TTCCCAGACATGTATTAAGCTTAGTCATGGATTTGGCAGAATTGATTTTCAAGAATGCAACAATTTATTCTCTAGTCTACGGCTGAACTTTTTGTCTGGGAAGATGTTTCTTTTTTTTCGTCACATTTTAGAGGCTTTGACTTTTAAGGTCTGGGGACATCTGAACAATATGAACGTATGAACAATTCTCTCCGGGATAAATAAAGTTCTCTGATTCTGATTCTGATTCTGTCTAGAGCAATGGTTGATTTTTCTGTTGCTTTTCAGTTACAGATGTGTGTAGAAATTTGGGTGAAACTACATATTTTTTCTTTTACTATGTAAAAAACAAGTACACATCCTCTAATAGGCCCCCATCTCTGTTCTTTCTCTCCTCTGTGGGCTGCAGGCTGATATCTGGTCTTTGGGTATCACAGCGATCGAGTTGGCAAAGGGGGAGCCCCCCCACTCAGACCTGCATCCGATGAAGGTGCTTTTCCTCATCCCAAAGAACAACCCACCCACTCTGGAGGGCAACTACAGCAAACCGCTCAAAGAGTTTGTGGAAGCCTGTTTGAACAAGGAGCCCAGTTTTGTAAGTCTGCGTGAGGAACACTCTGTTCATCATAAATGTCAGTTTCTCCACCATAAGCCACCTTCAACACTGTTTCAGTCATTTTGACTGGCCTACTCAGTCACTGACCATGTTTTGCCACACCATCGCAGGACTGCCATAGGGGTGGACGATATGGCGATATGAGATTGTGACAACAATCTATGTACTGACGATCTGTCAAAGCAGAGAGATTGTAGTCTAAATAGGCAACATTCCATCTATCTACTGCGGTTCTGTGCTCTACTTTTACCTCAGCCAAATCACACTATTTGCTAGTCCACTTATGCCTGCCTTATAGAAACAGCACTCAACCAAAAATAGCTTGGCAGTACTGTTCAGTAACTTGCAAAATTAAAAAAAAATCTATAGTTACAAATTGATATAAATACGGTGATCAAACCGAAATCATGATTTAACTGTTAAAACAAATTGTGATCTGATATTTTTGCCATATCGCCCGCACCTGGACTGCCAAATCAGGCTATTTCATCTGCAGGGTAGTCTGAGGCCACCCACGCAGACAGCTGATGCTTGACGTCCTTATAGGAGCATTGATCGTAATGAGGTTTGGCATTGTAACTGATGTGAGTGGGCGAGAGTTCACATCTGATGACCACTGATGTGCTGGAGAACAGTCCTCATCCCTATTTCAGCTGTACTGGGCAGATGGCAGGCAGTGTGTATGATGTTTAATGGGGATGTGTTTTGCTGGCATGTGTGGCCCATGGTGGTGGGGTTTTGTCAAGTTCCATTTAACACTGGCAGTTCGAATGTGCAGAAGCAATGTGAGAAGATCCTGAGATTAATTGTTGTGGCAATCATTACCACCACTTCACCTTTAGCCACAGCTTAGAGCATCACATTAATCCATGACATGCATACTCACCAGACATGTCACCCACTGGGATGCTCTGGGTTGGTGTTTGTGACAGTATGTTCCGGCTCCCACCACTATCCAGCAGCTTTGCACAGCTGGATCAGAAAAGTGAAACAACATTCCATAGCCCACAATCAACAATTTGGTCACCTGGGAAATTGTGGTCTCACCACAAGCAAATGGTATTTAGATCATATACAATGTGGGAAATTGCTTTTATGACCAACACTGATTGTTCTATGTCTGTGACCAAGAGTGGCATATTGGTATCCCCAGACCTGTTAGAATCATGGAATCAATAGATAAGATCCTTGTGAATCAGTTTCAGTTTTCATGGTATTAATTTATTCATGTATTTACATATAATTTAAGTGTTCTTTTAACACCCCCCTTCTCTCTCCCCTGTCACTTTTACTTTCAGAGACCCACAGCCAAAGAGTTGCTGAAGCACAAGCTAATTGTGCGTCATGCTAAGAAGACATCATACCTAACCGAGCTCATAGACAAATACAAGCATTGGAAAACAGAGCAGACCCGAGAAGAGTCCAGCTCTGATGAGTCTGACTCGTAAGTCCCAACTCATCTCTTTCTTTAGGCGAAAAAAAAACCCCACCCTGTCACTCATCCCCTGAAATACAACCAGAAAATTCCAGCTTGCTGCTCTACCCTGAAAACCGTAGAAAATTGGGGCTTACACCCACTCTCCTTGTTTATCCTAACTTGGCAGCAATTGCTTAGCACCTTTTTTTGACACACAGGTGTTTTTTAAAGACAAAAAAAAATCACACATTGTGACAAGTATTATTTTAAACAGTTTATGTGCTTAAACTGTTTATGTAATGTCTCATTTTCTTGTGCTCACTGCCTCTTACTCTTGCTTTCTCCCTCTGTCAGGGAGCCGGATGGGCAAGCATCTGGCGGAAATGATTTTGGCAACGATGACTGGATCTTTACCATTCGAGAAAAAGACCCTAAAAAGCTGCAAAACGGAGCAAATATCGCAGGAGACCAGGTTTAAAATAATGCTTAAAATCATAACTCCTTTATTTCACAGATATTGTCTGTAGTGTTCCTCATTATTCACTGTGTCTGTGTTCTTCTAAATGCAGGAGGCTCCTAAGAGGCCGCTGTCACAGAGCCTGTCCACTATTATCACTCCAGTCTTAACAGAGGTATGGCATTAACTTTGAGGTGAAAACTCAAATGGTCTCCTTACACCAAATGTTGTAGATCTCAATTTTTTTAGGATCTAAAATTTGCTTTGTTTGGTTTTTGAAGGCAAAACCATATATTCTTCTGTTTTGGTAAAATAGTGTCAGAAACCACAGAAACAAGTTTATTTGAGGTTACTTAACATCAGTCAAAGGTGTGGTCATTAGGTATGTAGTTTGCATGATGCTACATTACTACATTAGCCTTATTGCGCCAGTTAAACCAATAAACACCAAACTTTTCCGACCTACACAAGAGGAAAACTGTGCAATTCACATTTTTCATGGAAGCTTTGCTTTAATGGCCACACTGTTCCTAATGTCCTCGCCCCCAACTCTTAATTTAACTTGGTTATGGGATTTAAAAAAAAAAAAAAAAAAAAACCATAGAAAGGCGTCAGGCTTCTTGACTAATCCGTGTGGAGAAATGATGTGTCCAAGGAACAGAGTGGGAACAGGATCTAGGCTAGAGCAGTGGCTGCACTAATCCGTTCCCTACTCTGAGCTGATGTTTCCAAAAAGTCCTGTACTCTGCCTGGCCTGGCTTTTGTGGAAGCTAAAGTTGCTTGTTATTCAAGAGAAGTAGAGCATAAAAGAAAAACTGGAAGATGTGTGTGATACCTGCTCTGCCTTCTGTAAAATTCAAGCCATTGGTCTGAGATGCACATGCTTGTAGAGGGAATCTACACAGGCACAAGGACACTGTAGTGATTCATGAGACACAATGTCCTGAGGACATAGCTTTTCTAAACCTGTGCTTGAATGTCTCCAGCTTAAGGAACGGGGTAGTGAGTCCACAGTGAAGCCTGATGTGTTGGATGAGTTGGGAGAGGCTATTTTCGTTGCTGAGGAAGCATATCCAGGGATCTCTGATGTCATGGTGACCCAGCTCATACAGAGACTGCAACGGTAAATCTGCTATTCACTCTTATATGACCCCTTTAGAGTGAACTTGTGTACTGGGCGGAATGCCCATTTTTAATGTCATTTGATATTTGTAATTATGATAAAAATGGTTTGAATATATTATTGCTATGGTAACACAATGTTATGCAAAAATATAAATGATGAATTAACTTACTGAAGTTCCTTGAGTGTAAAACCCTTTAAAGTCTGAGTAGTATTTGGAATACTGAAGAAAAAATCCTTTTCAGCCGGGGAACATGTTAACTTTCTGCTAGTTTGTGCTGTTGTGAGTGAATGGCTAGACACCTGGTGTTCAAAGTTTAGAAGTTGACTGCTGATTTTGGATCCAAAACACTGCAAACACAAATGATCACTTTTGGAATAAACTTCTGTCCTGACCCTCTGAAGTCTTTCTTTGAAGTATCTCTGATTCCATTGGAGTGGATTCCATGGGACATTCAGAGTAGTGACAGAAAATATTTGTCTCCCCAAAGGTTCTCGAGAGCAAGGGCATCTTCCTCTTCCCATCCGTGATTTGTCCACTGGATATGCCCATCACACTGCAGCCCCCTTCCCCCCCAGGCATCAGCTCTGCGAATCCCAACACCAGCAGCCTCTGTGACGTCTCCCCTGGAGGACCATCTGTCCTTCAATCGCTTCAACAGAAGTTCTCAAGCTCCTCAAGCTTCCTCTGTTTTCCTTTTTTTTCTTTTACAGACTCCTGGGACAGAGAGAGAGGGTGTGGATGGATGCGAGTGTGTAAGAGTGAGTGTGAGAGTGAGTGTGGTTGTAATATCCACACACCAGAACTCTAATGTGCAAGTGTGTGTCTGCTCGCAATAGACTGCAGAGCAGGCTGACTAAAGAGCAGCTGTAGCTCATTTAGTGGAGAACAGTGTGTGGTGGAGGATTAGCACGCTTGCCAGCAAGCAGCCCATAACGTCTGGAAACTTCTGCAGGTGCCATGACATCACCGAGCAGAAGCCACTGCTGCAGCCCTAAAAAGCACCCATAAAGAAGTAGCGTGCATGGCTCTGAGCAAACAGCATGTATGCATGTGTGTGAGCAGGTGTGTGTGTGTCTGAATCTGAGCCCTCTTGCGAAAGGAGATTGCAGTTGTCTTACTGAAATCTCAGGTAAACGTGCATTGCGTGGACACAGGCTTCCAGGAAGACAGAGAGTGCTCGGTTCGGATTTGTGTACAGATGTGTATATAGTCTGTTTTACACACATTTGAATTATGGATTTTTGCAAATGAATCACTGTGTACAGATGGCCATGAGCTTCTGTAGATATTATCAGTTTAAGAAAAAAAAATAGAGAGAAGGTAAATATTTAAAAAAAAAAAAAAAAAAAAACGCCTCTCAAATGGCCATTACTTATATTGCCTTGCCTTTTTATCAAATGTACATTTTGGAGGTGCTCTGTTAATTTTAATATGAAATTAAAGGGTTTTACTCATAAATAATGCTGTTATTTAAAGTTGACTTCTGTATTTCTTTCATATCCCCACTGTCTGGTTTTTGAGGTGAAAGTGATCATTCGTGAACACACCACAGCACACAGTGTGAACAGCACGAAATTCAGCCTCTGCATTTAACCCATTCACCAAGTGAAGCAGGGGGCAGCCATGAACACGGCGCCCGGGGAGCAGTGTGTGGGGACGGTACCTTGCTCAGGGTACCTCAGAGGTGCCGAGCGGCCAGGGGATCGAACCTGGACTTTCTGGTCACAGGGCGAATGCTCTAACCACTAGGCTACCAACTGCCCCGGCTACCAACTGAGTGACCAACTCTGATGCTTATTCAGACAAAACATCTATGTTTAAATTTTGGGTTAAAGCCATGGTTACCAACAGTACATTTTCTTTGTCACAGCACTTCCAGTCAGCCAGTGCACCTTGTCATACCAGGAGAGCTGAAAATACCTGTTATTTTTGCACGAGAACAATCTTGGGCATTGGTCTGCCCTGCTCATAAGGAAGACTATTAAATGGTTTTGCCAAAAGCCATTTGTTGCATTTATCCAATCTCTGTCCAGATTTTCTGCAGTGAGAAAGGCTCCTCAGTGCGGCCATAGCGCTCCAGTGAAGCTGCGCTTCTGGAGGGTTTAATGCGCTATGCTGCACAGAAATGTATGACAAGAAAATCGTGTCAAACAATCTACAATAAATACCTGATTCTAAACAAGCTAGTCATAAATATGACCGTGCATATATAAGCGTTTATTTTCTGACATAGTGGAGAAAGCAGAGCGGAACATTATTTAACTTAGTTTCTCTCCTCACTCACACTTATAGGGAATAATTCAGACATAGCTTTTTGATTTAAATTACAGGGCAGCCAATCAAAGATTATTTACATATCCATCTTTTAAAAAAAAACTAAAGATAGTAAAAAGGATTTTAGTCCATACAAACACATACAAAAAATTAGGACAAAAGTGTGCAGGATGCATTCTTTATTGAAGACCTCGATCGATTGTCGATCACATTTTAGTATTTTACAATCTATTGCACCAAGTGTGCATATTCATGCACACAACACCTCTCACTTTACATACAAAATACCATAACATAGTATTAAGAAAATACACACATTTTACATTAAATACATTCTACTAAATTGAAAGCATTTTTCATGTTAAAATTCCTTACAAAAATACACACATTTTGCAGACATTGCAAAATAAATTTCAATAATGTTACATGATTATTCCACATTCCTGGGGTTGAATATTTCTTTTTACATCTTTGAAATTTGAGCAATTCTATTGCTTTTGGTGAGTGGGCAGCAATACACACACATCCACCTTAGCTTAGCTTTTTTGAGTAAGCAACACACAGCCTCTGTTTCCCAAAGGTGACACATTCTGAAGCAATGCCTCGGCAATAACGGACACCAGACACACACACACACATTCAACGCCAGCACCCATTTCCCAAACTCCAACCCTCTGGCTATGGCGATGGTCCGATACACAAGTTCTCTTCAGCATGTAAAATACAGCCCTCCGGTCTGGTCCAGGATCAGCCTAGGAAATATCTTCTAATTGTGAGCCACTAAAAGAACCCAGCAAAGCAGGTCCCAGACCAGCAGAAACACTCATGCAGCAGGAGGAGGAGGAAGTATGGCCAATCAGATCTTGGTCTGTTTGACTTGCTCCGATTTTTCCCCAGCTGAGTTGTCCGTGCTCTCCGGCCACATTTCCAGACCTTTCTTCTTCTCTTCTTTGTCTTCAGGGTTTTGTTCAGAGAACTTAGCCTCAATCTCAGCCGGGTCAGTGTAGGTGTAGAAGTAGGCCATGACGGAGAAGATGATGCACACGCAAACCAAGAGAGAAGCGAAGAGCACGTATTCGGCCCACTGTGAATCAAACACCTTGTTATTAATCAATCAAGATGTAACAGTGATATCTTGTAAAAAAAAAAAAAAAATGATGGTAATGGCAAAAGGACAGAAAACAGTCAAATTAATGCAAGTTTCCTCTTAATCTATATCAAGCTGAAGAAGCTTATGTCTATACTTTTACACTGGAGTTAAGAGGTGAATGTAGGCAACAGATAATGGAAGTTAATGGGTTACATGTTTGCACCATTGAAAATACAGGTTTAAAAGTGGGATGAGTAAGTTTAGCAGATTTGCTTGTGTGGTTTCTAACACCATGCATTGTACTACTCTCTATAAAAGCCTACAAATTAAATTCAGACCATTACTGTCCATTTCTATACGGTTGTCAGAAACCAAACAGGCAAGGTGGGATGATTTACGCGTGTACTTTGTTCAGTGGCAAACTAAATTTGAAAACTAAATTTGTACGTGTCACAACTAATTTTAGATGAGGAAATGCATTTTTGAAGATATGGTGGTAAACCACTTGTTCCTGGACTGAGCTGAAATATGTAGGCTATGTAAGTACCTGGTCAGGGAGCTGTCCTGCTTCAGCTACAATCAGCACAATGATGTTCCCCACGGCAACAGTCAACAACCAGCCAGCCTGAAGGACTGACTTCATGTTGCTCGGAGCCTAAAAAACGAAAGAGACATTTTATTATACTCGATTTTTCATGTTGGGCATAGTGTGAGAAAGGTGAACAATGGCACCCCCTACCTGTGAGTAGGAGAACTCCAGCCCGGTGACGGAGAAGACCACCTCTCCAGAAGTCATGAGGAAGTACTGTGGGATCTGCCAGGCCATGTGGATGGTGTTGGGCTTGATGTCTTCTATCTGCTGGATGGCGGACCAACACTGCAGACAGTGCAAGCACAAGGCAGAGAGAGATTAAAGAGACAGCTCCACAATTCCTGCACTTTGTGACTGCTGGTGGAAAACCCTGCATCTCTAAAACAGGAGAAAGAAATCTTGCATAATTTCTGTTGGCCTTTCTGTCCTGAAATGGGTCATTTTCAATTCTACCAACATGTAGACCTGGGAAGAGTAGTTCCTCTATGTTTGTTGTGAAGACTGTGGTGACTTACTTCAGGTCCAAAACTGAAGGTGTTGGGTACGAGGAGCGTGTAGGAGCTTCCAAAGCCCAAAGTCATTGAGTAGTTGCATGTCTGTCCTTCACTGTTTAATATGGTGAAGGTGGATCTGCAATACACAAGTGAGGAATGAGGCCACTGATGAATTCCCAGCTTTAGTTCAGTCATAGATGCTGACATTGCTGAATGGAAGCTAGAACTCAACGGTAACCATATTTTTATAATGCTAATCAGTGACTACTGGCTTTCATTCATTGTGAGCAACATTAGCATTATTCTTTGAACTATCCTTTAATGCACCACACACTGTAGGATGTGTGTAAAATCAGAAACTCAGGTTGTGAAAATGCATCCATCAGTAAATTGAGACGGTCTGATGGCGGTGATTCAACTACATTCATTTGAAATAAGGCTCATGTTTTTAATATCATTATTGTAATTAAAGATAGAATAGATGGCATATATAGAGAGATGTAAACACTTACTTGCCCTGAGGGACGGAAACGTATTCGGAAAACTCGTCAGGAGCGATGGCGCCCAGGTTTGTGGGACTCGTCACATTCAGCACTGTGCCAAACCCATTCACAAACCTACACAACCAGATAAACATCCAGTCACAATCTGACCTTCACAAAACTCATACACCCTCATTTACTCAGTTACTCTTACTTACACATAATTACATAACATCAGGACTTTTGGAAAAGCATGCCAATATCATAATATTAAGAGTTCATATTAAACATGAACGTGGAAAGAAATCTATTTTTCACTTTTGCCAGTTACATCCCATTTCCTATATTTATATTGTGTCTTATGCGTTCCACTTGTGAGGTTTTATGTTTTTTTAAACCAGTCTAAACATTTTTTGTCCCCTAGAATTAAACGGGCATTTTTGTTACTGCACCTTAAAGACTCCTATTGCGCCTCTTTCAAAAAAGAGTTTAGGCTGAAACACTTCTTATAACAGCATGGACGGGTGAAGCTAAACTGTTGTGTATCTGCTTATGTGTGTATGTGTGTGTGTGTGGGGGGGGGGGGGGGGGGGGGGTTTGGTCTGTTGAGCTTAATAGCGTAACGCTGATAGATGATGAATGTATTACAAAGTTCTGTAGTTTTACTGGGAACTCTATACTTGAGGCATTTTGATGCTTTGATACCTGATTTTTTTTTACTCATCTACTTTTTCTACCACTTCGGTCATAAATTAAAAAAAAAGGAATAATATTTGAACTTAAATACATGTTTAGGCTTCCCACCAGTGCCCTATCCATGTAAATAAATAATTACAGATAAAATATGCAAAGAACTCACCTGATATCATTATTCCCTTGCTCAGGCTTGGTGTTTAAATCTTCATTCTGAGAACAAAGCATTAAAATGATTAGAGTGATTCTTTGTCACCATTGAACTACCTTTACACGTACAAGCACCCACTCATATAAGTCATATGCGGCACTATAGTCGTACCACATGCACTATTAAATGCCCTTCCATCAAACAGAAGAGATATAAAAGCAGGAGGAAATAAAGTGAATGTAAAATACAGCACTTACGCTCCCTAGAACTGCAGAGGTGTTGAGCAGGACGGTCTGGCGACTTCCCATGATCACAGTAGTGTTCAGTTCCTGTCCGCTCTCCATACTGACTATCAGTGTCTCTGTATCAAGGGTGACGTAGCCTTCGGAGGCCTGCAGAGAAAAGACAACAGGACATTCTTGATGTTACAGTTAGCTTTAAACTACAATGGCTGGAAATTCCTTATCAAGCTCTTGATTGTCGATTACAGTTTAAGTCAATATATTACAAAATATGAAAAATGTATTTTCAGGCAGGCAAATGTGTGACCTGGGCTCATTAAGCTTCCCTGAGAAGCTGCCAGAATCTTGAAAGAAATCCATAGAGCTAAATAAAAGTGAAAAGTTAGTAAATGCAGTGCTTTGGAGAGTGTACCTGGAAGGCTGGGATATTCAAGCCCTTTCCATCCACGGATAAGGAGAGTGGAGTGTTCTCCAGGTTCAGGAACTTCACCTGAGCTTGAGAGGACGGGGGGAACTTGGGCAGGGTTTGCTACGGAACGAGAAAGAAAGAGGATAATAGAACCCATAAAGTACATCATGATGGTGAAAACATATGCACGTATGTGTGTGTGTGTGTGTGTGTGTGTGTGTGAACTTACATCAATCTGAATCTGCACCAGAGCTGCAGCTACAAACGCTAATCCCGCCATGAACATGCCCACAGTCATCCTTTTCAGAGGCCTGAAAACACACAGACACACATATTAATTGGTCATTTTCTCTCTTAACAGACAGAAACAAGCATCCAAAACAGTGGAATCAACATTTGAATGGTGGTGAAAGCCGCTCTGATGGCACTCACGTGAAGTTCAAGCCACACTTCTTGATGAGAGGGTACACCACACTGTCCACGATGGGCACCATCACCAGGATCAGGATGGGGTTCACAGTCTGCAGTCAGTACACACAGAAAATGAGATTACAGCGCACTGACAGGACGTTCAGGGCGTCATCAGTGAGTAAATTCACCCCCCACCCCCCACCCAATGACCACCGGCCAGATAAACAGAGCCAACAATCTCACCTGCATCTGATCCGGCTGGATGACGAAGCCTCCCTGGAAAAGACAAAAGAAACAAACTCTTAAAACTGCACTCAATTCATTTGTCCCTGTTTCTTCCATGGCAGTGTGTTCGAGAACGCTTTGAGATGAAAAAACTTACAAAGTTGCCGTCCATAGTCGTGGCCTGTAGAGTCCAGCGAGAACCCTGCAGACAGAACAAGCTTTAGTGAACAGGCAATGATAAAGACCCTCCTGATGTCAGGGGAATACATGTGTGTATTTCAAATGTCCTTCTAATGATAGGAATCCTGAAAAACTGGGACATTTTGATGGTTCTCACAAAGGAAATGTGCTGTTTCAAACGTAAGTCAAGGTAAATGTTAGGTGTAGGTGTAGAATTACTGAGATACAGTAATATAGTCAATTGAATGTCCTCATTAATATGTATTAATATAAATATTATATTGATATGTTTGTTTTCATACATTTGTATATACATTTAACCATATCTTTTTGGTTGTAAGGTCTGACAGCAAGGATTTGTCTGACTGCACCTCTTCAAAAACGTGTGTGTGTGTGTGTGTGTGTGTGTGTGTGTGTGTGTGTGTGTTCTGACCTGCTGGTCAAACAAAGCCCAGAACATGGGCAGCGGGATGTAGAGGAACAGAACCTTCAGCACCATCTTCACCTGAGCAATCAGCAGTTTCTGCAGACAGAAAGACAAGGATTAGTGTGTTGCGTGTGTGTGTGTGTGTGTGTGTGTGTGTGTGTGTGTGTGTGTGTGTGTGTGTGTGTGTGTGTGTGTGTGTG
>JBBIGB010000109.1:2471139-2481678 GCA_037577075.1 Alestopetersius hilgendorfi
TATAAAAGTAGGAAGCAGGTGTGTGTTCCTCGCACAGACATTGAAGTGACATGCTTCAGTCATTATGTGTCCCTAAACACTCTCTCTCCAGTACTGTGAGTACTCAAAGCTCAGAGAAGCTACCCTCATCTATCCCTGTGTGTGCGAGTGAGAACGAGGACCCGTTTGGTGCGGGTCTCTACTCCTTACAGAGCGTTCTCAGACTAAACAGCGTGGTTCACCCGCTCCCTCGTGCCATCCCTCGGGGCTCTTCCGCCACGCAACAAGGTTGTGTCTTGGTGTGTCTTGGTCCTACATTCCTGTGCATCTGTGACATCATGCTTCATTACTATACGTTTAATTTTGCCACAGACTTATTTACAAGACCATGACAATGGCACATTGGTCATCATTTGCAAAGTGACCAGTCAGTTCTCGAGGCTGACGAAATGGAAGCAGAAAAACTGGGCAAATATAACGTTCTTAATGAATCTGACAAGGGCCAAACTGCAATGGCTGCGATAGTCTCCAAAGCAGCAGATCTTGTGGGGTGTTCCCAGGATGCAGTGATCAGTAAGCAATAAAAATAATCCAAAAAAACCCCAAAACAACCGTTGAACCTTCAACTGGGTGCACTTTGGGAACAATCAAGCTGGCTGTGTAAGAAAACATCCAAAATTCCCCACATCTCAAACCGATCGAGCATCTGTGGGATGTAATGGACTAGTAGCCTGATCCATTGTGGACCCACGTCGCAATTTACGGGACTTTAAGGATCTGGTGTTAGCATGTTGGTGCCACAGACCACAGCACACCTTCAAAGGCCTTCAGCAGTAACTGCCTCGAGGGATCAGAGCGGTACTACTGAGACTCATACAATATTAGGCAGGTGGTTTAATGTTATGGATGAGCAGTTTATATTGCAATGGTAGAGATTTTATTGGTTTCTTTTATTCATCTCTTTTTCTGTTATTGTATGTCATGATTTACATTACATTGCATTTGTTAGAGGTGTTTTAACCATGATTTACTTTGCTGCATCTACTCAACAATATTACACAATTACTGTCCAAACAATATACGTTAGCACTGCTACCTACATTTTATTGGGTTCTATGTTATGCACGGCTTACATACTACCTGGAAGGTATTGCAGATTGTTACCAAATTAATGGTGCACAGTGAAACGTGTTTCGTGAAAGTGTTAGTGAATCATCATTCAGAGAAACAGGGATAATACAGGCATAAGCATGATTTAGTATATGAAGACAAACATCACTACAACAAGCATTGTAGGTCTCAGTGAGGCCAGCATGGTGGTTAGGACAAAACAATGGAAGAATATGGATCATGCTAGATGAATGAAAGCCGGTGCAGGAGGTGAACATGCTTTGCTTCAGAACTAACAGAGAGGTGAGTAAGCACAGCCCCTGCTCACAACACAAACACACTATGACACAAACACACTCACTCAAATGCTCCCACACACTTAACGTCTGCTGTTGAGTCATTCAAGTGAGTGTTGGGGAGTTTCAGGTGAGTCAGCAAGCCATTAGCATTCAGCCACTTGCCAGCACACAGCTCTTACCCCGTGCAGGGAGGCCAGGATGCTAGCATTGACTAACTGCACTCTCGTCAGCGTTTCAGCCAAGAACACATAACCGCATAAAGAGGAACAGGGTCATTCAGAGCAAGGTATTACAGCACACAATGTGAACAGCACGAAATTATTCTCAGTATGTAACCCATTCGCCAAGTGAAGCAGAGGGCAGCCAGCAGGAACACGGCACCCAGGGAGCAGTGTGTGGACGGTACCTTGTTCAAGGGTACCTCAGAGGTCCCACTGGCAGTCCTGGGTTTCAAACCTACGACCTTCTGATCGCAGGGGCAACTCCCTAACCACTAGGCCACAAGCTCTGTTAGTGTGTGTGTGTGTGTGTGTGTGTGTGTGTGTTTGGGTGTACAGCAGCAGTTTATACAGACTGAATATACATGGTGCATAAAAAAAGATTTACAAGAATAAAGTACAAGCTTTCATAAAAGCATTCTTACCTGGCGATAAACCTCTTCCCCATGTACCTAAACTGATAGAGACATACTCTGATGGACAGAAGAGAAAAAGAGATGAAACAGCTCTTGTCAGCACTCACATAAAAACAGATATTATAGCGCTGGTGTGAATCCAGCTTGTGATGGGTCTGAAAGTGGGGTGTCCTTACTCAATCAGAGTGAAGAAGTCCATCAGCTCAGAGGGAGACGCTTTGTTCCAGTATGTGAATAAAGCATCTGAAGGCAAAGAAGGAGATAAACAATTTATAAAGACTGGGCAGAATATATTATGCAGAAGGGTGCCCCTGGTCAAATTACACATTCTGTTTATTTTGTAAGTAAAATAAGTGTACATCATCTATAGGGAACATACATTTTTGTGCACAATTACTGTTTACTACTGTTTACCATAACATCATTCCCCGGTGCTGTTAATTTGCTGAATAATTTTGTGCAAAAGTTACAAAACAATATATATGCTATGTCCCCCAATATAATATGTTAACTCTTGTGCACCAGAATGAGCAAAAATATATTAATATGTAATTTTGTTCTCTGCAGCATTTAGAAAATGTTATTTGAATAGGTGTATTTAAAGGTTTGCAGTATCTGTATTAAAAAACAATAAACATAAAAACAATAAAACAGAAAATCTGCTGAAAGTGTGTTTGTAAGATTTTCAAGACAGATCCTTCAAGTTTGTCCTCTTTTCTCCTTAAGGTTGCAGTAATGATAGTGTGTGTGTGTGTGTGTGTGTGTGTGTGTGTGTGTGTGTGTGTATGTGTGTGTGTGTGTGTGTGTGTGTGTATGCATGTGTGCATACGTGTGTATTCTTACCCTCTGACATGCTCTTGAGTACGTGCAAAAAGCACATGAGCAGATTCTTTATCTCCTCTCTGTCCAGTTTGTCACAGCGCAGAATAGAGCTCCCAAGAGCGGCTGCCGATTGAGTCTGTCGAATACACACACACACACACACACACACACACACACACACACGCACACACACAAACACAAACACACACACACACAAACACTCTTTCAATATTGCCAGGAAGCTCACCAGAAAACACGAAAACACAGCAGTGAAGATTCAGAGACACTTTGAAAAGTGACTGAAGACTAAAACTATTCTGCTCCAACATCACTACCCAAGCTGACCAGAAGAACGGTCACTATGAGAAAGTGAAGTGCAAAAACCCCACACACACACTTTTCCCAAAAAGTGGATAGAAAACAGACACACAATGTCTGTGTACTGCAAGTACTCATGATCAAGGGAAGTAAAACACACACATGCACACACAGCTTCACTCCTTGGTCGGTGAAACTCAGTGGATATCTACTTGTATGGATTTAGCAGTGATGTGTGTGTTGCTCTCAGAGAGATTGGGGGTTGACAAAAGCGAGAAATCCATGGTGACGCGTTTGGCTGCTCTGCTGATGGGGACGGAGTCCTCCGGCTCGACGGGGAGGGGCAGCACAGTGAGGGTATGTCTACGAGTGAACCTCTCTCTCTGCTGATAGGTCAGAGTGGCATAGGGTTGGAGAGGAAGGACAACATGTAATTCATTAACATATGAGTTACTATACATTAAGGACTGAAGGAAAAAAGGGGCAGAGAAAGAATCTACATGAGAATGTAATGACAGTTCAATACAATGTTTCTTTCTTTATGTTTTGTTTGAGAGATCTCATGTTCTTTCATTATGCTATTAATATTGTTATCTCATGCTTGTGCCATTACAACTGTCTTAGTGTAACTGAAAAGCAGTATGTAAATACACAGTATAATCTGTATTATTCTAAAGAAAAAGAGGAAACTGTATGAGTTTGTACAGTTCAAGGTCTACCTTGTCCAAAGAGCTGTTCTTCTCACAGTTCTTCTCTGGAAGGCTGTTCCCTGAGTCTGTGCTGATCAGAGAGCCACGGGACTCTGCGTGGCGGACTGCATTGATGTTGGGCGTGGAGGTGTGGGGGGACGCTTCAGAGATAAGACAGGAGCACGAGAGGCTGATTAAATGGACAGAATCCGCTCGCATTCAAACAGCTTCATGCACCAAACTGCCAGGAGATGAAGGGCAGGGATTTCAACCCTTTAAACCTAAAGACCCGCATGTGGGTCCATACTGCTATTCCACATGCTCATAACATACATATGCTAGGTGTGTGAGCTTCACGGTAGGTACTGAAATGGACATTCTACAATTTATTATTGAATAACAAGCCTATGATTTAAGTGATTGGCAGAACCGAAATAAAAATAGGATTCAAATGACATTTAAACTAAATTATTAAACAATAATCAATAACTGCAGCCAATCATATTCTGCTCGTCTTAACTACGTCCTTATAAGAATCATGTTTGTTTAAATGCCTACAGTATATTGTAATAAAGTTTAGCCCCCCATATGTTGACTGTCACACTCTCACCTGTGCCAGAGATGACTCCAAATACATCTTTATGAAGGCTGCTGTCAAGGCCTCCAGCGGGTTTATGTGGGTTTGCTGCGGTGATGCTGGAGACAGGTTCTTCTTTCCCATTCTGTTAGGACAGACAACATTACAGTCAGAGCAGCATGTATAACTGGGTTGGTGAAGGTAAGTAAATAAGGAGTGGAATAGAAAGAAGTCTGTGTGTGTGTGTGTGTGTGTGTGTGTGTGTGTGTGTGTGTGTGTTGAAATTACACTGAGTCTTCTACTAACTAGTTCACATAACTTACCTGACTAGTGGACATCTCTTTCACATTGAGTCTGTGTGCGTTCTCCTGAAGAAGCCCAAACAAAGGCAAGTAGAGAGTCGCTAACCTGGCTTGCTGACTCTGAAACACAAGTCACAAAGTTTAGGCTCTACTTTGATCAGCTTAAAGCGCTGCACCAACGCTGCCAAACAATAACAAATCTGGCCAAGTCCTGTGATGATGCCTGACCTTAGAGTTGTAGCGATCATCAAACGTGTGCTTAATCATCAGGCTTTTGAGCACATGGATCGCTATCTGCCGGACTTCTCCGAACTCCTGCAGGGCCCCGCCCACCTCTCGCAACAGGAGCCCAACCAGAAAGTGATTCCTGCAGAAGTCGTCGGTCAGGGAGTAGTCTAGCTGTAAGTCTATAGGAAGAGAGAAGTTCCATAATTACACATTTCAGACAAATTTCAATTCCTTTCAATTCATCAATTAATTGAGACCATCTGATTAGGAACTGCAACTTAAACACTTGCGGAAAAAATGATTAACCATGGACAAGTTATGTTACATTTACACTACTGACCAAAAGATGCCATATTCACATTGTAATAATATAGTTACACTTTTTTAAAATCTGTCTTGAGTTTTGATCTACATTTCTTAAAAATGCTGGATATGAATATTTTATCAAAGTTATTTACTTCCCAATGCTGTACTGCATTCTAGGTCATCTCCACTGATCAGTCTTGGCATGTGTGATTACATTTTTGAATTTCTGTTTTTGTCCATATTAAACGTTCCACATCAGAAGCCTTTTACTTTCATGTTATTGAAAACAAATAATCTGGCTAGTCATTGCTTAGTGTAACTCATTGAGAATGTGTACAGAACACCTCACAAAGGTTAAAAAAACAACACCACACAAATACACAGGTGAGAAATCCAACAGCAAGACATCAGACATTTGCTGTTGCTGTGATTATCCCACATTACAAGAACATTGAAAGGGTATGACTCAGGTTTCAACAACGAATGGGGAACACTGAAGCAACACTTTAACATTAGGAAAATGAAATTATCACAAAAATGGTGAGACTGTACATCTATGTTGTCATTTGTAAATTAAGGGTAGTGTATTAACACCACAAAGCTGCATGGTCCACTAGGACTGAACACACAGTCAGTACACAGCCACAACAGCACAGCTCACCTACACATTTCGCATGAGTCTCCTTACTGCACGAGAGAAAAGCTAGCACAGGCAGAAAGAGAAGTGTACAGCTCAGAAAACACATACAGACAGATAAAGCAGAGCAAGCAAGTCACAGAGAGGCGCAGGTGAACAAACAGGAGGAAATTGGCTTTTCGGGAAATCTAATTTGCCTCAGTAAACCTAATTAGTGTCTGTGAACAAAAAAGACCTGTGACTTGTTGCTAAGATCTGATGAAATTAGGCTTAAGTAACTGAAGACCTTTAGACTTTTACCTTGAAAGCGCATTATCCTGCCTTTCCCAAAGGGCATGGGCAGGTTCAAAGGGACGTAGTGCTCGTGGTTACAGGCCACCCTCAGAAACGCAAACTTAAACTCATACAGCGTCTGCAGGAGACAGAGAGAGTGATCAGGTACACATTAGCAAAAAGGCATCTTCAGTACAAGGTGGTAAAGGATGAATCAGAATCAGGACACTTTACCGATCCCGGAGAAAACTCAGACCTCAAACCGCACAAACAGCCTACAAACTGTGAACAATTCAGCTGAATGCAGAGTGAATGCAAATGTCAGAACTTACCCCATATATAGTAATATTTGCTACAACAGACTAGCAAACTGATGCAAGCACAATTCATTTAATATTTGTTGTTTAAATTTGACAATTTCTGACCTACAATTTTTTTGAAGTCATTTCTATCAGCAGCTTCAAGGTTTCTTTTTTCTAAAAAGTAGTGGATATTCTGTGAGCTGTTAGAAGAACACAGGTTTGGATCCAGGTTTCTGCTCAGGGCCTCCAGTCATTGGGTGAATGAATAAAATTCCATAATCAGCACCTAATTTAATCTCCTGCAGTAAAAAGAGCCGAACCAGGGATTTGATGGAGCTGCAAGTAAAACTGGGCTTCCATGAGGAAAGAGGTCTGAAAATGGTTCAGCGAACACTTCGCCACAAAACCACCATTTACTGTATTAATGTTGTTTTGTATTTGTTGTAATGTAAGGGTTTTAACACTAACTGAACACTACTGCCCAGCAGTAAACAGCTTTTAAGTTTAATTTTCTCAGGTGCCTAAGACTTTTGCACAGTACTGTAATATATGAAACTATGTGAGTCAAAACAAGTAGGATTAGAAAGAGGCCATCCCATATAGAAATGTATTATTTTTTAATAGCAAACATAAATACATGAATATACACAACATTTACAGTAATTTCTGACAAATATGTGAAAAAGTGGTGATAAATGTATATAAATGTATATAAAATGTATATACAAAATTTAAGTGTATATGAGGGATATGTGAACTTATTGTTTCCTTCAGGAGGATTAACTACAGCAGAGTTAAACCTAACCCTGCTGTTTTTTTCAGCTTGGTTGTATTGGGTTGGTTATTTGTTGCAGTGCCACAATAATTAACAAGATGGTTAAAATAATACAGGTGCTAATGCAGGGCAAAATGTAATCACATCTTCAGGGTAAATATTAGGATCATGTTTCTGCGAACACATACACATGCGATCAGTAGCATGCTCTGTATGTGAACCTGTGCTACATTTGCCCTGCATTAGGTTGTGCTCTCCCCTAATACATCTACACCAATCAGCCATAACAAATAAACCTAGCCTAAGCCTAATACTGCGTAGGTCAAAATACTGTGTTGCTAGAACAGCTCTGATCTGTTCAGGCAGAGCTCTGGTATCTTGCACTGTAAGCTGTGAGGTGGGCCTACATGTATCAGACTAGTTTGTTCCAGACATCCCACATACGCTTGACCTGATTGAGATCTGTGGACTTTATTATGGTCCTCAGACCATTCCTACACAAAGTGGCCATTACACTGATGTTTAGGTAGTTTGTACATATGGAACTACAATAAACATGAATGCTAGGACCTAAGGTTTCCCAGCAGAACATTACTCTCCACTGGCTTTTTTCAAAGTGCATCCCGTGAAATCTCTTCCTCAAGTAAGTGACGTGCATCCAGCTCTCTATGAAATATAACAAATGTGGTTAATCAGACCATGTCACCTTCCTCCGCTGTTCCATGGTCCAGTTCTGACACTCAGGTGCCCAGTGTGGTCAGGTGTCAGGATGGGTACTCTGACAACTTTCTATCATAGCCGGTAAGAATGTTTTCAGCTGTTTGTGCTATAGTAGCTCTTCTGTGGGTTCAACAGTTGTCCTTTCTTGGCTCCCTTTTTGGTTTAACCATGACAATAGGCTTCTGTCAAATCCTTATGATCCTTACACCTGCTCATTTTTCCAGCTTCCAACACGAGTTTCAAGAAGTAACTGTTCACGTATATTCCACCCTTTGACAGGTGCTATTGTTAGATGATTCGCTTCACCTGTCAGTGCTTTTAATGTTGTGTTTAATTTGTGTATCTGCAAACAGAAGGGAGCTTATTACTAACACAAAGTTATTACTAACACAATTTCCGTACCTTAGGGTCTCCAGGCACAAAGCAGTTAATGTAGTTGTTGATCTGTTTGAAGACAAATCCACGATCCATAAATGTGAAACAGCGCTGTTTGACAAGAGAAAACATAAATAAAGGTTTCAGGAAAATCAACAGCTAGTGAGTCTTGGTGAGAATTAATTCTTCAAGGAGACAAAGATGGTAGGACTCAAGAGGCCCTTCTTAAAATGATAAAAACTCTTCATACGTTTTAGCTATAACTTTACTGAACTTAGCTTTTAGCAATTCTTTTATTTCAATATCCTCAGAACATCATGTTCAGTCTTGATCCTGCAGCCCAGTAAAGGAATCCTGAAACGGCCTTACCTTAATGAAGACTGCCAGGCTGTGGTTGGCATTGCGAGCGGCATCCAGGTTGTCTTTGTATTTCTGAGTAATGTGTGGCATCAGCATGTTCACCAGAGTCTCCACAGCATGGTGGAAGGAAGCAGTAAACCGCTGGTTCCTGGACAGCTGGGGTGAAACAGAGTCATAGTTACACAAAGGAAAATTGCAACAAACTCAACTTGACATGACAAACCATAAGAAGCAAAGCAAATTGAAATAAAGTGAAAGTAAAAACAAAAAAATATTTTTGAGCAGCTCTTAAGTGAAACACCTAACCTCACATTCTAAGTTAAATTAGTCAGGCAGTTTCAGTTCAGGAACTGATTTCTATAAGTGAAGTAACTGAAGAAGCTCCATGTTTTTACTCACTTTGACTTTTCCGCTTTGTATTAAATGCTGGGCCATGGACTTTACTAAGGCTTCAAAGAAGTACCAGGAGTACTGAAATAAAAACCACATCACATTTCATTTGAACTAAGGCATCAAAACAGTGAAAGTGTGAAAGGGAGAGATAGAAACAGAGAGATTAAACAAAATCAGTACCTTGAGGAGTTTGTTGCTGGTGAGGAAATCAGTGGAAGGCTTTAAGATAGCGGTCATGGCTTTGGCTAGCTCCTCATGCACCGTCTTACTGTTAGTGGCTGAGTGGGGTTCAGTCTTAAACACATACTACACAGGAAAATAGACACAAGTGACAACAGTTCTGGTCACAATGCCAGTACATCGCTAAATATCCTGCAAGTGCGCAGAGTTTTGGATAAAATTTTAGTATTTTGAGATTTGAAGAGTGATTTTGGTACCTTTACATAAGATCTAAGGTAGTGTTCGAGACCCTCCTCATGACACTGGGCAACTATGTGTACCATGACTCTGTAAGAGATACAGAATATTACATTTTCCATTTTTATGTTTTAAGTCTGGGTGGTAACTGCTATTGTCGTACCTGGTGGTGTTAACTGCCACATCCTCATGACTGGCCGTAGTCAGAACATGCACCAGCTGGTTCAGAATAGTAGGCAGGAAGTTAATCATCACATGTCCTTCCATGGCATGGAGGCTCTGAGGAATCATGGTTAATATTTTCTCAGTAAAAACATGTCATACTTGTATAGATGTCTCTATATTGCTGTCTGGCAGACTATTGTGTTTGGTGATCATTTTTGAATGAATGTCTAAATTCAGTAGAAAAATAGTGAAATCAATTGCTATTACCTCTATTCATCAAGAGTGTTTACCTTTAGGTACTTGACCAGCTCTCCTTCAGCAGCTGGGGCTGATCCTGACTCCATCTTCTGGCAATGATGGAAGAAATTATGAAGATGCTGATCCTAAAAAAGAAAATAAGAAATACAACTGATACAATTTCGGGAGATCTATATTTGTGCATTATGGGTCTGGCGAACTAATCTCTTCTGTAGCTGATACTTTACTTGAGTGTAGACCGTGGACACTAAGTGTGTTGACACTCGGAAGAGAGAACGACCACCATCCACCCATTTCACCTCTGGACCTGAGTGCTTTATGAAAAAAAAAACTATCTTAGCATACAGTAAACACATCTAAACACTTCTGCAGCACAGAGTATCAAGGAACAATTTAAAGTCAATAAGGTTTAAAGTCACTTCAGTACCGGATTACATCAAACTTTATTTTCATTGGGAAGTTTAAACAAACGAATGCTGATGCACTGAATTATCATTTATACCACAGTAATGAACTATCTTTAGTACACACACACACACACGCACACACACACACACACACACACACACACACACACACACACACACACACACACACACA
>JBBIGB010000109.1:2567909-2586643 GCA_037577075.1 Alestopetersius hilgendorfi
ACACACACACACACACACACACACACACACACACACACACACACACACACACACACACACACACACACACATTAACACTGTGACATTCAAACCCTTTCATGCACTCCACCTGCCATCTGGCCTCCCAGCAGTGTGTCTCCAAATACACAAACACAAGCAGGCATGGGTCTGCTGCACGCACACACACACACACACACACACACACACACACACACACACACACACACACACACACACCACAGACATTAACAAACGGACTGAGAGTGTCTCACCGAAGCCCATTGCAAGTTGACAGAGCCACTCGAGAGGCTTCGTTCCCTCTCACTGTCCCATGGTAATAACAGTGTTCCCCTCCCTAAACACATAAACACACAGTTTAGAGTAATACTCTGTGAGCCGTTTGGTTAATGGGTAAACAAAAGTCAGAAACCTCCCTTAATTTACAAAAAAAAAAAAAGGTCAGTATTTCATGACTCCATCTAGCTTCCATTCAGTTGCCTGCAGTTTTTATGCAGAAATCGGCTTTTTTCTTTTTTTGCTGTTTTTTTTTTTGTTGAGTTTTTTCTTCTCCAAAGTTATGGTTTAGAAACTAGTTCTTTGCTGCAGGTTCAATCTCAATGACACATTTACAATCATCAGTCCAAAAAAACATGCTCAATTTCAGTGTTCTAATGCCGATTTTTCTTTCTTTTTATCTATTTTATTTCCTCAGTCGCAGCTTCTTGCACAGCTAAACATTTCACATTTTTTCCAGACCCTTAGAGTTGAGTCATCACAGATGAAGGATGGATAGCAACACATTTCAAATCGAGAGAGGAGCCTGATTTTCTCCCGAAGATGTAAGGTGACGGTCCCTTTGTTCCTCTTTAGTCATTCTAAAGTTTTTTTCTTTTTTTCATAAAAATGCCATTTACTAAATACAGATAGATTTGATATTTTGGAGGCTTTTGAGCAATTTTCCGATAAGTATATGGTCCCTACTTCCTGACTGAATAATTCAAAGGCTGCTTAGACTGGAAATAAAATAAACAACAGAGTGATCTCTCTGACTTCCGCACAGTACGTCATGCTCCTTACCTTTGACGAAACTGGTTTGTCTTTCTCATAGTGGATCTCCACATAATCTGAAGACAGCAGATCACTAGGAAAAAACGACAATTCCAAATATAATATACAGCAACAATACATTTTAATATAAAACCTGCCACTCTTAAAGGATTTGTGTAGCCCAAATGTCCTAAATTATCCATTTAGTTTAGATATATTTGATCAAAAAAGAAATTCTTGCTAATATTTCATACAAAACATGCTTCCAACCTGCTCAAACTGCTTCTAGCGCTTCATTACAAGCAAATTTGTTCATGTATACTGGGACAAAGTATGACTGTGAGCAATAAAATGGACTTCAGTCATTTCAGGCAGCATCAGGGTTGGAAAGTACTGATCTTGGATCAGATTTATCATGTAAATCGCAACAAAAACGATTCTAAGTCAGCACTTCCACTCAGTTTGTAGAAACAGACCCTGTTGCCATTGAAATGGTTTAAATTAGGTTTTCTTTTTACCAAACCATTACTTTCCAAGCCAGCATTTTTCAACTTTTCCAAGATCTGTTGTTTACAGTTCATTACCACAGAAACCTTTTTCAGTTTACTGTATTTGTCAGATACTACTCTCCAGAAAGACAACTGCACAAGTGCATCATGTCGAAGATTTAGATGGATGTAGCGTGCTGGTGTGGCGTGGAGTGTAGGGATGGGAACCGAACCCCAGTCGGGTGCAGGGCGGTCTTGATTTGTGGGATTTCACTTATATCAATTTAATAAAGCATGTTGGTCCGTTGGCTCATCACATCTGACCAACTGACCTCTACTGTAAGTGCATTACAAGTAAGTTCTTTTGTTGTGAGGTGTGTAAAAATGACTGCGTGTTATAGATGCAGCAGAAAGAGATTAGGTTCTAGATTGTTGCTGCATCCCTTTAAATCCTCTGTGACACCTGACCAGTCTATACCTTCCACATTGCTGCAGGTTGCAGGTTATCTATTTCAGTGCTCAGATTCCATATTTTAAAAAAAGTCAGACGTTGCAATGAGTCACTGCTATTCAGACACACACCCGCTCACCGCCCACCCGCTCACGCACACACTCCAACCACAGACACACACACACTGAAGCTCCCTGAATCCCTAAACCACCCCAAGGTTTAGTTTTCTGCCTCTAGTCTCCAGTATATTTTGTTCTATTATTTCTTCCTTTGAGGAAGTGATATACGCTTCTTCCGCTAATCTACACTATATGAACACCCTCCTACGAGCCTCCTTAAGTCCCTCAGCATTCAACACCACCCTTCACTCACACACAAATAAACACACACACACAGCTCTCCACCTACTTGTTTAGCGTGAGATCCAGAGTGAAAGTGGATCCGAAGGCATCCAGCTGGAAGCTCGCCTGGGCCAAGTGAATGGCCTGCGGGAGTTCATCAGACAAACAGGGGTGTGTTGAGACTTTTTTCAAACATGCAGAGGCAGAGTAGTATTGCTTTGTCAATGAAACACTGATTCAAGTGACCCAGTGAAAAAACAGCTGGAGGAGACGTTGGAGGTCCAGCCAAGATCCACACACAAAGTGTGTTCTGAGGACGTTTTTTGGTCTTAAATAAAAAGCTAAAGGGAAACAAAGAGAAACCCATAATGTAGAACACGAATTCCCCCTAATACATAAATAAATAAATCTTATTTATTTATTTAATTATATAATGGTCTTCTTTGACAGTATTCTCTGAAGTATTGAATTGTCACACACGTGCACATAAGTAAGTATAAGACTGCCCACCTCTGAGCACTTCTTGGCCTTGACATGCATTGACAGCGCACTAGCGTTAACAGACCTTCGCACAAAAAGATGGCGTTTAAAAATAGCCACCGTAACACACAGACTCAACACAAAAGCTACATGAATCAACATCATAACTTTTCCACTGGGAGCAGGAAAAAGAAAACCTCAAATTACACAACGCTGCTGTTTCTGCCCATATTGCTGCATTGGCAGCATGAGGCAGGAGGTGTGCACTGCAAGCAAACCCCCCAACCTCTGTCCTTGCTGGGTGTGGGGGGGAAAGTGCTACTTTTGCGGAAAAAAAAAAGATGTTGGGGTTGAAGGAAGGGGGAGGGCGGCGGACCACATTGGGCTCCGCGCGTTGGGTCTGGTGATGTACACAATGCACCATTCTCAGCAGCTGCTGAGGAAGAAGGAGGGAGGGAGGTGGGGGTGCACTTGCAGGGGTTTTTTTTTTTGCCTCACTACAATAAAGTGTCCAAGCAGCATTCCATCACACTCATTAGAGTTTCTCATGGTGTCTTTCACACACATACATATTCATTCTATCATACATATATTCATATACACACTTTCTCACGCGCATCCATACACACATTGAGCCTTTCATGCTCTTTTTCTCTCACACACATACACATTCATTCTATCATATATAGGATATGGATAGATATATATGCATGTAACTCATACACTTTTCCTCAGTCATATCCACTAACACACACACACACACACACACACACACTGCAGACCCTAACTATTTCGCTCTTTCTGTCTCTCTCTCCTCCCAGCAGGGTCTACCTCACCTGGCCCTCGACCTGGTTGCGTGTGAGTGTGTCGAGGTCCTGGTGCGCACTCTCTGACTCCTCGTTCAGAAAGTAGATGAGGCGTGATGGGTATGTGACGGCCACCTCGTGCTCGCGCCTCGTCCCGCCGGCCTCGCGCTCCCTCGGCTCCTCCTCATTCTGCGCGTGGGGGGACACTGCAGGGGGACACGAGGCAGCACGGAAACGCGCCGTTAACTCTCGGACAGAGATGCTGTCAATTATACATGAAGTGGGGGAAGAGAGAGGGGGGCTGGACTGTTTCCTTTCCTTACCAACAGTGTACACAGTTAATCACTCACACAGACCACTTAGATGCCCCCCACTCTCTGGCACATAACAGGCCCGAGACAGCTACACAAGATTTGGAAAAACAACAACAACACAGATCATCAGACCATCACTGACTGCTGCACAGTCTTACATATTTACTGCAGATTATGCACTTCGGCTGGTGCAGGCGCAGGGACTCGTTTTATTGGGCCTGCTGAACCACCCAGCCTTTACACATCATCACACGCACAGCAATGGAGGCTTGTCACTCGGGAAGCTCGATGATGCATGTCTGCGTCTGATGGTCAGGATATGAGGGGTACCCCCACCCCCCCATCCCCTTCTCTCCCACCCCACCCGAGGGGCTCACCGTGAGAAATGAAGGCGCTGTGAAGTGTACTTACCCGCTGATGCTGAGGAGAGCGAGTGCAGCAGGGCTATGAGCAGGCTAGCGAACAGTCTGGGCTGGAGCATCAGACGCATGATTCATATTTAAAGGCTGGAGAAGGAGAGGACGTTGACGCGTCAGACTGCGACCACCGGCGCGTCCCGCGGGGAGAGGGGCGGGTGGTCGTGTGGGACGAAGAGGGGAGATCCAGCATGCAGGCTGGGGTGCGCGGATGACGAGCGGAGGGGTCTCGAGGTCGGCTGACAGAAGGAAGGATGCTGGTACGAGCTGGAAGGCGGTGGCCAAGCATCCCACATACCGGGGCGAAGCCACTGCGCATGCGCACTGCATCCGCTGACGAGCCTGCGAGCTTTCTCACTTTCCACACCTTCTCATGTTTCCGCACCTCGGGGGTGAAAGGCCATTGGTCACATTTCAGATACCTACGTGTTGCAGCTGCAGGTCAAAGGCACCCCAGTTTCTTCCTGGGGTTTCATAGAACTCACTAGTTGAGATGCTGGTGACATCCAGGCATTATTGATGCAGTTATATGCAGCGGGAAAGCAAAAAGGGGCGGGGGGTGCACCATGGACATGTGAGACCGGACTACACACTCCTAATATGATCATCGTAAGTGACCAACGGACCATAGAAAGCCCCACTTGGACAGAGAGAGAGAGAGAGAGAGAGGCAGAGGCGAGAGACAGAGCTGGACTGAGAGAGAGAGAGAGAGAGAGAGAGAGAGAGAATGACAAAAACGTCTAAGAAAGACAGGGCGAGTCATAATCAATAAAAACTTTAATGTACAGCAATATTAAATATTTCAACCTTTGACAAAAATATTTATTAAAAACTTAAAAAGTATTCCCATTATCCATTTAAAAAATGATGTGAGACAAACAATACAGACAAATTAAATTCACCAAGAAATCCACCTGTGCAAAATTGTACAGCATCTGACAGACTGACCAGCTCTTTTGACTACATGTCCAACCCTCAGGTAAATCCTTCTGGGCTAATACAGTGCCATCTATGGTTTCTCCATGATTCTATTGTTGAGACACACAACATAATGTGAAACGCATTACAAAGAAACTTACTGACTTTGATTTCTTTATTTGGTGACAAACCAGAAGATGTGATTCAATTTTATCAACTAGCCAAAATGACCTGACACTACACATGACTACAGTCAAGCAGCTGTAAACTGGGGAAAAAAAGTAGATTCTCTTTGCCTTGCAGTCGTCTGCATGTACCTCTCCACCATGAATGGATTTAAGCAAAATATTTAATTAAAACCTTCTCAGAAAATCATTATATGGTGGCAGCACTTTCGTAACCATACCACACTGTAACAAACCAGGACAGCTTTCTGTGAACGCTTTCAGAAGCATTTAATGGATGAGACATTCAGTTCCTCTCGCCACCACTGTGAACAATTCTGATTCAGTAAGTTTCTCTAGAACAGAGAATTTCACATTAAACCAGTTCATTGCACAGACATTTTGAACAGAATGCTAGATATGTGTTTACTCCCTCTACGAGTCATGGTCATTTCTCCTGTAGACTCTTCTATTGGTACTGAAGGGTACTCAGGGATTCAGTTTCTGTTTTAATTGTGGGCCCCTTAGAGGGTAAGACAGCCAGTTTAGAAGATACTGATGATCTGGGCAATGCTCTGGGTGAATTCTTGTTATGAGGAGATGCTCTGCCTTCAGCAGCAACACGAGCTCCAATCCTTCGAATGAGCGTGCCCTTGGACTTTGCCCTATACCTTGATTTTATTAACTTCCTCTTGATCCTATAAGGGGGTGATAGCTTCTTTGCAGGAGACAAAGTTTTTTCTTTTATTCCCTGCTTCGGTGAGCGACGTCTAACTGGTGGACAGTCCACCTTTGCCTGTGCACGGCCCTCTTCCAGGTGGGTCCCTGAAACCTTCAGTGAACCGTCTGTATGGGATGGGGCTTGTGTCCTGGAGGAGCTATCTGTGTGAGAGGCAGAGGGCATGAGATGGCCCAGGAGAAAACGGCTGTTGCTGGAAATAGAGGAGCGGCTTAACAAGGCCTTCTGGCTGCCGGAAATGGAGGAATCAGGTTCTGATGGGTCCCCACCATCTACACAAGAATCAGAGGTAGAAGCACAAAGATCTGCCAAGCTACCATCACCACGGCTGTTTCCAGAGCCTCTTGGTGATCGCCCCTGTGCTGAACTGTAGTGTTCCTTGTTGATGTCTGGACTGAGACTGCGAAACAATTGTCGAACATGGGACAGAGTTTTGACGCTGGGGATGATGGTTATCCCTTTAGGTGGAGCCTTGAGGATTCTGTTGGTAAGCGGGTCATAATATTTAAGAGGGGTCTTCTTGTACTTGAATTTAAGTGCACACTCCTTTTCACTTAACTTCCGCTTTCCGCCCATTCTTTTAACTGGAGTGGGATTGAAGAGACTCTGTCCTCCATCTGGGGAAGAAAGAACATAAACTACTGTTTTGGGCTGCAGGGGACTCATAATCCTGCCATAAGATGCAGGAAGTTCAAGCGTGCACAGTCTCGTCTTCATGTCTGGGGTCCGCTCAGGGCTCTGATCGCTCTGAGGCTCGGGATCACAGGGGAAGGAACCAATGCCAGGTAATATTTTTCTCCGCACCACAGGGCAGCATTGGGAAACAGTTTGTGTTCCATGACTCACTTTAACAACTTGGCAGCGTGATGCCATACGGAATATCCGTGGCTTGGGTTTCCTAAAGATAGGCTGGGGTTTTGGGTCCCCATCATCATCATGCTCCATAAGAGGTATGACATCATCTTCTTCATCTACATTTTTCTCACAGTTTTTGTTCATTTTTCCTTTCCTCATGTGCTTTCCAAAGTCAGCTAAGGATTCACTGTCAAAATAACAACGGAACTGCCCCTGCCTGAAATCCTTCACCATGCCATCTACCTTCACGTCATCCTCAAACATCACCTGTGCCCACGTCTTTCCCACAAAAGTCTGCGGTATATGAGGAAGATCTGGAACAATCTCCTGCACATGGTTTTCTTTGGTTTCCCCAGGCCCTGTTTGTCCGCTTTCTAACACTGTGTTCAGGGCTGTGTCCAACTGGGTTTTGTATTCTTGGTCCTCAATGTTTATATGCACTTTCATAAGGCCCGCTAGATGTTTGTCTTCAGTTGCAGTTTTCTCCGGTGCTACCTGCAAATCATTGTCCCATTCCTCATTGTCCTTGGACTCATTTGACGAGTGCAAACTGAGGTGAATACTACTATCATCGTCTTGCTGATCAGGTTTTTGTCTGCGGCCATAGCAGTACCACTCAATAACCTCTTCAATCACCTCTTGAATCTGGTCTGATTGCTCACTAAATGTTCGCTCCCTATGTGGACCCTTCCAGGGTGGTATCACTGTGGTCCATACTGTTGGTTTCTCAAACCTTGGCCGTGAGGGACCAGACTGGCCTTTTGAGGTAATGCACTTAGTGGCTGGTGAAGCCTGAGAACCTTGGCTGGAAACACTCCCGTCCTTATGCCTGTTAGTTTTCTTGTCAGCTTTCTTGTGCTGGAACTGTGGGGATTCTGGCTGATTGAGAGCAAGGGTTTTTGAACTACATGGTTGTTCAGATGGTTGAGTCTGAGAACACTCTGGCTTCACAGTTTGTGCCACATCTTGTAATGATGCGGGTGGCCTGTCTACAGCTGACTTGTTATTAGTCCTATGCAAAAAGCCCTGTGTAGGAGATGATTTTTCAGGGACTGGTGGTTCCACCCCCGTCTGCCTGGTTTCCATGACAGTTTTCCCTGTTCCCATTCCAGGTTGTGCACTCTTTTCTGCACCACTGTCCACTGGCACAGGTAAAGTAGTGCCAGCCTGATTCTGAGTACTGGATGCATTGGCGGCTTCATCAGGCACAACATTACATGGTTCTTCATCAGAGCTGGGCATCTCCTCTCGGGTTCCGACAGAGGCTCCATCATCTGATCCACAGTAAACCTCTGATAACACTTCTCTTGGATCAGGTAGGGTGTTCAGGCAAGGTAAATCTGCATGGGTAGGCCTAAAGACACAAAAACAATTTAAATAAAAATAAGGTGGTGGGGTTGTAAATGCAGATACCAATAAATTGGTTTTCAGTATGAATATATATTATTCAGTATGAAACTTTATCTGTTGTGTATTTGTGCTGGACAATGGAATTCCAGGACTGAAACGGCACATGCCTGGTCTAAAACATACCGTGTGTCATTGTAGTTATGAGGATGATGTTGAAGCACATCCTGGAGGAAACGTTCCATCAGACTCGCAGAGGACACATTTGACCTTACAGCTCGCACGATTTCCTTGTGCCTGGTGCTCATAATGTGCTGCAAAATTCCACAGATAAGTAAAACATAAAGAAGAATACTCCAAATTTTATAGAAGAGCAAAAGGAAAAAACTTTAAAATATATACTACACAATAGTGTAAGTTGTAAATCTAAATATATCAAGCATAATTTTCTATATTTTATATAATAAAAAAATAGTGCATGACAAATACATTTCAGATATTACTATACAGCATCGTTTCAGAGTCTGCTTTTAATTTGGGAAATTTTTATTGTTTTTGGAAATGATATGCTGATTTTAAATTTGATGCCAGCAACACACTTTAAGAAAAAGGTTGGGACAGATGCATGTTTACCACTGTGTTTACCACTCTATAAATGACTGGGAACTGAAGAGACCAGTTGCTGGAGTTTTAAAAGTGAAATGATGCTGCATTCTTGTCTGACATAGTATGTCAACTGTTTGGGGTCTTCTTCGTCATATGCTTCATATCATAATGTGCTGAATATTTTCAGTGGATGACAGTTCTGGAGCGCGGAAAGGTCAGTTTAGCACCCCTCTTCTACTGAGCCGTGCTGTTGTGATATGTGGCACCATTTTGTTGAAATAAGCAAGGCATCTATATGGTAGCATATGTTGTTGAAAAACCTGCAGATATCATTGAGCACTAATAGTGGCTTACCAGATGTGCAAACTAACCATGTGCATTAATGCACTTCCATAATATCACCAACGCTGGGTTTCAAACTGTGCAATGACAAACCAGATGGTTCCTCTTCTTTTTGTCTAGAGCAGTGGTCCCCAACCTTTATTTCTTCACGGACCGGTTTAATATCAGAAACTATTTTCATGGCCCGGCCTTTAAGGAGTGGCAGATAAATATACATATACGTATTTATATAAATAAATGATATGCATAAAAATGGGGATATTTCAAAAATATAATAATGAGGAATCTTTAAAATATAATAATAAGCGTAAATCCAATGTGTACTCGCAGCTTTATTAACAGCATTGCCACTGGTCTAGAGAACATGGTGTCCATGATTTTTAAAAAGAATTTTGACAGACTGACCAGCTCTCTCCCCTCAGTCCATCTAAAATGAACTCAGGGCCTGCGAAAGTAGTAGCATTTCTGGACTGAATTTATATATGGCTGCTTCTTGTTTTTAATGCAGCACTGCCTTTCAAAACTGATTTCCAGCCATTTCCCTTGAGTGCAGAGATTTCTCTAGATTGTTAAAATCTTTCAGTGATAGTGTACCATTGATGATGAAATCCGCAAATCTTGGCAATTTTACATTTTTTTACATTTGACATTTATTCTTAAATAGTTATGTTATTTGTCCCTGCTGTCACACAGCTGTCATTCAGAGCTCTCTGAGGAAAACTACTCCGCAAAGATGCTCATTTTCTAACCAATCATGTTACTGACCTGATGCCAATTAACATAATTGACTAAAACCTAATTGAAAGGTACTTTTTTAAGCATTACACAATTGTTAATTTGTTGTTGGCATCAAGTTCAAGATATGAACTTTAAAACAAAAAAACACCCTACATATATATAAAATCTAAAATATTACATATTCCTCAAACAACTGACATGATTTACATGATCTGAAAATGATAGCATTGTGTTTTTATTTACATTTTACACAGTGTCCCAATTATTTTGGAAACAAGAGCTGCATGATGGTTATATGCGCTTAGACAAAATACCTGTATGTGTTTAGTACATACTTGGGTCAGGACAGGTGCATTACTGTACAACACACAAGTAGAATGAGCCAACAGTGAATAACAGAGCTACGCACCTGTTCTACATTGTTATAAACGACCTGACAGCAGCTGCAGAAGCCTTGCCGCTGGGAGGTGTTTGAGGGACCAGCAACAGGCTGTGTGCCCCCACTGCTCCTACATTGTAAAGAAAACAGACAAATACTAAATTAACTTTCAATGCGACCTATTCTTACAAACTAAAATACAGTATTGTTACTACATAAGTATAAGGACAAAATATCATGATTACTAGATTTCATTAGTTTGTTCTAAAATATAAAAACGTTTGTTTATATGTGATTCTTTACACAAATTCCTGTGGCGTATTACAATTCTCATAGCTGATTTGTTATTTGGTAATAACACATTTACAAGAACACTGCTATTATGGGGAATATTTCACAAAGCAGGAGTTGTGTCATAGTTGAAGTGCTCTCTATATAGGTTTGACTGAATGGGTTTGACTTTGGGGCTTAAGTTATTCGGCTAAACTGAGAAATCTTGCTTTGTGAAATATCCCTTCGGCCAACAATAATGTCAAAACTAACAACAAAAACAACGACAGTAATAAAAGTTTTGCTTTATCTGCACATCTGTTTAGTCCAGCATTAAAACGACAAGTCATTTCCTCAGTCAGTATTTGCACATTTCAAAATGTTAATACATAATCAGTTAATACCGGACAGGTCATCTATTTGCTTCCATCAGCTGTCACAGCATCAATTAAAACAAGTGCGATGACTCCACTAGCAGTCACACAATTCAAAGACATATTCCAACCAAGACCCTACTCCTCATTTTACTCTTACACTACTCTTTTAGTTGTTAACGCTATTATTAGTACCACTTATAATAATAAAACAACTCACCTATTGGCCATGTCAGTTTGTGCCCTTCCTGCATCTACAGAAAAGATAATACATATATGATGTTACACTTAGAATCCAAAGAATAGTCAGGTGGACATCTACAAGAGATACCTTTAATAGTAGAAGTAAATTTAAGCAGCCCTTTACAGTCACATGTGAACACACCACAGCACTGCATACAGTGTGAACAACGAAATTGTTCTCTGCATTTAGCCCATTCACCAAGTGAAGCAGTGAGCAGCCACGGGTGCAGCGCACAGGGAGCAGCATGTAGGAATGCATCTTGCTCTAGGGAACCTCAGTGGTGCCACTAGTGGTCCTGGGATTCAAACCTACAACCTTCTGATCGCAGGGGCAACTCCAAAACCACCAGGCCATGAGATGCCCTATGACTGATAAGCAGACTTGGCAGATCAATTTCATACATACTTTTAGCAGCGGGTGCAGATCTGTCCCCAAGAGGCATGGTGCTGTCTGAAAAGTGACACAAGTAGTGAACATTTTCATCCATCTTTGCTCAACACAAGTGCCCCGAAGAGAAAACTGGAGCAGCACACAGTTCACTCACCTGCCAGGAGAGGATATACGCTTTACAAGGCAGGAAATTCACATCCCTGCATATGGGCTATCTTACATCGCCACGTGGTGTGACTAGATTTTGCATCTAGAGATGAACAGAAAGGAAAAGGTCACTCTTTCACGTTTCTCTATACACTCGAAGAAGCTAAGAAGCTACCGTCCAATACTTCTGAACACACTAACGCCCTAAAATCACCTGTCTAACCAACAAGATTTTATAATCATCTACTTAGCAGCATAACTAAAGTACTTATGATAAACAATGGAATTGGAAAACTCACTCAAGTTCAAATGCTGTATGTGGCCAGTTGGAGTTAGCTAGTTAGCATGTCTGCTAACCTCGGCTATCCGACCTGCAAAAACATCCGATTCTTCCACTTTATTTAGGTAACGTTTCACAATTAAAGTCTTCTTCGCGGCTCCCGCAGCTGTTAAATCCTTTTTTAAAGCCTTCAGATGTCGATGCGGCGTGTATAAACAGTCGGCTGGCGCTTCAACTGAAATGTTGCTAATGTAGCAAATTTAGCAACTAGCAGTTAGCATGGCATGGCAACAACGGGACTTTCGAGTTATTTATGGATTTAATGTGAGTCAGTCGCAACGAATGGCAACAAAGGACGTTAGATATTTAACTCTATACGTGCGTTTTGCATGAATACTGACAAATTGCCGTAAACACGCCCTTTTTCACCTGGTTGAAAATGTTTCTCCATTCACATCCCGTCGGCACCCGTATTTAGTACAGGGCTTCTCCGTGTTACGTCAGCAGAAAGAGCGGGAACCCGCCCTCTTTCAGAAAAACAACTGGTTTAGGGGTTTGAATGTGTGGACACCATGTTCAAGATTCAAGATTCTTTATTTGTCACATGCAGTCATACAAGTACAACACACAGTGACATGTATCCTGAACTGCTCCTTTACTGACTGTGCAAACATTAAAACAAGTAAATTCTAACTTAAAAATTTAAATCAAAAATTAAAATCTGGACATTTATATGTACATTGTGCAAATGGAATATTAAAGTGCATTGTGCAATAATAGCTCAGCAGAGTAATGTAAACAGTAGTTATTAGGTTGACCAGAGTAATGTATACAGTGTAAACACTGACCAGAGTAATGTAAGCTGTAGTGAAGCAGCATGGAGAAAAGAATCGGGATACACCTCTTCGTTATTACGTCCAGTTAAGGACAATCTTAATGCTTCAGCGTACCAAGACTATTTCTGGGCATGCTTTGTGGATAGTTAGGGGAAGAACCCTTCTCTACTCCAGCATGACTGCACCAGTGCACAAAGCAAGCTCCATAAAGACATGAATGGAGTTCATCCCCATCCAACACCTTTGGCATGAACTGGGATGGAGGTTGTGTGTGACGTGGTCTCATCCATCAGTGCCAAACCTCATAAATGCTCCACAGAAGGACTAGCAAGTTCCCACAGAAACAACCTAAAATGTTGTGGAAAGCCTTCCAAAAAGAGTGGAAGGTGTAATCGCTGCAAAAAGGGGAACCTACTCCACATTAGTCAATGTATTTATATTCCATATAGTGCATGCTTAAGTGCATCATGTATGGAAAAACCATGGTTCAAACCATATATGCCCCCCGCCCATTTAGCTTCTTCACCTACTGGTGTCCTGGTAGTTGCCCCTGCAATCATAAGGTCTTGGTTCAAATACCAGGACTGACAGAGGCCCTTCAGCAAGGTACCATCCCCTCGCACTTCAACTGTGTGAATGGGTTAAATACAGTGAAAATTTCACATGTTACAATACAGGACCACATATGTATCATATATTCTGTAATGTGGATGGTTTCTGTTCCCAAAAGTTATACCTTTACCCCACAAAAGAAAACATTCATGTTACTGAGTTTAAGTGCCATTTTATTGATAGTACTTTGACATGTTTCAGATCTTATTGAATGCAGCCACGTCGACAGATTGTATGTGATCCTCAAAGGCAGTGATGAGCTCTTCCAGCTGATCTGTTCCCACCTTGTCATCTTCTACCACACATGCAATCTGCAGCTTCTTGATACCATAGCCAACAGGCACCAATTTGGCTGTAAAGGGGAGAAGAAAAATGTACAAAAAAAAAAAATTACACTTTCAGTAACAAGATTCAAGATACTTTGTCACATGCAGTCATACAAGTACAACACAGTGAAATGTATCCTGAACCGCTCCTATTACTGACTGTGCAAAAAAAAAAAGTAAATGTTAAAATTAAAATCTGGGCATTTATATGTACATTGTGCAAATGGAATGTTAGTGCATTGTGCAATAATAGCTCAGCATATAAACAGTGGAAAGTGACCAGTGTGATATGTAAACAGTGACCAGAGTAATGTAATGTTGAATGCAGCGTTCTCAGAACACCTAATGAAATGAAAAAGCAGACTTACACTGGCCCCAAACTAGGCCATCCAGTTCAACGCTGCGCACGCACTCCTCCAGCTTGGACATATCCGTTTCATCATCCCAGGGCTTAACGTCCAGAAGGATGGAGGACTTTGCGATAAGAGCTGGTTCTATAAGAATTAAGAAATCAAATATAAAATCATGCAAAATCAGCAGCAGAGCAGCATAGAGCTAGAGCATCAGGTAATAAAAAGGTGTCCATCCTGTGCACTGGCCAAAAGATGAGATTACACAAGTTTCTTTAATTGTCTTCAACATTATTTTCTTGGTGTGCAGCCTCCTCATATGTGCATTTAGTTTCCATTCAATATACTTTGTAAATTGGGCACACTGAAAGTAAAAGGCTGAAAGACAGGGTGGCTGAAGAAACATACTTTTGGATTTCTTTGCATTGTAGGCTGCAAGTCTCTCCTCCTTGATCCTCTTTGTCTCTTCATCCTAAGCGAGGGGAGGGGAAAGAGACTGGATCAGGCAGAGAAATAAAATCCAGAAAGAATCCTTTACACAGGGTCTGGTAATCAGGGAAGAAAAAGGTCCATCACAACATCAGTCGAAAGATGGTGAGAAAAAAAATCATCACACAACCAGCAAGGGTCACAGATAGCATGAACACATTGAAAGGCAACCAAACGAACCTCCTCCTCATCAGAGCCAAAGAGATCAATGTCATCATCGTCATCATCATTACTAGCAGGAGGGGCACCGCCAGTTGTATCTTCCACACCAGCAGGTCCATACTGACCCAGGGGCTTCTTCACTCCTGGGAGGCTAAAACAGTCAGGAGGGAGTGTGAGATGTCCATTCGTGCGCAAATGCACATCATGAGTATTAATCTAAGGCATCAGTGTTTTAAAACATTGTGCATCATCAATTCAGGCGAAAGATGGTGATGTAAAACTCATCAAATGCTGACAGCCAAAGAAAGAATTGAGTGTCATGCTTTAATGTGCACGTTTACCTGGTCTTCTCCTTCTGGTAAGACTTGATGTGATTGTACCAGCGAAGGGCATGGCACAGGTCAGCTGTGGGGGCACCAGACAGAGCATCGAACACAGCCACGTCAGCCTGAGATGGTACATACCTGTAAAACAAATTTTAAAAAAATAAGACTGTCAGACATGGAAGGACAACTTTTCACATGCACGAGAGGCTCAAAGTGAATACAGCAGTCATAAACTCAGCTTCCATGCAGCTCTGAGGCTCTGGGGTAACGTAGCATATCACTCCTTTCAGCCTTAAAGAAAGCAATCAGATTAAAAAATGTAACACTCAAGGATAAAGACAAAAGGGGTTCAACATGCTACAAACCATCAATAGTCAACTTTTTCTTTTAGTGACTGAAAACATTCAAGAGCTGCTACAGTACTGTCTTTATGGACCTTGCTTTATGCATTGGGGCGCAGTCATGTTGGAAAAGAAAAGGGCCTCCCCAAACTGTGTCCACCAAGTAGGAAGCACAGTGCTGCCCCCAAAAATGTCTTGGTATGCTGAAGCAAAAATTAGGAGCCATCTGCATTGAATAAGAGTATCCCAATACTTTTGTCCATACAGGGGATCTCACAAAAGCAACTTGACAACTCAAATCCTGATTATGCTGATGAAGACTGTCCTTCCATTGGAAGTAAGGGGTCTAACCCAAACCCTGAAAAACAGTTGTGTTCCAATACTTCTGTACATAAGTGGACATGAAGGCCACACATGCAGCCAAGTGTGTGAGCTGACTAGTGCTAGCTGCCACTCAAAAAATATTATATATACTACATTTATATGACTCACCCCTCGATATAGCTCCTGTCTGCCAAAAAGTCGTTGAGGACCTTCAGTCCAGCAGGGGTTTTAAGATCACCAAAGCCCATCGTGGAACCGGCTGAGAAGAGTTCGTGCGCGTACAAACGTGGCACTCGTGGCTTGGAGGAAGCGTGAAGGAGCGAGAAAGGCCCACGGAGAAGAATTTATACCTCGGGAGCCTCTGACTCCTCCTCTTTCTGCTTCAACCACATGTTTTCACTTCAAAAACAAATACTGTTACACTGTATAAAGCACTTCGAAACAGCGTGTCACCGAATCTGACACCTGACCGTCTGATGTTCATTATTTGTCCATTCTGTCCTTTTAGAAGTGTTCCACAGCAGAGATGATTAGGCTTAAATCATAAAGGGCAGAGAAACATTTATGTGCGTTTTTATTTAACGTACTCACAAATGCGTGAGAAAAAATGAACACTGATAAGTAAAAGCTATTTAACGCTCTATTATTACAAATTAATAGAAAATAATTCATACATTTTAAGCCAGAAAGATGGCCGAGCAACGGACGTGACGTCACTTGGTCGGCTAAAACGCCTTATGCAAAAAGACGGTAAAATTATTTTAAACAATAATAATTTTAAGAGGTAAAGACACGGTTAATTGAACAGTATAATATTTTTTATCTGACGGAATATTTTTAAATTTTTAAACTTTTTTTTTTTTTTTTTTTTTTTTTTTTTTTTTTTTTTTTCTAGGTCCGTGTGGCTCGGCTCTTTCCGTCAACACCTCCGAAATCGTCCGAAGCGGGTTCGTAACTACAGTTCCGCTGTTCTGGTCTAGAAGGCCAAATAGCGACAAGGTAAGCAATAACGTTCGTTTTTCTAACTTCTTGTGGGTTCTAGTTGTGTGTTGTAGAAAGTGTCTGGCTGAGAATGCACAGGAATGCTCAGCTTCAACACAAAGTGGTAAACAGTGACATGTCCTTGATTTGACCAGCAGTGTAGCTTGTAAGCTAACTATGCTAAATGCACATATGCACTATGTAAGTTCAAGATGTCAACACATATGAAGCGTGCTTTGTATATTACTTTATACAAATGTGTCTCTATCCAGAACCTGCATGTGATAAAATAGTAATGTTGATTAACTATGGTTGTGCATTCTTTGTGAAGAAATGGCTTGAGATTGTTTGCATTAACTAACAGCACACAGCATAACATAGTTTAATTTGAGCTTGATGGGGAATGTTCACTTAAATTTTTTAGAATCAGAAAACATTAATGATCCCAGAGGAAATTGCTTATGACTATACAGACACTCATACACAAGAACAAAATGAAATCACATGTGTGTAAAACACACTATGCTTTATACACAAATGCTGAGTATTCAAAATATAGATGAAGAGTTTTAAGACAATTACTGATAGCACAAACACGTAGTAGAGGTCAGTAGTATATAAGTAATATTAACCTAAGTAGTGGTATTTACTTGATAAAATGATTCAGCACCCATTTAGAAAACTTCACATGATCCAAATGGTAAGACTTTCACATAATATTTCAAATATGTTATGCTGCACATGATAATGGTTTAGCCCCCAATAAAACATTGCACAATGTTGCATATAGTAGGGTATTGCACATCATATCAAAAATAATTGACATAGTGATGCATGTAATGATAGTTATTTAAATAATTTATCCAAAGTTATTTAAACCTGTTTTTTTTGTATGTCTGGTCGCTTTGACACAGTGTTTATTTAGAGCACTGGGTATTTATCTCCAGTATCTCTGGGCAGTATAGCACAGCAGACTGTGATCTTTATGTTAAATGTACTGATATTTTCCTTCTGTTTTCTTCCAGTCATGTTGCGTTTGCCAGCAGTTGGTCGAGCCCTGGTTGGGGCGGCCCACACCAAAAGCTGCCTACCAACCTCAAACAATGGTAAACCTGTGTACATACTTATTTATTATTAGGCCGTTACATGCTGCCTTACAGGCATCATGCACAAAAGGCATTTGAACACATCATGTGGGCTTTCTTGATAATCAGTATGATTTGTCAGTTCATGACAAGCTTTGAGTTTGAGTGCTGTCTTCAAGCACAACATTGACAGCTGTCTTTTCTTGATTGCAGTAATGACATCTGTTCGAGCCTCGAGTAATATGGTGGAAGTATTTGTAGATGGCAAGCCTGTGATGGTGGAACCAGGGACTACTGTACTTCAGGTGATGATTCTAAGATAAGCTCTGTTGTATTTGATCATTTTAAACTTGGAACCTGTCCATATCCTTAAAGCTGGCCATTTTGTTTCCTCAGGCCTGCGAGAAAGTTGGAGTACAGATTCCTCGATTCTGCTATCATGAGCGGCTGTCTGTGGCAGGAAACTGCCGAATGTGTCTGGTGGAGATTGAGCGAGCACCAAAGGTAACATTCTGATAAGGAACATACTGTAATGATAGCAGCTGCAGCATCTTTTGTTGTAAGAATTTCTGTGCAGCTAACATTACTACAAACATCTGTGTGCTTTTACAATTTAAACTTCTTTTCTTCACAATATATTTTCTGGCTTAGAATAGTCATTATTATAATGATATTGTTGATGTTATGACTAGGGCTGGGCGATTAATCGAAAAGTAATCGAAATCGACATCCAGAACCTATAATCGATCACATTTTTCCAGGTCGA
>JBBIGB010000109.1:2587799-2604115 GCA_037577075.1 Alestopetersius hilgendorfi
AACTGAGCAACTTGTCAGTGAACTATGAGGGCAATAAATAAATAAATAAATAAAATAATCGTTCATTAATCGTAATCAAGTTAAAATGTTCAATTAATTGATATTTGGATTTTAGGCCAAATCGCCCAGCCCCCGTAGTTGTGACTGTTTTCATACTTACCTTTACTGTATATGTACGCAGTTGTTGATGGAATTTTTGTTTTTAAGTAAACAGTTACATTAGAAATTAGCTCAAAACTATCAGGTCAATCTTGATGAGAAATAAGACTTTACAAGGCACAGATTATTAAGACTGCTACATTTAGCAATAACTTTACTGGTGAGGACATAGTGTTTACTTCTTTATTTTCTAAAAATATCTCCTGTTTGTTACTGGCAGCCTGTGGCCGCATGTGCTATGCCTGTCATGAAAGGATGGAACATTCTTACAAATTCTGAGAAGACACGCAAGGCCAGGTATGATGATGATTGACATTCCAGCCATATTTACCAGTGTCTGTTTAAAATATTCTACTATATTAAAATATTTTATATTGCATCCTGTAGAGAGGGAGTCATGGAGTTCCTTCTTGCCAATCACCCTCTTGACTGTCCAATCTGTGACCAGGGAGGAGAGTGTGACCTGCAGGTTGGAAAGACTCTTTTGAAGGGCGGACTTGAGCTATCATATATGTAGACTCCGTTACACCCGTTTTCAACCTTTTGTATGCTGTGTGTGATTATAGGACCAGTCGATGATGTTTGGATCAGACAGAAGTCGATTCACAGAAGGTAAAAGAGCAGTGGAGGACAAAAACATGGGCCCACTCATCAAAACAATTATGACACGCTGCATTCAGTGCACACGCTGCGTCCGGTGAGTGAACTATGAGTTGCGTGTGCTCCCTGTATCATTTTACTTGATTTATTTTGAATTATTAGAGCCTTTTGGTTAAGGTTTTAAGGTCTCACCATAGACTTTCCTCCCTGTTTAGATAAAAATATAAAATTTTTGGATATGAGTGTGAACTGATTGCTCAGAAATAAAATAACAGATAAAATTGACAATATGGCACTAATGTAAGTCAATGCTATACTGTTTGTTTCAGTTTTGGTAGTGAGATTGCAGGCGTGGAGGATTTGGGCACCACAGGCCGTGGAAACAGTATGCAGATCGGCACCTATGTGGAGAAAATGTTCATGTCTGAACTCTCGGGGAACGTGATAGATGTGTGTCCTGTAGGAGCACTGACCTCTAAACCCTACGCTTTCACGTCAAGACCCTGGGAAACCAGGTAATATTGAATGAGTGAGTGTAAAGTAGTTTTACTTTCTGTAGTTTGGTTTATAGGAGTGGACTGTTCAGTAAGCCAGTTCTGATCAATTGTATCCAATGTTTGCATTCTGTTAACAGAAAGACAGAGTCTATTGATGTGCTTGATGCAGTGGGTTCTAATATTGTGGTGAGCACAAGAGGTGGAGAAGTAATGAGGATCATACCACGCCTAAATGAAGATGTCAATGAGGAATGGATCTCGGACAAGACCAGGTGAGCTTGCACCATGGCATACTCAGAAATCAGTACTATAAGCATTTAAGCATACACTAAATGACAGATTCCAGAGATTCCAACAACAGAAAGCATATAAGTTTCGGTGCTTTTGCCAATATTCAAAAAGCAACCACAACACTGCATGCCTCTGCTTTTTATCTGTCGTAGCTCTATTGTTGGCTATTGCTTGAAGCAGTTTTTCAGATACATTGTTGACTGCCTCGCAATAGGACTCCTGAACATTTGATGGAGCAAAATGAAAGGCTTGGACTTGACTTTCCCTTCTCACACTCTGAAGTCATCCATTCTGCCTTCGTTTATGTTTGTGAAACTTTGCCACGTGGCAACTCTGGATAGGCAGCAGATCTTTTAGTGTAAGCCTGGCTTTAGATTACAGAACCAAATTGTCAATTGTATAGTCCTTGTAACAGCATTCCTGCCGGAAGATGTGCTTTATCTTCCTCTGATTTTTTTTTCCAACTCTCTCTGTCTCTCTCTCTCTCACTCTCAGGTTTGCGTATGATGGGCTGAAGCGGCAGCGCCTGACTCAGCCCATGATGAGGGATACTAGTGGTCAGTTGGTCTCCACTACTTGGGAGGATGCTCTAATGCGTGTAGCTGCTGTGGTAATTATCTTGAAGCACTGTGAAAAATAGGTTGTGATGTTTTTTTTTGGCATTTATAAGCTTTGTATTCATAATTTTGTGCTATTAAGCAAAAGAGTAACAACTTGGCTTGCTAATCATTTGGTGTTTCCAAAAATTATAGTCATTATTATGAATCAATTCCAGTCAAAACTAATTTCTATTCTTAGACTGGGTGTGTTGAGTTCTTGTGCATTTGATTGTTTTCTTTACACACAACTTTACATATATGCAAATGGCTTTTGCAGCTTCAAGGTGTCCAGGGGTCTGAAGTAGCAGCCATTGCTGGTGGGATGGTTGATGCAGAGTCGCTGGTGGCCTTGAAAGACATGTTGAACAAACTGGACAGTGAGCTGCTATGCACAGAGGAGCTCTTCCCTATGGCTGGTGCTGGGTGAGTTGCTGTCATTTTGGTATTTCAGTGCAGTACAAAGAAAGTGTTTTTTTGGGCATGATAGTTTTTTTGTATTCACACCATTTCCAATTACAGTAAACCCCCCGACAATCGCAGGAGCACCTGCATATAGTGATGAAATTTGTGATGTGGTTTAAAAAAAGGCCTAAAAAGGCCTGTTTTTATAGTGTAAACCCCAAATATTCTCCCAAAACACGTACATTTCATTTTAAACTCCGCTTAATACATTATTCTTAAAGAAAATGCAAATAAAAACCCAACGAAAAACACTCAAGACGCTCAGGGAAAATTCTGAAACTGAAGGTGCCAAAACAGCCAATCAGCAGCAAGGAGAAATAAAGACTGTTTTTAGATTGGCTAC
Organism: Alestopetersius hilgendorfi; assembly: GCA_037577075.1. Lineage (NCBI taxonomy): Eukaryota > Metazoa > Chordata > Actinopteri > Characiformes > Alestidae > Alestopetersius > Alestopetersius hilgendorfi. The sequence goes on from JBBIGB010000109.1 coordinate 2,590,751, forward strand.
TTTCAAACCTCCTGTCTCTGAGTACAGCAGTATTTCACATCCCAAGGGGCGTTTTCTTTAAGTTATATTTTATATGGAAATGCAGATGAATGTATGTTAATACATTTACAAATTTACAAATAATACATTTACAGTTACAAATTAGTAAATTATGTTAATAATTTAGCACTTACATGCATTATAAAAAATGACAATTATTTATTGTCAGGCAAAAATGCTGTGTTCGCGGAAACTGTGGATACCCTCTGCATTTTTTAAAAATTTTATTTATTTAATTTTTTTGCTGTGACATGTGGGCCTCGTCCACCATGTCCCCTCATAAACAACTCCGCACGAGGGCGAGGGCGTGTGGCGGATGAGGCCGAGACATAACAAAAGCAAAATAAAAATGTGAATGATATCTGCGGTTTCTGCGAACGTGCAGAGGTTTCCTCGAACAATTATTAGTTTGGTTCTTAGATATAATTCTTGAGAGACTGAAGCCACAACTGCTGAACTGCGATTAAGCAGAGGTTTATTTTACTGTGTTTGCATTACGTACAGGGGCAAGGCCAAATTTAGGAACAAAGTCAGTGTTTTTGGAAATACACTCATCTCTCTTTCTCTAACTCTCTGAAAACCCCATCAGAACTGACCTGCGCTCTAATTACCTTCTGAACACCCGTATTGGTGGCATTGAGGAGTGTGATCATCTACTTCTGATTGGAACAAACCCACGCTATGAGGCTCCGCTCTTCAATGCACGCATCCGTAAGAGGTGAGTGTCACTTAATTTGAACTTCAGTTACCATTATGGCAGAACTGCATGTTAATCAAGTGTATAACTATCTTGAGTAAGGAGTATTTAAAATCTCATTTGTTTTTTGTATCTAGTTGGCTCCATAATGAGTTGCAAGTTGCCTTGGTTGGTCACCAGGTGGACCTTAGCTACTCTTACAACCATCTGGGTGATTCAACTCAGGTGCTGCAGGAGATCGCTGCTGGAAAGCACCCTTACTGTCAGGTAACATACTTTTCACAGTGACTCTTGCTTTCAAGTTTGCTAGAAGGTCTAGTTGGTCCATGGCTCTGAGCAACACATTCTCACTATCAGGTTTTTCATCCATAGTATGTGTTGAATGAAGCATTCTCTTGGACCAAGAGTAAGAAATGTTCTGTTTGACCAGGAAAGTATTTGATTTAGATAGCTCTGCCTTCCTGTGTCAGGTGTTGGCCCAGGCCAAGCGGCCAGTGGTGGTGGTAGGAAGCTCCTGTCTGCAGAGGGCCGATGGCGGCGCTATTTTGAGTGCTGTATCTACTATCGCTCAGAACGCTCGTGCCAGCAGTGGGGTGGAGGAGGGATGGAAAGTCCTGAATGTTCTGCATAGGTCAGTCCAGTTTCATGTCTGTGTGCCATTTTAAAACGTGGGTGCCTCATATCACAGGTGTTGCCTGTGCTTAGACATTTTTGACACATAAGCTAATAGTGCATACTTTAGGTCTAGGCATACATGTCTATGTATACTGAGAAAAATGCATTCTTTATTAGTTTGGTCACACATTTTTGGGGTTAAAAAAGAAGCCCAGGATTTTAATATTTTACTATTTAAATATGTATATGTTTGACGTGTTATTCACAAAGTTAGAATAAAAGATTAACAAATTATGTTTGTTTTTATCTATGTCAGTGGCATATTTAGGAATGGTTAGAAACTGTAGTAGGTTACTCAGTCACCACTGCTCACAGGACCACAGGGTTTGATCCCATTAATTAGACAAGAATCAAAACACAACAAGAATCACTGGGCGTATTTCATATTTTACACCTACCATTGTGTATTTCTCTGGATAAAACAAAGGTGTCAGATATAATTACAAGAAAAATGCCTACAAGAAACGTTTCTGTCACTATAGGTTTTGTACTAAGTGTCTCTTTTTGCTATGTCTCTCCAGAGTGGCTAGCCAGGTGGCAGCTCTGGATTTGGGCTATAAACCTGGTGTGGAGGCCATCAGGAAAAATCCCCCCAAGGTTCTGTTCCTGCTGGGTGCTGATGCTGGATGCATCACAAGAGCAGACCTACCAAAAGACAGCTTCATTATTTACCAGGGTTGGTCTCAGTCACTCTTACATTACAACTGAGTGCAAATGAGTGCACAACCTGTGTCAAATTACATATTTTGTAGATATTTTTCATTGAAAATAAGTATACCTTCTTTGTGGGGAACACACTTCTTCACAATTACAAAGCAGCAATGTACTAAATTTAAAATATGTTTCATGTAATGCATCCTGAGCAGAGGTTAAGGTACATTTGTTTTATTTTTTTTAGTATGATAAACACAGCAGCTAATTGTCTTTGAAAATCTGCTGTACAGGTCCATATTTTAGTGTATTTCCTGAGGATTTATCTCATGTAGAATATTAAGAAACATTTGACCATGGATTTGAAAACTTGTCTTGTAATGTGGGTATTGTAACAGTTGCTGTGCAGAACTTCCAGAATGTCCACAGTGTTGCATATATTAAATGTTATATTACAGGACTTATGCATTAAAATGTGTAACAAATTGTATACAAACCAGTTTGTAGCAGTAAAGTGCTCATTGTCCTCTCATGGCAACTGCAGGTCATCATGGCGATGTGGGAGCTCCCATGGCTGATGTCATCCTGCCTGGCGCGGCATATACAGAGAAGAACGGTACATACGTGAACACAGAGGGACGTGCACAGCAGACCAGGATTGCGGTTACCGCGCCAGGGATGGCCCGTGAGGACTGGAAGATCCTCCGGGCCGTTTCTGAGGTACACAAACAAAATATTTTCAGCCCAACATTTAGACTTCAAGCACCTTACGTACGAGTGTTTCTCTGGTCATTATCTGAACCCTATTGTCATGTCATGAGGTCATACAGTATGTATTGTGTGTGCCAGCTGGCTGGAGTCACTCTGCCCTACGACACATTAGAAGAGGTGAGAGCCAGGCTTGCAGAGGTGTCCCCTAACCTAGTACGTTATGATGACGTGGAAGAAGCCAACTACTTCAAGCAGGCCAATGAACTTTCTGAGGTTGGTCTCTGTCTAGAGCTTTTTCTCTCTCTGTGTTGTCTGAACGAATCAATGACGATTGTAATATTTTCTTCTCCTAGGCTGTGAATCAGTCACTGCTTGCAGACCCTCTTATTCCCCCTCAGGTCTCCGTGAAAGACTTCTACATGACAGGTAAAGAAACCAACACTTTTATTTCATTAGAAATGGGAAGTATGCATTTAAATGTTTGATATTATATGTGTGAATTACTCGAGATATTACTTTGCAGTAACTGCTGCTTTGTTTCAAAACCTCAAACTCACTCTAACTTTTTTTGCTTTGTAGACTCCATCAGCAGAGCCTCCCAGACAATGGCCAAATGTGTGAAGGCTGTGACTGAGGGGGCAGAAGCAGTAGAGGAACCTGCCATCTGTTAAAGCATTTGTACACACACCTACCTGTCCACTGTATCTCGGTTTCATCTGTCACTGTCACACAGACATGTAAGACTTACGCCACGGTTTCAGCGTAATGTGCTCCTTTTTCCCTAATCAGTCATTTGGCTGAAATGTCTGGGGTGTATCTTACTCTTATTTAAATATTCTAAAAAAATGTTGTAAAGATTTCATTCCCACATTGAGATCGAGGGAGAACTGCTTTGTTATTGAAAGCTCATCTGATGAATAAAACTGCGTTAAGTCATTTCTTTGCATGACTGCTATATATGTGCCAGACTTTTTTTGATTTCTGTATACTTTTTTTTTTTTTTTTTACTGCTCCTACCTTTAGCAGTGTTTGGTTGTGTGAGTATTTTATATCTTTTTCTCCGCATAATTTTTTTTTTTACTGGGAATTGCTTATAATTTGTTACGTTTGACCTAGATGAAGTTAGTGGCAGACTGTGAAGAAACTGTCAATCCATAAAGCCCAGTGCTTCCACAAAAAATGACATCACTTAAGAGTTGATAGGGGGCATCCTTCGTTACACTTTTGCCTATCATAAGGGAAAGTGCTTGCACTAATGTATTTTTTTTTATTATTTGGACTAAAAACACCTTATAGCATTTAACATGTCACCTGGCAATGTGAGGGGAATATTCTGAAAGATCCGACTTGGCAGTGTTATGAAAAGTCAGGTTCTTGGTGTGACTGAGAGCCTTAGTGAGCCCGGTGGAGGTGGTGGTGATGGGGGAAGACTGGAGGGAGATGCCCCTTAAAGTTAAAATCAATGACAGGGTGTCAAAGAAAGCACTGCTGCGGTCTAACCATTTGTCATGGCCAGTCAGAGAGGTCTTCATTCAAAAGTTTATCCTGTTTAAAAAAATAGTTCATGAAGGAGTGGATTTAGAAGAGACGAGAGGAGAAAGTTGAATTCCAAAATGGTTGCAGAGGTTGTTGTTGTACTGTTGCCTGTTGTCATGTCCCCCCAGTGCCTGTAGTAGTGCTGTAAGAAGCCTCGGCTGACTAAACCAACACCCTCTTCCCCATGTATACGGCTACGTTTAACGAAATAATAGACATCGAAATGTCTGCAGGTATCGTGTAAAATTATACGGGAGGATTAAACTAGAGCAGCGACAGGAAAAAGCAGGGAAATCCGTGTGTGAATGATCTCGGTTGGCTCTTACAGTCGCCCGCTGCAGGAGAGCACAGCTACACAGCTAGCATATGCTAACGGCCTAGGCTACACTCGGGAGCGGCTCGCCAAGCACCGGGACTCGCCCAGAGCGGGAGGCCGTGTAGCGTGAGAGGCAGAGCGGCCTGCTCGCTACTCGACTCGGGGGGATTTCGAGAGTTCCGTATATCGACGGTAACTACGAATTTCGATTTTTGTTTTTTTAAGGACATGTTATTTAAACTTGAAAATACACACATGAACTCACATTATATACCCTTTCCACAAGATATTTTCACTGAAATGATAAATAAAAACTATCCAAATACTATCCAATTAAAAAGATTGTTTACGAGTGACCATTAACAAAAATACTTCACAGTCTTAATAACAAGGACCCTTCTCACAATGATAATAATAAGAAGAAAACCACCAAATGCCATTTTTTCCACATTTTGTTTACGAGTCGTAAAAAGTAGGTTACGGTCATAAAACGCGATTTTAGGCAACCGCCCCCTTTTTCGTTCGTTTAAAGATTTTGCAGCGAATTGTAATTGTAATGTGTTAAATTACTTTTAACGCGAACTCCGTCTAGATAACCTAAAGCTAGATTTAGTTTCCTCTCTGGCCGTTTTCCGTGTTTACACTCCGTTAAATGAACGCGTCTCTTTTAGTGACTGAGTCCCAGCCGTTTCGCCTGATCCGAGCCTCTTAAGTGATAACGCTGCCCCAGTGAGTGATAGAGCAGGAGGCGGGTAGGTTGTCCACCGTCCCCTTGCGTTTTCAAACTCGCTTTGCATGTCAAATGTATCGCACACTGCCCAGCTGCTCTGTGAGGCGTTATGATTCACCACTATTCCCACTGTTCCCAGTCCTGCTCTATCTGTGCATCAGAACTGATTGACCCACCGTCTGGTGGTAGAATATTATATTTTCTTCTTAACTTTCAGACCCTAGACCCATGCACCGGGTTATAACAGTATTGCACATGTAATTTTCTTCTCACCCACAAGTGCCTTAATAGTGTTGACCCCACACATGACTTTAAATTCTGTTTTTTTTCTCTCACCCACAACACAAGTGCCATAATAGTGTAGACACCACTTAAATTCTGTCTACTTTGATTTTCTTTTTACCCACAAGTGCCATAATAATGCTGACATCACATATGACATTTATAATTGACCCTATTTACGTTTAACCACATACTAAATCTAAACACAGCTCTACTTTAATAATGTGTAACCATTTGCCAAGACACCAGATTCTCATAATGAGCAATGAGGATTATCCCACACACAGGCTGTGGTTGTGGCTGATTTCGCCATAATTAATCTGCTTTCCAGTTCCGGTGCAGGGGACCACTGAGGTCCTTCACCTACACACTTTCCATGCACACACCTGCCGGTAAATGAAGGTTTTGAAAGAGGCAGTGCGTCACGCTTCCCATTGTTTCTTCTCAGAGTAACCAGAGAGTGTCTAAATATAAGGCCATGCATGCTTTTGTAAAGTAGGCTTTCTCAATGATCTCAATGATTTAACCAAATCTGCACAGACAAAGAGAGAATCCTCTTGGTTTGAGTGGAAGATGAAAATGCTTCATTAAAATGAAGACTTGAACCATTTACAAAAAAAAAGCCTAGAACAAAACACAGTAGGTTACTTTATGTGATGACTTCTGTTGATTTTTTTCCCTCTCTTCTGCCAGCTGATGTACGGGAGAGTGCCAGCCCTGGGATGTATGAAGGTAAACACATCCACTATTCGGAGGTGGACCACAAGCCTCTGTGTTCATACAGCCCCAAGCTTTGCAAACAGCGCCGGCTCAACGGCTATGCTTTCTGCATTCGCCATGTTTTGGAGGACCGGTCAGCCCCGTTCCGACAGTGCGAATATGTAGCCAAGTACAACAGTCAGCGCTGCACTACCCCCATACCCAAGACTCAGGACCGCAAGTAAGTGTGTGCCTGTCCTTTTGTTTATTCATTATTCATGTATGTGCTTCAATATCGATATGTCTTGTGTGTTACTACCAACAGTTGTAGGTGGTGCAGTCACACTGGCTCTTGAGGTCCACATCCCCAGTGTCTTAACTGGGCCAAAAATATCTCTTTGAAGTCCATGACTCAGGATCAGTGATGATAATAATGTACTTCAACTATTGTTCTACATCAGAACATCACCATGGGTTTGAGTCATAATAGTGCGTAAACAAGCAAATTACACTGTAATTTTTTCACTTATTGAAAATGATTTTTCAGTGACGGGGGACTCTTTTTCTTTCCTTTTTGTGCTCTGAAGCCCATATATTTGTTATACCAGTGCATGTATATAATTATAAATAGTGTCATTCTTTATTTATTCTTTTTAGATATTGCAACAGCCATCTGCAGGTCATGGGTGTGCTGCCTAAGAAAGAGAGGAAGAAGAAGCATGATACTCTTGACTCTTTGGCCCTCAACATCACTGTGCCCTCTCTGGCTTTAAAGGCCACCAGTGGCCTTGACTACTTAACCCCACCTTCACCCTCTGCCCTCACTTGCCTGCTGCCCTTGGACCCCTATGTCTACTGCAAGGGAGAGAAAGTGAGGAAAGAAGTAAGTGGTCTGGGCAAGAAACCTCCAAGCCATCCAGCTCCTCATTGCAAACAGAAGCAACAAGATCACACTATGGCTGTTTTGTCACTGTCCTCTTGCTCCCGAGGTCCTGCTCTGTCTTCTCAGGGGACTGAAGGACCTACACAAAGATCTATAGATCCTCCACCCACCTTCACTCCAGCACTCACCCCAACACAGCTCTCCAGAGCATCAGGAACGCCATGCACAGCGCCTGACCACCAAAACTTGATAAAAGCAGCCAATCCTACACCAGAGATCTGCAAGGAGCCCACTATTAACAACAGAGTTCTACATACTCCAGGCCTGCAGCCAAGCACAGAGGGTCACACAATTACAATGTCGTCAAGTCCTGGACAAAGTCAGGCCCCCTTTTTGGTGCAGCTTCAGAGGCTGATGGTACAGCGAAAAGGAAAGCATGAGGATCTGAGGCCACATTTTGGTGTGTATTTGGTGATTGGAGCCTTTGATGACCACTTTTCAAAAGCTTTTTAGCATTTTCTGCCTTTATATTTAGCTAACAGGTTGTGTTGCAGGGCTGGACTGGTCTGAGGACAGTGGAGAGGAGGAAGATGACCGGGTTGAAAGAATTGCATCATATCAGCATCACAGAATAGAGGAGAAACAGTCTGAAGAGAGGTATATTCTGTTAGCTGTTCAATGTTTGCTTCCTGTTTGCATAAATTGATACGTTTTTCACAAAAAATGCACCAAAAAAAGTTGCAGCAATCACAAATCAAACAGTGTGTTTGACTGCTACCGATGCCAAAGCTGTTTATGGCCAGTTTTTCAAGAGAGCTTGTGTGTCTGGGATGGCCCTCCCAAATGTAGGTATTTACAAGCTGTCATATCAGAATTGGCAATAAGCAATAAAAAAAAAAGTGATCTCCAAGCATATTGAACTGACACACAGAGGGGCACACGGGGGGTAGGGAGTTGCCTTGGTGATCAGAAGGTCATGGATTCAAATTCTAGGGCTGCCAGTGGCACCAGTGAGGTACCCCACACATTGCTTGCAGTATGCTGTGTTCCTGGCTGCCCACTGGGTTAAATGCAGAGAACAATTTTGTGCTGGTCACACTGTGAGCAGTGCATTTGAGAGTTCACGTATGACAAATGGACACTTTCCACTCTGTACATTTACTTACTTTACACTTAAAAATGTAGGCACTAGACAGGCTTCATGTTTTGGCCCAGCATGTTTCTTGGGAAATTGAGCCAAAAATAATCTTTCCGATGCATCACTAGTGCCAATTTAAAGTCTGTAGTCATTTTTGACATTTGGAACCTAAGCAAATGTTGAAGAAATGCCACACAACTTTACATGTGTAGAAAGTAACTGTGCCCGGATCCATTCTGATCTGCAGTGCTGTGTTTGTCCTGTCCCATAGTGCTAGAGGTGGCGGTTCGCGTGGTGAGAGACTCGCAGGTTTGTGCTCCTATCTGAAGCAGAGACACCGACTCTTGCTTAGGGAGGAAAGGGGGTTCAGGAGGGAGAGGAGGTCAAGGCATGCCCTCTGCAAAACTCTGCTTCAGGCAGCCTCACAGGAACCAGACCAAGCTGCTCAACTCATTCAAGAACGCCATACCACAGTTTCAGCAACTACCAGGTAAACATGCACACAAACACACAAAAGAAGTCAGTCGATGTTCACACTGCAGGCCTTATTACTCAGTTCAGCTTTTAGGTCAATTATCTGACTCATGGAAAACAAAACAGAATGTCAAAAACAAAAGGAAATTCTGAATCTGTGCCACATTTAGATAAAAATCTGAATTGTGGGACTATATGATATGCATTAAATATGTAATAACATATTGCATGTTCTGCTGGACAGTACCGCAGGGTCATGGACAGGAGGCTCAGACTCAGGACTGTGTGCAGCCAACATTAACGGTGAAGCCTGCACTAACCACTGCCTGCCTTTCACAAGACACTGCTTCAAGCGTATCCTCTGAAAGTGGTCGTGCCTAGAAGTTAGGCCTAATGTGCATCATTTGTATTTTTGTTAGTGTTTTGGCAGCATAGCTTTTTGTTGTACTTGCTGTTTGTATCCTTGATGGTGTTGTGTAGATATCCTGCAGAACAGGTCCCAGCAGCTGTTCTCTAGCTGCACTGCACGTTTCGCGGACGGGGCGCAGTGTTCTGTCCCTGTCTTTGACATCACACACCAGACGCCACTGTGTGAGGAGCATGCCAAGAAAATGGTGCGTTCTTTGTTCATGTTTCTTGACCTTGTAGTACATGAAATAGCACACGCCCAAGTTTGTACTTTGTGGAACACTTAAGTCCTTTTTCTGTCTACTTTCTTGCTTACATTCAGCTAACTAGTCAGCTGAGCAGGAAGTTTCTTGTTAGTTAAATTTCCTCACATTACTTTTGTTTCCAGTCTGTTAAGTACAAAAAACATAGTAATTCTCCTGGTTTGACTGAAAAGATAAAACGTCCTGTAATATATAATTATATAATGTATGTACAGTAACCCCCCGTTTTCGCGGGGGTTACGTTCCAAGAGCACCCGCGTATAGTGAAAAAATCGCATTGTTGTGTTTTGGTTTATTAAAAAAAACGGCTTTTTTTAAATAGTGTAAACGCTAAATATGCTCCCAGAACAATTGGAATTCATTTAAAACCCAGTTTAATACATTACCCTTAAAGAAAATGTAAAGGTAAACCCATATTCGCCTCTTTTAATTTAACTCGGACTGTGGCGACAAAAGTATTGGGACACATAGAAAATGTGTGCTTGTGATTCACATATATACTCGTGCAGGATGACTTCCTCCGTGGAGATGTCAGTCGCAGAACATACCATCATCAGCAGCAGCTGCAGCAGCGCAGACGGTTGAAGAAGACCAAACTTCCAACCCTTGGCAAAAAACAGAAAAAGAAAAGCAAGAAAGGGGCAGTGCGCCGGCCTCAGAAGCCCATCCCCCCTGCACTGCCCCAGGGTAACCTGGGAATGCCCTCCATCCTGACCCTGCCGTCACAGTCTGGAGGCATCAGGTAGGCTCCTCTCTGGATCTGTGTTGGTGTGTGGTGTCTGTGTACATCCTGGCTCATGGTTTTACTTGTGTTAGCAGAAGTCCCTTGACCCCTGACCTGAGTGCAGATGAGCTGCCTGATGACATCACTAGTGACATCAGTGACATTCCTCATGACCTGGAACTGAATCAAGAAGATTTCTCAGACGTTCTTCCTCGATTCCCAGATGACCTGCAAGACTTTGATCTATTTGAAGGTAGAGAGGCTCACTCTTTGACACAAAATTTTGATGATCAGAACACACTCTGACTTCGCTTGACTGCTTGAAACCCTATTGAAAACTGTATTGAATTGTGATTGAGTTAGCCAACTTGGTAGAGGCCGACCCGCTGGCACGGGGCTGTCCTGGTGGTGGTACAATTAACAAACAGACTTAGTTTTTTTGCTAAAGGTGATTTTCAAAGTGAAGTGTGTGACTGTGAGAGAGTGTGTTTGTATGCCAGCTCTGTCCCAATATTTTTGACCATATTGGCCAGTTCGTCCAAGTTCAGAGCATGATGTTTAGCATCCATATTTTGAAGATACTGATACAATGTTAAGGACTGTAGCTCGTAAAGTTACAGCGGCAGCAGGTAACAGTGACTTCGCAAGATGACATTGGTTGCTAGGTAACATATGTAAAAGTTGATCAGCAATGTTAGATTGCTTATTTAGGATTCCTAACTCGAGATAAGATAGGATTCCTATATTCATTTAGGATTTGCTTCTGTAATACCAAATTGAAAAAAAATCCTAAAAAAAATCTTAAATCATCGTATCTTAACTTTATACTTAAGATGGGACGTTTCTGTAATACGGACCCTAATATGCACATATGGGTCTATGTGATGGTCAGAATAATGGTGTGTGTATATCTTTGCAGGTAAGACCAATGAACTTTTGCCCACTTCTGAGGAAGCTGAGGAACTTGTGCGAGTACTGCAGGCCATGGGCTCCTACCCAGAATCCCTTGCATGTCTGAGTGGCATGGCTGAGCTTGGCCCAATGGAAGGTTCGGATTGTCGTGGAATGGAGGGCGGTGTCGTGGACCTGCTAAGCGCCCGTCTGTCCGCTGAGACCCTGTCCAACTTGGAGCTGGACCCCAGCTTACTGCCTGCCACAGATAACGCATTCTCACCCTCACCTTCTTCCCCCCAACCCCCACTAACCCCACCTTCTTCGGTGGACCATGTGACAGACGGCATGAATACGCACAGACAGCCCTCCAGTCATCTGGCCAAGACTGCCGACCACAATGAGGACCTGGAGAATTTGCCCCTCGACCGGGATGAGGACATCTCCCACGGCTCCTGGGGTGTTCTCGCCCTGCCCCTCAGTGATTCTTCCCAGTTCCACAATCTCATCGCTTCAGATGGCCTGCTCATGTCCACAGCTCTCTCCACACCCCTCACACCCATGCCCTCAGCCCCATGCCAACCCACGGCACTTTCTGCCCTGCCAGAAAGCAGCCTAACCATCCCTAACACATCCATGTCCTCCTCGTCCTCGCCCCCAGCAGACCCCCTGTGCCCCAGTCAGCTGAAGCACCCCCTTCCCCCTCTGTTCAACCACTGTGGGATCCCTGCTGACCTGCAGCCTCACCACAGTGCTCCAGCACCTACTATGGACCCAACCTAAATTCCAAGTGCAGAGTTGTGGACATTTGTCAGTATTCAGGGAGGGTTTTTTTTAAATAGTTGTCACAGGTTCTTCTATTTGGCTTCTCTATCTCCCTTTTCCTCTATCTCAGACACCCCCAGAGCAATAAAAAACCAACCATGAGCATATTATAGTCACGTTTATTTTCTACGGCGAACAGATGGATTTTAACCATGGAAGTATACCACTTGTATTCTTATATGCATATTTAATATATTTATAGAATAGTGATCTGCACAGCTAGTTTTATTCATGAATGGGAAAAAAACATGTTACTAGTGGAAATGTTGTTACTTGTCTATGGAATGGTTATGTCAGCAGAGAACGCAACTGAGAGAAAGACGTCACAGTTGTATCGGTTGTCCCCTCTCTCGTCCTGTAACGATTGAAATAGTCGTTTTGGCAGGTGGTGTTTGTGCTTTTTAGTAGCTGTTCAGCAATTGGGTTCTGCTTTTAGTGTGAGTGCCATGAAAGCTATGTAACACTTTCATAATCTATGTAGTGCGAATCAATGAAATATTTTCACACGTCAGTGTCATGTAAAGAAAAGCTGTGCTTAAACGCCACTGTCATCAATGTCACGCTGTATATGTAACGTAACACTGATGTCAAGAATTTGTTTTCGTCTGTTGGCAGAAGCTTTCATGTTTAGGATTAAGTTATTTCAGATGTGGCTTGCTGTTCAGGAAGGTGTCCTGCAGCTCATGGAAGGCCATAAACAACAGTTGAAAGCGCAGGCAGGTTCAGACATGATCCAAAGGCCTTGTGTGAGGGCAGTTCTGATGCCTTATCCTCAAGCAATGCCACACCACATCTTGGATTCACACCTTAGAAAGATCCGCTTTCTGTAAAAGGGAGCTTTTGGAGCCTAAAGAGGACAGTGAAAATAAATGTATAGGATAATGACTTATTTAGGCCTGTTACTGTATCAGGTGGCCTGTTACTTTTATCAGTGTGCAGTATGATTTTCTGATGCAGAAAGAGAAGCTGGCATAGATCTCTTTTTATACTTGTATTCACTGAATGTACTGAACCAAGATTTGTTTATTATAACCTAAACAATTTTATCAGTCCCTTCTGCTTTGTGAAAGGTATTTCTATTGTATTGACATGTTTACTTTTTTTTGTTACTAAAGTGTGTGAATGTGGGTATGTGGTCATGTGTATGAGGAATGATGCTCTTTTTGTTGTTTGTATCTGAAATGCGTGAATTAAATCTGCTATGACCGTAAATGTGTGTGATTTGTCCATTTTTATGTAATGTGGACAGAATGAACACATGAACTGTTGGTTTTAATTAAATGAAACTTCCCTAAACTTATCTGTAAGTCTGTATATGGATTTTAGTTTCACAGGTTGTGATCATTTTATAATCTGTATCTGTAATCACCCAAATGAGGATGGGTTCCCTGATGAGTCTGGTTCCTCTCAAGGTTTCTTCCTA
>JBBIGB010000109.1:2613155-2623695 GCA_037577075.1 Alestopetersius hilgendorfi
GAAGTGGCCAGCAATGAGCCCAGATCTAAATCCCATTGAACACCTGTGGAGAGATCTTAAAATTGCTGTTGGGAAAAGGAGCCCTTCCACTATGAGAGACCTGGAGCAGTTAGCAAAGGAAGAGTGGTCCAAAATTCCAGGTGAGAGGTGTAAGAAGCTTATTGATGGTTATGGGAAGCGACTGATTTCAGTTATTTTTTCTAAAGGGTGTGCAACCAAATAATAAGTTGATGGTGCCAATAATTTTGTCCAGTCCATTTTTGGAGTTTTGTGTGACATTATGTCAAATTTGCTTTTTTCCTCCTATTTTTGTTTTGTTCCAATACACACAAAGAGAATAAACATGCGTATAGCAAAACATGTGTTAATGCAATACTTTTCTGTGAGAAATACTTGATTTTCCAGAAAAATTTCAGGGGTGCCAACAATTTTGGCCATGACTGTATGCCCCCCTGCCTATTTTTTCTTGTTAGACGATGCCGTCATTTTTGTTCTTGTTACTGTTCTTGTGATTTCTTGTTTTTGGATAATAGCGATCCATGCCTTTATGTGAAAGAAGTTTGTAGAAAGTATATGATTATGGGTGATGCAGAAAGCAGCACAACATTTATATTTGGTTTGGAAATCTTTTCCTTTGAAGGAAAAATGCTAATTTCAACCTTTAGGGGTAAGACGTCTCCCGAGACAAGGGGCAAAAGGTCCCCTTTAGCATATAGACAAGACAATATTATTTAATATGCAAGTTCAAAGCATTCCTTCAAAATATTATAAAACTATAAAAAGAAGGTGCAAAACCCCATGGTGGAGGAGAACTCAGAACTCAAGCTGGAGCTCTGGGCGACTTCTACGTGAGAATGAAAGTAAAAGCTTGCCTTTAATGAACAGAGACAGAGCTGAGCAAGAACTGAGGGAACAGAGAGATGGAGTGGTGGTCGGGTGCAAAAATGTAAGGTAGAGCTTCAGTGACCTTCCAAACTCAGTTCATTTAGATTTTAATCATGAAGACACAAAGCTGTTTAATGGAGTTTATATGATTAAAATTATAATAACAATAATAATAATAATAATTAATAAATGCCAGTGGGAATTCTTACCCAGGTTAGGGGGTTGTATGCTCTGGCACAGCAAGATGCCCCTTTTCAAGACTTTTTTGGCTCTAAATGTCAGTTAATTTATCCTTTTCCTGTACAAGGTAAACTAATGCACAGATATAATTCAGCTTTATAGACAATGGACATTTATCTCCCCCTGTTACATTTATTTGTAGAGGTCATAAATACAGTAAAATGAATAAAATGCAGACATTTTAACACTAAAAACGTCATCAAACATCCGTTTGAAGTACTGGTCAAATCTGTCCAGTTCTGACCACTGCTTTTAAATAAAATGTCAGTAAATTAAAAGTTAATGTCTACAACATGAACGATTATATGAGCCATTGGTCTTTTGTATCCATGTTTTATAACTATTATTCATGCCAGCCCAACATGAAAACCTCATGATAAAGAAGACTGTACGAGTTGAAAATATGTGATAAAAATTTTTCAGACCAATATTGTCACTAAGAATTAACTAAAAAAAAAATTTTCAATTAAACTCCAGGCCTTTTTTGCCATAAAATCCATTTTCAAGCTCTGGAATTTATACTATGTATATTGTAGCCTAAGGTGTGTGCTATTGATTATATAACTTTTTTGAATTATGTAGCAATAATTTAAATGACTAGAGTAGTAACTGTGTAATTACAAACACACATTTGTGAGACCCTGAGCACTAACTGCACCCCCTTTGCGGACAATGTTCAAACTGAACACTGCTTTATGACATGCATGTTCCCTGTTTATCATTCAAATTGCAAAGTAATCCTGTAGTAATGAACATTAATCATGATCAATGTTTTAATTGAGAAATGAAGTGGCATGTATTTAGGATTGTAGCTCTTCTGATCTGCACTTTTTCAAAGAGTGATATTGATATAAAATCGAACCATTCAGCCATTCAGCCCTAAAGACTTGTGAGCCTTTGCTACAAGACCCATTCCATGCAGATGAATAACAAGAGGATGATGGCATATGGCGTTTGGTCAAAAGTCCTTCCAAAAGGGTGAGTAAGAGCTGTCTCACCCAGAGATCTGTCAGTCTTCCAGACAGCAAGGTCAGAGCACATCAAAGCTCTGCCAATTCTGACAAGCACCATCCACTATGGAACACCTCTAGCCCAGAGGCCTCCCATTCAGTGCCCTTCACTTACAACAAACTGACATTAGTGTTGTGCATTTATTTCAAATGGTTACAAACTCTTCAAATGTCCACATTCAGTTTCGGCCGTTCGAACTGAAAACTGGCAAAACCGCCGAATGTTTACGTAACACAGGTACAAGATTGTCCAGTCAAATGTGTTGCCAAAATCCGAACAATTATTGCTTCAGTTTTCAAACACAAAATCTCTAACATCGTCGTTACAAGGGTTAGGTTTTCTTTAAAGTGTGTGTAAAACAGACACAATCATTCCTGCCCTCTTCTCATTTTGCACCTCGTCCGTCTGCGAGAGACAATAAAGCACCCAGTCGAAACCAGAGAACATACGTCTCACTGTACTGTGGCCTGTTGCACAGTAAAGAGAGAAAAAACAATCATTAATGAAACATCATACAGTGTAGAAACTCATTACAAGTTAAGGCTTATTCTTTGAAGTCGTCCGTTTTTGGTCATGAAACCATAGATACTCAACATGCAAGAGAAGAAACACAGGGGACGGGGAGGAGTGATGGTGGGGGGCGCTGAAATGTCCATGACTCCATTCCTCGGACATGGCCTTTGGCTGCTGAATCTGCTCTGACTCTGTGTTGCTGAGAACATCAGTCTGAGATCCAGGAGTAAGCAGCTAACTCTGTCATTAACAGAAGCCACTTACTTTTTGTATGTCTTACCATCAAGTGAGGAGCAGCGAGGATCAAGAACATTTTAACATGTATGTAGTGAGATGTCCTTCGTCAAAACTTTATGTCGTAATGGTTGAACATAAATATATTTCTGTTAACACTGTTAAACAAATGTAGATTGAATCAATTATCTGTTAAATATGAGTTGTTCATGCTCTTGGTGGAATAAAAACATGCCAGGTTGTGCTGAGGAATCTCAGGTTAATATTCATTCCTATATAAAAGGTTTCTTATTTGAAGTGACACTTCAGTCCAAAATTACATTTACACAATGTCCTCATCCTCAATCCAAAAGCAGTCGCTCACCATGGCATGCCTGGTGTCTGGAGTTTGGTCCTTTAGGGTTTTTTTTGGTACAACAAGGCTAATGTAACTAAAAAGTAATGGAAGTGTACAATCCCCAGTAAACCAGATGCCTAATATCAACTAGATTTACTACTTGTGGTTTCTGGCACTGACAAACTGTTAGATATGTGAAAATAATTACATCCCCTATAGAGAACACAATTCACATTTTAATGCACAATTACTGTTTATTTGCTGAATTTAACCTGTATGTTTGCTAGCAGGTTAAACTCAGGATATAAAACAATGTAGTGCACCTATGCGCGCGCACACACGCACGCACGCACACACACACACACACACACACAGAGTACTGTACAAAAGTCTTACCTATTGCACATTTACTCCCTTAGTCATTGTCTTATTTCCAGGAGAAACAAAAAAGTAAAACATGCCAAACTGCTTGTAGATAGCCGGTCAGAAGAACCCAGGTTTGGTTCCATATTACTCTTTTATTCCTCCAGCCATTGCTGGAACACACCTGAAGTAATCTGGTTGATTGAGCTAAATTAGGTATTTGAAGATAACTTGTATGCGTCCATGATTAGAGGTCTGGAAACAGGGAACACACTGACATACATACAATAACTATTTACAGTATTAATGTAATTTGTAATTCTGTTTTTTAAGAAAAAAAAACATAAACTGTCAGACTTTTGTACAATACACACACGTGAGTATGTGCGCGTGTATGCAGATGATATACTAATATAGACTATATAGATTTATATGAATATTGTTTGTTTGTGTCACAAAATGGTTGAGATGATGTAGTTCCAGGATAGAGTGTGGTGGGTTAGGTGTGCAGTTTGCATAATGCTAAACCAGGAGCTCTAAGCTTCCAACACTTGTTTGACTACATTGGCCTCGCAAAGAAGCAAACTCGTCTTCACTGAACATGTCCGTGACTGACTGCATTTGTAATTGCGGAAATTAATTTTATCCTGAAGTATCATTTTCACATTATTGTCCGTTTTATTCAGCTGTGACTACAAAGGAGGTAAATGGCGAGTTTATTTCAGACTGAAACCTGTGAACCTCTCTGAGTTCATCTTCCGGAGTTTGGGTGGCAGGTGACCGTCCATTCTTCCCCCAATCCCGACCCCCCCTACCCCACCAGCTAATCGCTGCAGCTTGGGGGGCAGGTCTGTCACCGACTGGCTGATGGGTTCGATACCGCCCACCAGCCCCAGCTTGGAAGGCAGCTTGTCCTCCATGGGGCTGAGGAGGGAGCCGATAGGCGGCAACCTTTCTTCAGCTACGCCGGGGGCGGAGCTTATCCGTTGGAGCTTGGCAGGCAGGTCTCCCAGGTTGTAAGTGATTTCTGAACTCATGCGCAGCAGCTTGCGGGGCATGCCTTCCCGTCCACCTCCGTCCCGGCCGGTCAGCTTCTGCAGCTTGGCTGGGAGCATGGTGCTGGCCAGTGGGGCGGCCATGTTGACCGATGCGGTCTCGGCATCACTCTGCAGCTCCAGACCCTCCAGTGTCCCGCTGCCTTCAGTCAGGCCACCAGTGCTCTGGCACAGCGAAGGGGCAGTGAGGGGCGAGGACAGCAGCAAACTCTCCTCTTGCTCTTTGACGCTGTGGGGGGGTGTGGGAACCTCAAAGGTGCCATGGAACTGTGAGTAGTCGACTTTGAAGAAGCCCTCCTCCAGAGAGATGACTGGGAAGAAACGATGACCCCACAGGACCTCATCCTCCGTGTATGAAGTGCGAGCCTGGCAGGTCATGCCTGATAAAAATGAAAGAACAGGAAAGCTTAAAGCCAATAAGTGCATCAATATCAGGCAAAGGTTTTGTTTTCAGTTTTCAATAACTTTCCTATTTGTAATAATTTAATTATTAACCCTTATAGTCATGCGTGAACACACAGCACAGCGTGAACAATGTGAAAATCTTTCTCTGCATTTAACCCATTCACCAAGTGAAGCACGGAGCACCCGGTTAGGGAGTTGCCCCTGTGATCAGATCAGAAGGTTGTGAGCTCCAATCTCAGGACAGCCAAGGTTACCACTGAGGTAGCCTTGAGCAAGATACCATCCCTACACACTGCTCCCCCGGGCACTGCTCGCACACTGCTTCACTCAGGGGAACGGGTTAAATAATAGCATCAACAATAATAACTGTTATTATGACTAATAAGACTAATTATGACAAATTTATTGGTTTTTTTTGACCAGTACAGCAATTCAGTTTTGTCAGGACTGCAAAGTGCAACAGATTATACCATGCACAGTATGTAATAATGGCATGCGCACAAAATCACACCTATAATCAGTAAATAGATTTACCTACATAAGTACATAAATGTGCAGTAACATCACTTTCACTCATTTTATTACTTGATTGCAAAATCACTGTAAAATCAATTTGTGTTTAAATTTTGAACACCAAAAGCCATTTGCATATAAAATATCGCCAGAAGCAACACCTGGTGAATGGGCATCAGAAAAAAACTAAACAGTCACAGTTTGTCGTTAGATTATTATATTATGGGTGCAATGAATAAGGAGGAAAGCAACAGATCACGATCCTATTGTTATGACACTGGAACTAACTAATTAACTAAATATCATCATGAGTCATCACTGCCTACCCGAGCTCTAGTACGAGTGTTAGCTCATTAGGGCAGCCTCTTTTATTCAATCTCATTTATTAGAAATGAAAAGCCAGTATTTTACTCTTAGTGACCAAAAGACTTCTCATGTATGTTTTTTCAATGATAAAACTTTATAAAATGGATTTTTCCTTCTCCGGTACGCCCAGTGCACCATTTTACACCACATAAAAGTAAGAAAGATTATGCATTAAAATCAGTCTAAGGCTACATTTTTTCTCATCCTTCTCTGCAATCAACAGAATATTGTCTCTCAGTGATAGATAAATATAAAAGTTAGTCTGAATGTGCATGCCCAGACAACATATCAAAATACAAACACACTGCAAAGTAGCTGACACCTATTTCACCATTTCTGTGTGTATGCTGGCCCAGGATTAAGCTAGTGTTAAGGCATGCCCTTGCATTGCACAATGGACTCCTTATACAGTGTGTGCCTGACATGATCCCTGATGTTTTCTTTACAAAAACAAAATCAAATCAAGGAACACCTGTCAGAAACCTAAAATCTAAGATCCCATACGTTTGAATGTAAGACAGTGTAACAATTAATTAGTATGTAATTTGCTAACTTTTACTAATTAAGACTTTTAAAGGACCTGTGAGCTCCCTAAATACTGTGCCTGAGAGGCCCACCCAGTTGCTGAGATGGTAGAT
Source organism: Alestopetersius hilgendorfi (assembly GCA_037577075.1). Taxonomy (NCBI): domain Eukaryota; kingdom Metazoa; phylum Chordata; class Actinopteri; order Characiformes; family Alestidae; genus Alestopetersius; species Alestopetersius hilgendorfi. The sequence goes on from JBBIGB010000109.1 coordinate 2,619,716, forward strand.
AAGAATCTTTTGATTAACTGTATCAAAAGCTCCACTGCGATAAAAGACTAAAATGGAAGGATTTTGCATCAGAAAAAAGCCTGAGGTCATTCACAACATAGACCAGGGTGTCTCCGCGCACCCTGACTGGAATTTCAGATACAAAAAACTTTTTAAAAATTGTCTTTAAAAAATATATATCTGAAGAACGTCATAAAATTATTAGACACTGCTTTTAAGACCTTAAATGCATCATCAGATTTCTTCAAAAGTGAGGTAGAAACACATGCATATCTTTGCACTGTGGAAGGAAACTAAAACTAAAATATCCACACAGACACGAGAACATGCAAACCCCACGCAGAAAAAATGGTGCCAGTATCAATCCTGGAAAAATCTGACCAAAACCCATCCTTAGTTAATATTACATGTGGAAGAACTTAATTTCTTAACTCCTGATAATTAGTAGAGGAGGAGGATCCATTACTGATTGATGTCGCTTAAAAGAAAGTTCATAATAACTTCTTGCAGCAGTCTGAGCGACATTGTCTAATAAAGGCTAATTTATTTTTACATTTTAGAAGACAGATCACCATGAAACACATTAGCATAAACATTAACTGGTTTAAGCTGGAAGAAGGGGTTTTGCTAATATCTTTGTGTTGATTAATTACAGTCCTGCATCAAAAAAAAAAAGGTTTTTGATTTTTCAGAGTTTAATCAAAAAAGTTAATATTTGTATATTACAAATTCATTACACATAAAGTAAAATATTTAAAGCCTTTTTTGCTTAAATTATGGCTTACAGCTCATGAAAACAAAAGCCTAGTATCTCAGAATAATACAATATTTTATAAGATCAGTAAAAAATGGAATTACAATACAAAAATGTCCAACTTTAGAAAAGTATGTTTATTTATTCACTTAGTATGTGGTAGTGGCACATACTGCTGCATCAGTGTGGTGTGGCATAGAGCTGATCAGCCTGTGGCACAGCTGAGTCGTTTCTGAAACCCAGGTTGCTTCAGCCTTCAGCTCGTCTGTATTGTTGGATCAGGTGTTTCTCATCTTCCTCTTGACAATAGCCCAAGGATTCTCTGTGGGGTTCAGGTCAGGAGATTTGGCTAGCCAATCAAGCACAGTAATATTATTGCCAGCAAACCGGTTAGTAGTAGTTTTGGCACTGTGGGCGGATGCTGGAAAAGGAAATTGGCATCTCTATAAAGTTTGTCAGCAGACCAAAGCATGAAGTTCTGTAAAATCCCAGTAAATGGCTTCGTTTTGGTGAACCACAGTGGACCAACACTAGCAGATGACATTCCACAGCAGACTTTAAGCAACTTAGATAGACTTGAAGTGACTTAGATTTCGTGCCTTTTCACCATACTTTGGGATCTTGATTTCATCCAAATGAAATGTGAAATGTACTTTCATCTTAAACGAGCAAAGATTCAGTTGTTCTTCTCCTCAGCCCAGAAAAGATGTTTATGACATTGTCTCTAGTCCAGGAGTGACTTGATTCGAGGAATGTTGAGGCCCATGTCTTGACAACACCAATGTGTGGTGGCTTTTAATGCAGTCCACTGCTCGTGAAGATCTCCTAAGTTCATGAATCATCTTTGCTTTGTCTTCTTAATGCTGCGGTCATTCCTGTGCACCTTTTCCTACTGCACTTTTCCATTAATACACTTCAATACAGTGAATAGCCAGCCCCTTCAGTGATGACCTTCTGTGGATTATCCTCTTTATCTTCTGGACAACTGTGAAGTCAGCAATCTTCCCCACGATTGTGGCTGTAAGTACTTCATTAGAAATAAAGAGTATTTATGCTGTATTAAATGTAATTTTCTTAAACTCTAAATGAAGTATTCAAATATTTTTGAGATACTTTCAGCTGTAAGCTGTAATCACTGAACTTAAAAAGAAAGAAGGCTTAAAATGTTTTGCTTTATACTAAAAAGGATTTGTTATCAATTAAATTAGGAAAAATATAAAACTGCATGTTATTCTACTTTTTTCGACTGTGCGCTAGATAGATATGGCCAGATTGATTTTTTGATATCACATTACTGTAAGAATTACTTAAGAATATAATGCGCCTCCAGTTTTGTTTTGTTTTACACCCTATTAACCCTGTAAAGTCTTGTTAGTTATATATTCAGTGACTATGCCTGTGCCTTGACTGTCCTATTTAACAAATTAAAATCTGTCACCAGAACAGCTGGGCTGCATGCATGTCCACATTAATCATTTATCATATATCAAAAAGAAGCGGTCTGTGAGCTGCAGTGTTTTCGATGGTCTCCAACGGTTTCTGAGCTGGTGTTTCATATTATATTACTATATTATATGTCAATGTTGCTTCAGTGGGTAGCTTTGTTGCCTCACACCTCCCAAGGTTGGAGGTTTAAATTTGGGTCTTCGTGTGTGTGTGGAGTTTGCCTGTTCTACTCGTGGTGGCGTGGGCTTCCTCTGGGGACCCCGATTTCTCCCAAAGTCCAACTACATACATGTCGGGTGAACTGGGGATTCTACATTAACCATGTAAGTGAGTGTATGTGTGAATGGTGTGTGTATGTCTGCCCTCCGGTGGGCTGGCACTCCACCCAGGGTGAGTCCCTGCCTCGCGCCTGCTGACCCCGGGATAGGTTCCGGGTACCCGCGACCCTATTAAGCGGTTTCAGAAAATGAATAAATATTCTTTACATATCAAAATAAACATCACAAAATCAAGATTCCACATTATTACCCTTTCAGAAAAAAAGTTTACTGAACAGGTGTGTTAAAGTGAAGAGTAGATTAATAATAAGTTTATTTTATATAACGCCTTTCCAGAGCTCAAGGACGCTGCACAGTAAACAATCAGGGAACAGAACATACATAAATGAACAGGCATATGCCTGGTCAGAAAACATTTAAATTTAAAAAGCAGGACTGGATGTATTTTGCCTCGGCAATAAAAGAGTTAAATAGAGAGCTGTTTTCAAAAGCTTTGGACAAAAGCTTTGGAATATTACTCAAGCCTACACATTTTATCCCCTTGTTGTGATGTCAGCACTCATCAACTCTCAAACCTTTCAGGTGTTTAAAGCTCCTTTAGGGCAAAAGATTTCTGGTGAGTGCTTTTACAATAGAGAAGGCTGTCAAATCGTCATTTAGGGAAAACCCACATTTCATACCAAGGAAGGCACATAAAAGCCCACCAGTCGTTTCTCCTTCTATGCTAATAATCCCTTGCAGGTGTTTTTGCTACTTGAATAATAAGCAAGATCTTTTGATGTGCAGATTCAAAAGCCTGTCTACTCAAAGGCAAACTCAGCAACTGACTTTAAAAAGTCCTTTTTTTTTACCTGTAAGGTCCAATGATTATATTAATGCAGGTTTATGGACAAAACAACTTGTAATTGTGATTTGTCCAAGATTATTTCCAATCTTTCTTTATTCCTTAGAATGTTTTATTCCTTTCCGTGCCTTTAAAGCTAACATCTGTAAATGGCCGCTGTTTCTGATCTGCTGTTCTGCACTGTGGCTCATTCAAAAAGCAAATAACTGAAAGACTTCTTAAAACTTCAGTGTAAGTGGGTGGACCTGAACTGCTCTAGTCTGTGCTGCTATTCTTGATAGCATGAAAACAGTGCATTCAAAACGGGCAGCTTTGTTTTTATAAATGGGCCGTACAGACTGAATGGTATGCTTGGAAACTTTAACAGTTATTACAGTCTACATTAATCAGAATCAACATCAGAATGAGAATCACAATTGTGTTCTATTGCCAAGGATATTGACTTAATTTAATTTAATGATGCAATAATATAATTTTGACATAAATATAATATAAATCTGAATAAACAAAGTCTTTAAACAGAAATTGTGGGAAAAATTTTTTTCCGGGATATCTGCCCTTTGAGGAATATGTTTTCTTATATAAAGGAAAAGCATGCATTATTAACACACATTAAAACATACAAATGCACTCACTCACACACACACACACACACACA
>JBBIGB010000109.1:2695138-2711541 GCA_037577075.1 Alestopetersius hilgendorfi
AATCTCCTGCAGTAAAAAGAGCCGAACCAGGGATTTGATGGAGCTGCAAGTAAAACTGGGCTTCCATGAGGAAAGAGATCTGGAAATGGTTCAGCGAACACTTCGCCACAAAACCACCATTTACTGTATTAATGTTGTTTGTATTTGTTGTAATGTAAGTGCTTTAATACTAACTTAACACCACTGCCCAGTAGTAAACAGCTTTTAAGCATCATTTTCTCAGGTGACTTTTTCACAGTACTGTAGATAGTAAGAGGTAAGGGTAAGATGATTCACTGATAAGCTATGCTAATTTATAAGCACTTTCTAATACAAAGTGTTTGTTAGAGCAGAAAAAATTGCAATGACAGCAGATCACTTATTTTGCGAGTTTAATAGGGGGCATCTAGTGGCCTGGTGGTCAGGGAGTTGCCCCTGTGATCAGAAAGTTGTGGGTTTGAATCCCAGGACTGCCAGTGGAACCTTTGAGGTTCCTTAAAGCGATATACCATCCCCACACACTGCTCCCTGGGCGCTGTATCACTGGCTGCCCGTTGTTTCACTTGGTGAAAGGATTAAATGCAGAGATAGAATTTCACAATGTTCACACTGTGTGATGTGTTCACATGTGACTACACAGGCCACATTACTTACCCTAATCTGATCTAAGGCAGGTTTAAGGTGGATCCTCTCTGGTAATATATATTTGTTGCTGAAAAACATTTTACACATGAAATCCAGACACCAAAGAAGAATGAAAGCAAGCACTTACACACCCATTGTTTGTGGCCTTCAACCAACCATGTGAACATATGGCTTTTCAGCAGAAGAACATAAAATCCGACAGAAGTTCTAAAGCAATCTTACCAATAAAACTGCAGCAAAAGTGTTAAAAGGAGCCCTTTCCGAGTTTGCTATGTAATTACCCCGGTAGTTGTAGTGAAAAATCAAGATGGTTATAATCCTCAAGATATTTCATCACTCAGTTAGCTAGGATCCATCATTCTGAATGCACAAAATATCTTCAAGATTATGTCCAGAGGCCTTGATCTAGAACTACTGAACTATGGTACTGAATGTATATTTTTGATATAACTCTGATAAACTGGGTAGAGAACATGTCTGGAAACTGTATGTGAAGATAGTTTACTAAGCAAACAAGCATGCCCAGGGGGGGAGACACTTTATTTATGCGGCCACTCTGATTTTGACATCAACCGGTGATACTGGACAACATTCGGAAGAACACAAATGGGTTGACATGGTTTCACTTTGTCTCTATTCATAGTGCTTAAATGTTTAGTGCACAAACTGGACTATGACTGCATATGGACTGGAGTGTGTGAGGTTTCTGTCTTAATGTGCAAAGTGTAAAACTCACCAAAGTTCGAGCTCTATAACAATAACTAATTCATTCTGAGAGACTACTTGGAAGCACGCAGCATGGAGGAGCCTGTACAAAGACATAAATAAGGGATGAGGACTGCAGTGGGACCTTCTACACCAAGTTCACCTCGATATGCCAGTCTGCTTTGTCATGCAAGTTGACTAAAATAGGGCAAACAAGCCTTTGAACGGAAATAGCACAGACAGAACCTTTGCAAAGGGTGCTGCATGGATTTACACAGAATGTGTTTTTCAGAACTAGCTGGTCGTCTCACTCTACAAGCAAATGCCTAAATCTCTTCATGGTACAGCAAATCACCCCATACAATGGCGTACAAAAAGCCTTCATTCTGGTGTGTGTGTGTGTGAATGTGGCCACCAAAAAAAATCTAATTACCAAATAAAATAATTATACAGTAAGGTCTCCAACGGTGTGTCTGTTTCCTTAGGGCCACAGACCCGAAAGCGAACATCATGCCAGGAAACATTAGTGTTAAAAAGCTTAAAGTGTTCTCACCACTTGGGTGTGCTGCAGTGCAGAGCAGAAACAGTGAAACATGCACAAAAAAAGGTCGACAGGCACTTAAAAAGTCAAGGCATCTTATAAAACTAATGATGATGCTGAGGAAAGTCCAAACGTAGGCACCAGAAGGGCTGTTCTACAGCCATGCGGATCTCGCATTCCATAGAACGGTCCATTTTTGGCAAAAACAGAGCTTGTCTGTCGATAGTTCTCGGAAACCAAGGGCATGCTGGAATGTCTTTGATCTTGATGAACATCAGTTAAAAAGAAAACAATTTTTAAATGCTTCTGCCACTGCACTGTAAAGACAGACGTGAATAAATATTTGCGTCAGTGAAAGACTCATAACCTGTGTCTATAACAAAAGCGGCTTAGAAAAAAAAGAGTGTAAGCTTTAAGAAGATTCAGAACTGCCACTGTATCCAATCGTCCATTCGTTCTTCCACCTGTCCTTTATCCTCATCTTTGCCCCGTTTGTCCTGTGGCTCACTCCTCTTCTTCCTCCTCTTCCTCTTCTTCCTCCCCTTCTCCCTCCTCCTGCATGAACTCCACCATCAGTTCCGCCGTGCAGCTGGCCTCCCCCAGGCCGTTCACTGCCTTGCAAGTGTACTTGGCGTCGTCGTCGGGACACACCTCAGAGATCACCAGGCTGCAGTGGCCGTCCTCCTCGTAGTCGATCTGGAAGTGGCGTGTCTCTTTAATGGGCTGGTCGTCCTTGTACCACACCACCTCAGGGTCTGGGTAGCCTGAAAGAACGGCAGAGTACTTTATTACACAGGTTCAGTCCTACACATGTAACCATAGTCAAACTCTTATTGGTACTATTTAGAATCATTTTTAAATATGAATCAAATATACAAGAGGTTCTCCATCAAAGAGAAAATCATTCAACTAGGCAAAGAACATTCAAATTAATTTGAGTTGTCATTGTTTCATCTACAACCATTGCCTGAACAAAATAACCCTTGCAGAGTCCTTTTTAGAAGGGTGTGAGGACCCCCTGCTCTAAACTGTTTAAAGTTTGATAATGATCTGCTAAGTTCCAGATATATAGCGGAAGTGTTGGCCCTATCATTGGCAGGGTTTAGGCCCCAGTGATGCCACAAATATTGTCCAACTCCAAGACAGCACAACTGGCTTTCCCTTTATTGGGCAGGATTGTGGCCAGTGTGGTCGTCTGCTGGCCAATATTACAGTATCAGTGGTTATTGCTCTCATCAGTGTTGAGCCATCTTATGTTTTGTTAACAGCAGTAAAAAAATAAAGTGGTGCTTTACATGACTTTTAAATGCCCTTCCTCCATATGTGCACTCTCAGCAAAAAGGGTCCCATGTAGTACCCAAATCAGTTTTATGTTGTGTATTATTAGCAAAAACCTTTTTGGAGATCATTTAAAGAACGTTACACAATAGCTTCTCCTTCATGGTAAAGAACCATTTAACCATGAGAAGACCATCAAGTAGTGGATCATCAAGATATGTTTGATGTCCACACTTTGCCTCTAATTTAACTACCAAGCCAATGAGGCTACTAATTAGGATCAAGCAAACTGCAGGCCACTTCACAACCACCTCCAATAATGCTGAGCTGCTATCTCAAATGGCCAGTGTTTTCAAATGGCCAGTGTTATCTGTACACCGGAGACCAAACATGTTAAATCAGTGTAATATTGTTTAATAGGAAACTTGTGATGTGATAATATCATATAAATGCTGTATCAAGCTTCCAAAGCATATATTTCAAGCACTGGTTCGAGGTGTGGTTCAAATGCAAATATCATTTGTTCATTAGGGAATAAAAAAAGCAGCATGTGATACCCATGAAAATGTTAGGTAACGGCTAAACAATACCACAATATCCTTCTGCACCACGACCCTGAACCTACTGTTCGCAGAAAAACTGACAAAAAAAATAAATAAAGATTATAACTTATGTCTTGAACTGTATTGTGTATCATCGCTGCTATCTAGGTATGCAAAAATCCAGCATAACAGATTTTTTTCTATTAAAATCTTTGTAAAAAGGAATTTACACTGTTAATATTATGAAAAGCAAGAATATACTAGAAACACAAATGAGTATAGAAAAGCCTGTTATTATATTATATCTTCTTCTTGATCAGAAAAGGATGATCCTACTGAAATACAGTATCCAGTCAGAATTCCCACAACAGAACGAGAGGCCAGGAGATGTCACCACAGAAATGGGCGCCACATGTTTTGAAACCTTCAATCATTGTTTTGGATTGAACATTTTGTGAGAGTTTGTTTCATCCACTCTTATCCTAAACAGTTTTGTTACAAAGAAGCACATTATGAGAGTCTGTGTAAATTACCCTCGATCTTGCAGTCGAAGCGAGCAGCACTGCCCTCCACCACTTCCACGTCCTGGATGACCAAGGAGAAAGTGGGAGCTACAGGGTTGTGGTTCTCATCCTCTGCACTCTCTAGGAATGGCGCAGGGGGTTCTTCTGAACACACGTACACACACACGACCACATACAAGGACATAATTAGAAGCCAGACACACCTTAATAAAAGATAAATACACTTTGCTTCAGGACAAAGAGAATGAAAACTGGCCATGCTAACCTGGTTTAGCATCTTCTGTTGGGCTTTTCTTTGGACCAATCCCAGCCAGCATTCCCATTGAGCTGAATCTGGAAATGGCTCGTACTGCATTCCCTGTTTTCTGCACAGCAGATATACAAATGTGATTTTTAGAGCTCACTGTACACCATGCTTAGTCTTAAAAGACACTGGCAAGTCTGTGGGACTTTAATGAAGCCCAAAGCAGTTTGAGGAGTTGAGGGAAGTTCCAGGGAAGTTTTAGTGGAAAGGATTCAGGTTACTATTACATGTGTTAGCAATGTAGTTACAATAAAATAATCATAATTTTGACTCTAAACAGGACTTGGTGAATCGAAGACAGCTGGGGAACATGGGACATTCTTTTAAAAGAACCATTCTTTTAAAGGAAACATCAATTTAAAAGCAGAATTGTTGCCTCTTCAGGCCTGGGTTCTCTGACCTGCCATCTGCGTCTCAGTATGTACTTCTTCATGCGCTCCTTGGACAGCTGCTTTGCCTCCATGTTCTTAGTGTCCTGCTTTAGCCAGGTGTGCTCCAGGCACTGGGCACAACTCAGCCTGGCCCTGCAGCACAAGATATCACAGACAGAGGGCGCACTCAGACATCTGATGAATGCAAATGCACTTAGCAAGCTTTTTGCTAAGGGTGACAGATCCATCATCTAAACATCAATGAGATCTGACAGTGATTTCAAATGATCCTGCTAAAGGGAGTTTGACTAAATTATACAAACAGCCTGTACATGCTCATCACCATGTGAGTACCTTTTTAAAATGGGCTTAACCTGCAAACTCACCTCATATCTTTCTTCAGCAGGCTGCTGATGAAATCTTTAGCCTGGTCTGAGATCTCATCAAAGGCCTCGTCCTCAAAGTCCCAGGTTGCAGAAGTAACATTAGCAAGCGTCTCATTATCGTTGTCTCCCATGAAAGGAGAGAGACCGCTAACGCTGAGGACAAAAAGAAGAAAAGAATGGTTCAGTTTGGCATACCATATTATTGCTTTTCTTAGCTCATCAAGTTTGTCCACACAAACATTTGTAGAAAGCCATATTGAAGTATAAGTCCTACAGAGGTTGTTTTAACTTTTTTGATCTTTTTTTTTTGTTGGGGGTGTACCGACGGTATGCAACAAAGGCGAATATGTTTCAGACTGTAATGTAGTTTATAGCAGTACACTATATTTAGTCACAACCTGTATTTCTAACCTCTACTTTCAAATATAAAAAATATAATCTAATTTTCTAGTATGAAAATATGTTTGATCTCTCAGTGGATGGACAGTTGGTTCCACTTTAGTCAGCCCTGGCTTTTACCATTTTTACCATTTCGTTATATACATTATATCTACTGATTTGACTGTATGCGCTGAATGGCTAGACATGGTAAAGTGGAAAGGTGTTTCACGTACAGGATGTAGCAGATAACACCGATGCTCCACATATCTGTTGGATAGCTAATTGCTTCATAGTTGATCACTTCGGGGGCCACAAACTCAGGTGTTCCAAAAAGAACCTTGAGGGAACCAGAGTCCTCTGAAAACGAAAGAACAGGATGAGCAGGTTGTGTCAAATTACAAGAATCATATTTACAAGATTGGAAAATATTTATTTTCATGTGTTGTATAATAAATTGGCCCTTTCACTTAGTCATTCCATGATTGAGCAAGAATATCAAAACATTCCTTCCATGGAATAAACTCCCAACTTTCTACCTGTTTATTAAACTTTGTAAAAGACGGTGATCCCTGTTTTGGCAGAAAAGACTGAGTACCTAGCCGTCTTGCGAGACCGAAGTCGATGAGTTTGATATTGCTGCCAGTCTTGTTGACACACATGATGTTCTCTGGCTTGAGATCCAGGTGCACGATGCCCTGCTTGTGGATGAATTGGACCCCATCAATGATCTGGAGCATGTACTTAATAACCTCGCGCTCAGTCAGCTCAAAATCCTCGTCAACGATTCGCTCAAACAGCTCGCCGCCAGAGATCCTGCAGCCAATAGGAGAGCAGTCTCACATCACCAATCAGCAAAGGGTGTACCTGGAATTCTGCAGTGGCCAGTAAAAATCAACACAGGACAGAAAGTGGAAGAGGCAATGCAAGACGCAACCTGTGAAACACACTTAATCAGCATTTTCCATTAAACAATCAAGACTTGTTTCTGTTCCTGCAGCAGCGATAAACAAATCTCATTCTCGAAATGAGATTCGAATCTGGGCCTTTTTTCCATCATGGCTGCCAAGCCTGAGGCCGAGAAGATCTCTCCTTCGTTCCTCCCTCCCTCTTCATTCCTTAGTGCTATATAAGGACATGTGACAACCACGTCTCCAATCACACACCACCGGCTCTGCATGCTGCTCTCACCATAAAAAGCAAAACTGGTGAAAAGATTTAAGGGTGTTGAGCAGGGAAAAAACAGAACCAAACATCCTGGCGTGTTCAGAAGTGTTTGAGATGAGAACACTCAGCTCTGCTTAACAAGTTAATGTAATCATCAGTGTCACCTTAAAATCCACGTCATGCTCTCTTCACTTAAATTGCAACCTAAGAACGGCTCAAATAGGATCCACATGGATCGTGTTAGTCTTTGTTTCTACTAGCGTGCTTTTCATGGGCCACATAAGGTGGAGTGGACTTACATTTCCAATACCATGACCATGTCAGACTTGCCCTCGAAGGCATCTATGCACTGCACGAGCTTAGGGTGGTGGAGGCTGTTCATGATGCTGATCTCCTGCCGCACGTTCTCCTTCTCTTTCTGCGAGAAAGCTTTGATGAACTTCCCAGCCCACACCTTTTTGGTCGACTTCTCAACAACCTTGAAGACCTGACCAAATTTGCCCCTGAGATGAGAGAGAGAGGAAGAAATGACAAAAAATCTGAAGGAAGAGTATCAGAAATAGATAGTGACCAATGAAATCGTGTCTTACGTGCCCAAACGATCCTCCACATTGTAGAAATCCTTCACACTGCAGTCTTTCTTTATAACCACATTCCTGTAATCGGGCTCTTTTTTTGAATCTGAGAAATTATAAGAGAACATAATACAGTTGAGCTACAATTCAAAAGAAAACATGCCAACAATTTTACAATTCAGCAAATTATGGATAGATGGTAGGTTCCCAGCTTTGGTTTTGCAGTACCCTTTCCTTGCAAACTTTCATATTTTCCCTAGTCTGACTAATCATACTAAACAATAATAATAATAACCCTTCCTGTGTTGAGCTGGCTGTGTTAGTGGGGGAAACCCAAAAAGGCTGGGAGTCTCTGGGATAGAGAAATAAATGGATGTGTGTGAGGATGGATGGCTTAAGGTTGGATAGGTGAATTGATGGATTCGAGAAAGGTAGCCAGACTGACTGGAACACAAACCATCATCGGACACCGCTGCCTCCGCTTCCTCTTCTTTTTTTTCTAGGGAGGGGAATGAAGATTTAATAATATGATAAGCTGCTGTCAATCAAGCCCTTTGACTATGCATAATTCATAGCAGAGGAAGCCTCATTAGAGGTCAGATGTTCTCCTGCCTTTCTCTCACCTGGCTCCACTTGTACTCCCACAGTGACGCCTTCTGACTCAGCACTGGGTTCACCAATGCCGTACATGTTAACGGCACGCACCCGGAACTTGTACTGGCGGTCGGAGAGCAGATCCTGGATGTGGTAGGAGGTGCTGTTACAGGAAGTGAGCTTGTTCCACTTGTCGTCTGTGGAGTTCCAGATCTCCAGATTGTATGACTGGACAATGCTGCCTCCATCGTAAGTAGGCCCATACCAGGAGAGAGTGAGGGAGGACCTGCGGATGTCTGAGGCAGCCGGGACTCCAGCTGGGGGATCAGGCTTGTCTAAGGGATGCAATGATTACAGCACAATAGTAAACCTTCTTCACCTAGATTTGATTTTTGGGATTATATTTTATACCATTATTCAGGATTATTCTTTTCTACAGGACATAAGGGGGGATATGGGAGTTAATATGTGGATTCATAAGATGCTTAATCCATTCTGCCAGTGACTGGAGTCCTGGCACTGCAGTAAAATGGCCCAGCATAGTGTAGCATTTTCTCAGCTCCAACAGCCAAATCCTTCCTGAGTCAAAGAGGATTTGTTGGAGCAGGGTATTGGTACTCCATGCCAAGATAGAGAAACTGCATTATAGAGTATAAAATTCTTCCAGATTTTCATGGAACATTTAGATGCAATATTTTATTGATTATCAGTCTATAACAGTGGTCCCCAAACCTCGGGCCGCGGACCGGTACCGGGCCGGGGGTCACGTGGTACCGGGCCGCAGGCTGCATTGAATTTAGGTTTATTAGTATATTTTAAAGATACCCCATTATTATATTTTAAAAATATAATAATATGCATTTAATTTATTTGTATAAATACGTATACGTATATTTATCTGCCACTCTTTAAAGGCCGGGCCGTGAAAATAGTTTCTGATATTAAACCGGTCTGTGATGAAATAAAGGTTGGGGACCACTGGTGTAAAAGATCTCTGCTCTCTCACGTAATACGGTACATCAAAAATGTAGCCCATAATTTTGCAAAAATGAATAAAAAACTCTTTGTTTTTAGTTGTACTGTATCTATCTGCAAAAATATTGTTTTACATAGAACTGGCCTGTGGCGCAAAAAGGTTGGGGGCCACAAGTTTAGAGTAACAACTGTTCTGTATCCCCACAAAATATAATATAAATATATGAGGCATAATATATCTGTGACATACAAGACCTACCAGACATTCCCAACCTTCACACATTGCCTCTCCATCCCACTTCAACCACAGCGCCCTCTTGTGTATCATACCTACGACGGTGAGGTTGAGTGAGGCCTGCTTTGTGCCGTATTTGTTCTGCAGCTCTAGTGTGTAGCAGCCACAGTGGTCCTGGTCGCTGGCTGCAATTGTCAGCTGGCTGCTGTTCTCCTTGGTTTCTATGGTAACGCCGCCACTTCCTGCCTGGATCTAGAGCAGAGATAATCGTCAGGTGAAAGAACATTTTGAACTGATGCACAGAAAATCACTGTGGCAGGTTATTCAGTCCTAGTTTGCTTGTAACTTTATTGCATCTTTTTATATAATATTCATCATCATACCAAGAGTAAAGAGCTGCTGGCTGCTTCTTAAAGGATGAAGACCCACTGCACCCACTGTTACATCTTCTCCTTCGTCCTCTATTCCCATCCCTCTAAATATACCTGGCCAACTCTATCCATTCTCACCGGTTTTTTAAACTTGAGCCAGGTGCAGGTAATAGGCAGAGTGCCTCCAAAATTACACAGCAGCTCCACTTTCTCTCCTGCTCTGATCTTCAGGTCTCCTGGGAACTGCAGAATCTGAGGAGGTGAACCTGCAAAGTGTGGCAAAGTGCTGGATGATTGGTGGGGCGTACATGGGAAAGGAAGATTAAACACAGTGCTATCTGTCAATACTACGTTCTGCTGCTCCTGATGCTCAGTGACGTAGTCAAAACTCAGAAGGTATTCTAGAGGCATGCAAAGGTCACTACTTTGTGATGAAAGATGATGTGAAACAGTCAAATGACCACAAAATGAAACACAAATTACTGTGAACACAAGTACTCATTTCAGCTTATCAGAACATTCCTCAGTGTTCTGTTAAACTTGCCTCATTTCCTGAAAAGGAACTCTCTGACGGATTTTATGAGAAGCTAGGACTTACCCTGTTTAGTGGGAGATTTTGGTGCTGGCTTCTTCTTAATTCTGGCTTCATCTGAGTAAAAAGTACAGCGTTATCAGAGTCTCAATGAGTTGTTTTCAGGTGGGCTGTTTGGGTAATTTTATTTTACAACTGTCTGTCATTGAACAACATCTTGTACTTGTGAATGCAAGTGAGTCCAACTGTTGTGATATAGGTTTAAAGAGAAAATCTGACAGACATCACATCAATGGAGGGAGGCAGGTAAATCAATTTCTGTGACATTTCTAAACGTGATGTCCTTATGGGCTGTTCTCCTTTTGGAGGCCACACACGACTATGAACATCTGTAAGTACGGTACATCGATCTGGTCCACGTTTTTTTTTTGCTAGCGCCTGGGAGAATGTGCAGGAGCTCCAGGGGAGGCTTGCCTCTCCAGATCAGCATCCCACAGAGAAGGTCTGCCTTTGCGGACACCGCCTTCTGGAATTCCCCTTTTATGGACATGCTAAAAATAGGGCCCCTAGGATCCAGGAAATGGCACTGGCCCTCTCTCCCCAGTATTTATTCTAGGTTTGATAGCCGTCAAGAAACAATGCAACATATAAACCCCACTAATGCTCATGGCCCAGTCTGAAGACACAAGCAGGACCAGAGTCAGACTTTAAGAGGCACTCAGCACGAGAGAAAAGTGCTCTAGGCCATGTTAGGGCATTCTTTTCTGCTCCTATCACAACTCATTCTGTTCTCTTTGTTTATGCTCTCTGCTTGTTCACATCTTTCCCCATAGTATCGGAATTCCAAGGTATTGCTAGGCAAATCCTAGATACAAGCGGGGCATCTAAAAAGGTGTCTCTTATTTATGAATCCTTTTGAAGTAGTACTGATCCAGGATCAGCTCCCTCTTGTGGGTGTAAATTGAATCAATAGGCAGTGACTGACCCAAGACCAGCACTATTGTTCTGGATAAACATGGGCTGCGTTTATTTCTAGTCTTCCTCGAGCACACGGATTAAGCATGAGGATATACTGTGACTGGTGCGCGAAAGCCTGGAACAAAAACAATCAAGCAGATCTTTTGCTGGCGTTCCCTAAAAAACAATCCACCAACACTTTCTGACAGGTGAAGCAGACAGCCCCCCATTCATCCCGTCCCACCAGAAAGGCATGCTGGCATAGGTTGGCACTGTCCTATCTCCAGGCTCAAGGTCTCAAATGACTGATGTTTTTAAAAAGGAAATCTGGATTAAGGTCCATCGCTTGTTGCAAACCATTCCATGGCGGTGGAGCATCAAACGTGCAAAGGATTTACTGTCTTTGTGAATGCAGAGTTGGTCCAGTTCCCATGTTTGAACAGGAAGGTTTTGCTGATCCACTAGGATCATAGGATTGCAGCGTGTACTTCATGAGATACTGCAGTGTACACTCCATGACAAGAGACAGGAAGATTAAAATTCAAAAACATTACGGCACAAATACTTAAAGCAAATAAACAATGTGCAAATAAGATCCACCAACAAAACTACATCTTCTTAACTTACTCTCTGTTGTAGGTGCTGATGGGCTTTTCCTGTTCTTCTTTTCCGCTGATGGATCTGAAGGATCTGTAAACAGAAACACAGCATGTAATCAGAGCAGGTTATCATGTCTCCAAGATGCTGTGTTGCAAGAGCTTGTTTCATGTCTATGCAATTTCAAAAGGTTTTTTTTAAAGGCAGAGGTTCTTGACCTCTCTGGTTGAAATCTCAAATAAGGAAAGAGGTGGATTCTTTGAGACACAGACCATCCACTTGGACCATACAGGAGCATTCAGCCTTCCCCTCCGCATTCTCTGCTTTGCAAGTGTAGCGCCCTTCATCCTCTGGAAGGGCCTTATCTATGGTGAGCGAGCATTTGCCCCCTAAGATTGAAAAAACGAAGCAAGAGTTTAGTTAATCTGTTCAAATTACAGATGTCATACCACTTTTTGTGTTCCAGGATCAAGCGATATCTATATTGATCTGATCATTTGAAAAAAATCAGCAGTTTTAAATGTAGGCTATCATGCTCAAACCACCCAAACTACTCCACAGGAAGAAAATCACAGCTAGCAAAATTATTCCACTGAGTGGTTTTCCGGCCCAATTTTTTTTAGACTGGATGAGATTCATTCTGATCACTTTCCAATTTTGAATGCCCAAGAATGTCCTGTTAATATTGGCCTGACATAACATAATATCTCTGGTGGAGAATTTATTTTCAGGATTTTATTTCTTCACCTTGTTTATAGCTTCTGAAAATACTGATAATTATTCATATTAGCTTTCGTAGGAGCACATAGGAGCACAAACCCTGTGTGGGTTGACTCAAAATATAGTTTTCTTTACTTATTAGAAGTCTAGCAAAACCAAAATCTGCGGGGTTCTGTTTAGTGAGCCTCCCCATAAACACGCCTCTGAGCATAACAACAGGCACAATATTCATTCACAGCGGGTAAATCCTAAGCAACAATGCAGGGACCTCCTAAACTCCTGCTGCAAAACACACATGGGGAATCCTCCATTGCTATTCCAGAACTTTCTAATTATGCTTGAGTGGATGAGGGCATCGACCCCTTTATGCCTGAACTGAGAGGCAGTTTTTGAGCCCCCGGATCGGATGACTCGGCCCATGTGAGCTCAAAGAGCTGAAATAACAGCACTAACTGGGAGCAGCAGTCACTCATGTGAAGTCCAATCCCTGCTTTATGAGCTTGAGGCTTGCCCTGTGATCTACAGCCTGTGAGAGGAGGGGAGCAGTGGAGTGGGGAGTGTTTGAAAACAGTTTAATCTTGACAGGCCCATTCAGTAACTCATCAGACAAAGCCAGCGGAACAAAGTCCGAAGAAATGCTGTAGAATAACGTACTTTAATCAGTAAATATGTGCTGTAAATTAAACGAGATGAAGAGGACACGATCTCTTGTCTCATACCTTCCTGAGATAACACAATGAATTTTGACGGCTTCACAACTTTCCCATCCAGGGACCAGGTGATGACAGCCGGGGGTTCAGATGTCACAGTGCACTCTAACCTCAGCCTCTCGCCATCCACAACAGTGACATCACTCAGAGTCCGTGTGAACAAGGCCACTGTGCCCGAGCCCTTATTCTCTCCGTCTCTTCCATCCACAGAGTTGAGGATGCTTTTCTTTTCTGCCGAACTCCCGTCCACATTTGTAAACTTTTTCTGACTGATGCCTCCGTCCACTGCTTTGTTCTTTGGTTCTGCTATCATGCCATCCATCTTCTTTTCCAGGCTTGGCTTCTCAGTTGGGACACTTTTCTTTTCTGCAGTCCCTCCGTCACTCTTTTTCTCTGTCCCCCCTTTTTCCACCTGCCTGGTCTTTTTATTGTCCACTGCTCCATTCACGCCATTGATGCCTGTCTGCTTGTCCTGCTTGTCCTGTTTGTCCTGCTTGTCCTGCTTATTGAGTGCTGGTGTAAGAGCCGGCTCCTTTGCAACAGCCTTTTCAGGTTCTGGGGTCTTCTTCTTGTTCAAGACAGACCTAAAGTCTGCAGGTGTGCTGCCAGGAGCCGGCTCTGGTGGAGGGGGTTTTGGCGAACCACCTTCCTTCTTTCCCAACACTGACCTGAAGTCCACCTTAGCTGGGGTGTTCGTCTTGATGTCTGACCCCAGCTTAGGCCCCGATCGGGGCTTGAGCGCAGCCCTGAAGTCCATCTGTCCTCCTCAGCCACTCTGTGAAATGTGAGAATAACTTTTGAAAACTTCCGCTCTGTTCAGCTCGAGAGTTCCCAGGATCTCTACGGACCTCTGTTTTTGCAGACTGTCTTCCTCCCCTGTGGCGAGGCGTCTTGGGAGGGGGGCCCAGTTATTAAGTAACCGTGTGGAGGTCCTGCTCCTGCTGCGGCTCCCAGCCTCTCTGCTCAAGCCGCTCCTGGCACAAACCCCCTGGACTAGAGTGAGGGAGGAGAGAAAGACAGAGGGAGAGAGAGAGAGAAAGAGAGAGACTGAGGGGGATATAGAAAGGGGAGAGGGCTTATGGGTGGTGGGAGGAGAGTATATTGTTTAAAAGCTTAGTCCCCACTCTATAATAGGTTAATTGGAGGCAGAGACACGGTTCATGTCTGCATGGCATCAGTGGGGACCTCAGCTGCCTTATTAGGGAAACACTTCCAGAGCATGGGCATCCACAGCGGAGTGAGATAAACAGCCTGGGGAAAAGTGCAGGACCACTGTTTCAGGATCAGCAGCCCTGAGGTGCAGGAAAGGGATGTGATAGAGGCAAAAAAATGATTGATGATGAGTTTTTGAATCTTTACAGGGATGTTCATTGGAATCCTGAGCAGCATCTTGGGCATAAGTGGTTAAAGTGGGGAGACTACCATTTATTACATCTAGACACAGAGAACACATGAATACTATTGTTCTATAAGACAACCATCAAGAATGGAAGAATATAAGAATGGTTAAAAAGGTAACCCAGCGGTGAATTCCTGAAACTCCATTTGATTGCATGAGAGAGAGAGAGAGAGAGCAGAAAAGGAGTGAGGGAGTGGGATTTGAGAACCTTGTTTTCTCTGAACCTTGTTCTCTTGGACAGAAACCAGAAGAGAAGCGTTCTGGATTTTCCGTGGGTGTTTGTTTGGATGTGCCTAACCAGTTGACCCCTCCATAAACGGGAGCCCCTCATTGGGCTATTTGGAGACGCTTTCTACCAATCAGCATCGAGTCGCATGTCTCCCACAGTTTATGTTAAAATGTTACATCGGCTGCCTTATATGGCCATAAACATCTTGGTTACACTCCTGCTCTGTTCATGTGCCTGAGTGTGTGTGTATGCAAAAGGACAGCTCAGAGTTGGACACGAAAAAGTGTGTGTGTGTTAGAGTCAGCATCCCAGTTCAGTCCTGTTATTGCCTGAAGAAGTGGTTAGTGAACGTATGCTGTTGCAGAAAAGAAAAGGAATGCCTCATTACTTAGAGCGTAAACTGGAAACGTCAGGGTTTAAACAAGATTACATAGAGCTTTCCTCTCTGAGAATTACTGTATATGGAGCAGCATGGAAGGGTGTGTTTTGCAGAGATCTAGCTGAGACTTACTGCAGCAAACCAATTCACATTCATTGTAGCTATGCAGAGTCATTTAAGTGCATGTCTGCCTAAACGCAATGTGAGAAGGTCTAATTTGCAGTTATTTCTTTTGGTGTAATCAAATTGTGTATTAGGTTTATGAGAACATAATCTGATTGTGGATGGCAACTTCGAATAATATACTGCTGCTTTTGGTTTGCCCTATAACTCTTCCTTCATCCTTTTTCTGTTGTGTGGTATTGCATTCTACACTCAAATAACTTGATAGGGCAAAATAATCATGCATATTGTTTGGACTAATATTTTATACAGTGCTGTGAAAAGCTGTTGCCCTTTTAATATGTTATGTTTGTGATAGTGAAAATGTAAAAAGTATGACAGAAACAATTTGTAAAAAAAAAAAGGAAGAATAATTACACTTTTTAAATGTTTTCTGACTAAATAAATCAGCTTGTTGTGAAGGCATAAAGCTGAAGTTTATAGAGTGATTTAGTTCTTACAAGCTAACTAACATGATCCAAAGTGAAAAATCCTGTTAAATGAGCTTGGAAACATACACAAGTCTATAAGTCACAAGTCATTGATCAAGGGTAAGAGCAAGTATTTACATATTAAGAAGTTGAACAGGAGCTTGGGAAGTCTTCCAGGAAATCAATAGTTTACAAGGAAATATCCAAGGAATTGTAGGTCTCACTAATGTCAGTCGCCATTCCTCCAGAATAAAAATAGGACTCTGCAAATAAGGCAAATGTACTCCTTTAAGGATAATATTCAACAACAGATAAGTTAGAAAGGGAACTTTTTGGACATAAGCAAAACCTGCATTTCATGGTGGGAACGTTGTACCGACACTGAAACATGGTGGTGGTAGTGGGCTGGCATGGGAGTGTTTTGCTGCTTTAGGACCTGGACAACTTGCTACTACTAAAACAACCACGAAATCTGTTCTGTTTTATAGACCTCTTTAGTTTATACTCTCCCCATTAGCTGAAGTTGAAAGCTAGTTGGGTTATGCAGTGAGGTGAAGGTCCAAAGCATAAAAACAAATTTTAATTGGCTGAGAAGAAACAAATATAATGTTTTGAAGTGAAAGTGATCATTCGTGAACACACCACTGCACGAAATTCACCCTCTGCATTTAACCCATTCACCAAGTGAAGCAGGGGGCAGCCATGAACACGGCGCCC
>JBBIGB010000109.1:2809349-2823482 GCA_037577075.1 Alestopetersius hilgendorfi
GATGGGTGGGTGTGTGACAGGGGGAGGAGTTATAGAGTCTGATGGGTGGGTGTGTGACAGGGGGAGGAGTTATAGGGACTAATGGGTGGATGTTTGACAGGGGGAGGAGCTATAGAATCTGATGGTTAATGTGTGAACAGGGAGGGTTTATAGAGACTGATGGATGGGTGTGTGACAGGGGGAGGAGTTATAGGGACTAATGGGTGGGTGGGTGATGTGTGAGAAGTTATAGGGACTGATGGGTGGATGTGTGACAGGGGGAGGAGCTATAGAATCTGACGGGTTAATGTGTGAACAGGGAGGGTTTATAGAGTCTGATGAGTAAGTGGATGACAGGGGGAGGAGTTATAGTGTCTGATAGCAGAGGGGTAGAAGAATTCCCTGTGCCATTTGGAGGCTGGCCATTTCATGCTGGTGAGTCTTTCGCTAAAGATTCTTCTCAGTAATGCCACAACACTCGGTTATCAGCATTATCCACAATGGACCGTGAGAATGATCTCCTTTCAGTTGTTAACCAGTCCTAAAATCAGGGGGTGTTGCAGCACTCTCATTTCCCACACCTCTGCTCTCCAAGACCTGTGGTAAACTATGGTAAAGCATTTTAATACATTTTCAAATTGACCTATTCAAACAGAAGTGTTTGAACTATCTACAGTGTAGGAACTAAATTCACATCAGTAATGCTTAAAGAAAAGCACTGCGCTCCAGTAAATTAGGGCTGCTGGTTCAGAGCTCCTTCCCTTGACTCTTGCATAAAATGATCCTCAGCATGAACTGAAGGCCCACATCCCTTCTTCATTAACAGTATAAACTTGATCTGGCTCTTTTTTCATTTTTTATGCTCAAATCTATCTCTCTCTCCGCAGGAAATGCAGTTATCTGCACACCCGCAAAAGTGAAATGCGTTGACAGGGCACTCGGTAAGATAAAAAAGGTTCATTTATTATTTCTTAACCTACAGCCATAACATTTGCATCTAATATCCAGCACTTTTAGTGCATCAGCGCTAACTGCCGAGTCTAATTTTAGCTTTCAGGTCCATTTATAACCTTAGTCGCTGTCATATGAAAAACTCATAACTCTATTTTTTTGTTGTCTATTGATAAATGGACCAATAGAAATGGTCCAGGGTTACTGGGAACGAATACTTACACTAATCAGCATTAAATATGACTTTTTCTTATTTTGTTACAATATTCAGAGATATGATGGACTGAAAAGCAGTGCCTTATCATAGCCCAGGGTAGTGCAACTGACACATTTTAGGTTATGCTAAATATTTTTTAAATTCCTTTGAGCAAAACTAATATTTTATTCATTCAAGCAACCCACGCATCTCTGCTACAAATGAAGATGCAGAGTTTGTTTCCGGCACAATTCAAAAACGAGGGCAAATGTTACTCCAGGTGGGGTTAACTGTAACAGTCCGACGGGCTGGTTGGGACATTTGCTAAAAAAAAGTCAGGTAAATCAATACAAAATGCAAATAATAATAATAAAAAACAGTCCTAATTCATTTCCACAAGACCGTTTTCCAATTTCTCTTTACCCCTTAGAATTAAACAGGCTGTTTTTTGTAACTGCACCTTATAAGTGATATATATGTGATCTATGTGACATCATGAAAACAGTGAAAAATTTTGCTGCAGCTAAATTTGTATACAGGACATTCTTGAGACACAGCTCTGTTCTTACAACAGTGATGTTATCTGAGTTTTGGTGTACATCAAACACACCCTAGCCGAAGTCACTTACCTATCCTAACACAGTTTTAAAAATCATAATCTAGAAAAACACAACAGAAAAAGGAAAAGGACAAAAAAAAATCTTAATCTCAAATCTCAAAAATAAATCTTAGCAAGCAGAATGTGAAGCTGGGTGCCATGATTTGCCAGACACATTTGCTTTGCTAAGTGGGTCATGATAGTATAAGCCTCTCTTGTTATCTGAACTTTTAATATATTTATTCGATTTAAAATTAAGCCAAATCAGACAGGGGCAAAGAAAATACAGAGAGAGAGGAAGAAGGTGGAGAAGTTGAAAAGGTTGAAGATACAAATAAAAACTGCTGTCACTGCTCCAACGGCTGCATCTGAAAAACAAGACCCGGCCACACAAACACAGAACAAAACACAAAGCCACAGCAACACTGAACCAGCACAATTATACTGAGAACTTTAGTTAGGTGCTAAGAAAAAATCTGCAAATGACTGAAGCCGGGTTAACTGTACTGCGCGTACTTCCACTGCGCACAACCAAACTCGCTATGGGGGTGACCATCGCAAACTCGAAACATCATAAGTCGGACTGTCATAACTCGAGGACCTCCTGTATATAGATCATACAAATTAAAGAAACCGAACAGTGTTTACATTCTACAACAACAAAATACTAAACAAAAAGGTATGGGCCCTTTCATTTATTTATTGTTCTTATGTTTTAAAGCTTTGCTGCAGAAGAGCACAGGAGATTCATGCCCGTGTGAAACTCCCTGCAATGTCACTCGCTATGGGAAAGAGCTGTCTATGGTTAAAATCCCAAGCAAAGGATCTGCACGCTACCTCTCTCGCAAGTACCACAAAACAGAGGAGTATATCAGGTACCGTGTGTATGGATATACATTAGATATGCACACACACATAAGTCCCGTAGCTGTGCACTGTTGCTGCAAACATTTAGTCAGACTCAGAATTAACTGTATGTTTGTTTCTGTCTGTTGATGTCTATGCTGTCTATCCGGTTTTTGGTTTAAAAACTGGTGCTGTTTCTAAACTTTTACATAACTTCTAAGTCCATGCATAAGTTATACATAAACCTCTGAAGTCCTAAGCCTAAATATTACTTAATTTTCCTCTTAACTCACAGCCAAGAACTGTAATCAGTCAGCCAAGAACTGTTTCTCACTGGAGCTAAGAGGCTAATGCAGCTAGAAGCTTTGGTGATCTGAAACTGTGGGAGGCCTCAGGCAAAAAACATTGACAAAAAAGGGGGGTCTTGGGAGGGTTCAGGTGCACCCATTGGGGACCCCTTTCCCCAAATACTTTTTACCACTTTTACATTTTATAATAAAAGACATAGCCACTATTATGAAACCAAATTACTTGTTTTACTAAAGTTAAATAAGCTTAAATAAAACCATACATCTAGTTAAAGTCTATTTTACATAAAGTAAAAACAGGTCATTTATGTAGGGGGTGCCAAACTTTTGCATTAGACTTCGTTATTCTCAGGAGGCCATCTGGTCCTCAAAAATATAGAACGGAAGGTACGCACACAAACACACACACACATGCACAGACACAGGCACAGGCACATCTCATCTTCTAGTTGGTTAATATGATAGAAGATGCTCTATCCCTGAAAATAATTAACTGCGTATTCATCCAGACCGATGGGGGAAAAAGCCCTGCATGTCCAGCGCACTGCCGGCTCCGTTTCTCTCTCTCCGTCAGAGCTCCTCTGATTATCACATCATGTCCCTCTCGATTTACTCCACCATTGTTTGTAAAATTGCTGCATTGAAAATGAAAATGTAATTTTTGCTCTTGCATTCATAAGCTAAATGAAGTAGCACTTTTTTTAAATAGACTGCTCAAAACTGAGATTAAGTTGTTGCTGCTAATTATTTTTTTTTCTCCTTGTATCCGCTACCGGAAATCCTTTTTTTTTTACACAAATAATACAGACAATAGGAGAGTTGTGTTCGTATTGTGAGCCCAACACCATATTGAATGTTTCCATTAAAACTGCCATTGTTTTGTTCACTATCTCTGATATAACAGAGACAACTTCCTCATTCTGGACATCTACTTTGAAGCCCTGAACTACGAGACTATAGAGCAGAAGAAAGCGTACGACATAGCCGGGCTGCTAGGTAGGCTTTGTCGTGTATACCCTCGCTCAAGATGTTCTTATGTTGCCTTTCACAAAGCCTTCAAAGAAGCAAACCCTTGTGTGTTTCCTTGAAGTACAGCCCTCCTAAGTGCAAATGTGGAAGACAAACTGAATAGCTGAGAACATGTATGCTTTTGCCTTCAGACTCACACAGCAGTTTTTTTTTGTCCCTGTAACATTCAGGAGACATCGGAGGCCAAATGGGACTCTTTATTGGAGCAAGTATTCTCACAATATTGGAGATACTGGATTACATCTATGAGGTACAGTCCTTCATTCATACACCACTCAACTAGAAAGTGAATTCTACTGTGCGGTACAGAGCAGTGGCTTTGTGTATGTACGGTTGAATGCACTGTTTTTGGCTCTTATTAACAGTTATGTTTACTCAGGTACATGTTTTCTTCAAATTTTTCTTCTAACCGTTCTTATTGGATTATTTTTCTATTTCATTTCATTCTGTTCTGTCGGTTTAGTGCCTTGACTAGCTGCTCTTGCCCGCACCTCATTTTTAGCAATTTGTTTTAATTAAAAAAGTGTTTGTCATAATTTTTGTTTTGCGAAAATCAAAATGTGTTAATGATGAAATCAGAATCAGAATCAGAGAACTTCATTTATCCCGGAGGAAATGGAAGTGGAACAGCCTAAACTTATACATGTTTACTAAGTCAGCGTGACTTAACACATCTTGGTTTTCAAGAAATAAAAATAATTTGAGCAGAGTTGATACCTGTGGGTAACTCACACATCTCAGCAACAAATTAAAGTGTAAACTTTCTTTTCAGCAGTTAAGAAATATTGCAATCGCTGTTTGTAACAGCTGCATAAAAGTCTGGTAATTTGATGTAAAATCAATCCATCATAAACAGTCCTTTGTGGTTTGAACCAGATGAGCATTTCAACTTAAATACATAAAATATAAACAGTAGAAAATAATACAATGATATAATTTTAATATATTTTATTTATTTGGCGACCGCAGTACATTTTTGATTACTCTGTTTATATAGACATTAATGAATTGATACGGATGGGAATGATTGATTTCTTTGGAGGTCTTGGTCGTACCACATGTTAAAAAGTAACCCTACAGGTTGGAGACTGTACTTTAGCCTGACCAGCTGCAAATTCTTTACAAGCTTCATGATTATATATTTGGAGAGGGTGATTTAAATGTGAGTTTTGTGACATGAACATCAAAAGTAACTGATGAAAAAGTTACTTTTATAGAAATAAATTCTGTAGAATTATCAGATTGTCAGCCCTGGGGTTGTGAGTACAAAGAGACGACACATTGCATTTCAATCTGTTTAAGACTCTGCTGGTCTAGTGGTTAGGGTGTTGAGTCTGTGGTCAGAAGGTTGTAGGTTTGAATCTCAGGACTGCTCGTGCCTTTGAGCAAGGTACCGCCACATACTGCTCCCCGGGCACTGCATCGCTGGCTGCTCACTGCTTCAGTTGGCGAATGGGTTAAATGCAGAAAAAGAATTGCACACTGTGTGCTGTGCTTTACTCACGTGTGACTCTAAGGGCCCACTTTACTTTATAAGGTCTATGTTGCATTTTACTCCCTGTGAGGCTGTGCCCTGCTCTCCCTTATTACCTGCTGTCTTAACCCTCTGCATTATTTTCTAACTTCAAGGTTGTAAAATACAGAGTCAAGCGGCTTCTGAGACCTCAAAAGAACTCAAATCAGCAGAACCAGAGGAACCAGATTCAGAACCAGATCCAGAGAAAAAAGAACCTCAGAGAGCAGAACCTTAGGGCACAGCTAGCCGCCAGCAACATTGCAACAGTCAAACTAGAGGAAGTCAAAGCCAAGGTAAGTCTAAGAGTGGGAAGAGTCTGGTGTGTGAAGTTTAGTTTTTTAGTTTTGCACTGAAGCAAGAAAGCTGAAAACTAGGTAAAGTAATAGAAGCTTATTTCCACCAATTACTGCTGTTAAATCTGCCTGTCTAAATCACATCAGGTGCTTGAGTAATCGTACTTGTGTGGTTTCAGCTAAAACAGCAGAAGCCACCCAGAGCCATGTCCTGTTTATATTAACATTTGCACTTAAGTCAAAATGTAGATGCCGTGGTCTGACTCTTCCCTGCGGTGTGACCTCTTTGTCGACAGGATCCTAACGACGTGACGATGGCTCAAGCACATGGCGTGTATCCAGCTTCAATATTGCCAAACCACCACCATACACAGCCGCCTGTGCAGCAGGACTTTGCTTGCTAGGAGATGTCTTGTGGTAGTCTTCTCACTCTCTACAATAATTTATCACTGGACTCTAGGCCCTTGGATGGAAACATGCACTTGAATTGTAGGCTACATTTACGTCTTTCACCAAAAGCTACAGCCAAAGTCAAACTCTTGAGGACCACATGCCACTGAATGACCCCTTACAGTGGGTGCATGGTGTGGGTCCAGGTGTGGGCTGAAGCAGCTCAAACCGACTACACTACATCAGCAAACAGTGATATTAGTGTCATCCTGCATTAGCACTCCTCTGTTTCACACGTGCTGATTACACTGCACGCCAATGTCTAGGTGTTACATTCTTGAACGTCTCACGTGAGATTAAGGTGTTTGATCTTGAAAGGGACTTCTTGTGGTGGTCCAACAATGCCTTTTGGTAAAGGTAAATGCAGTAGTGTCTGTAATTTTGACCACATGAAAACTTCACACAAACATTGTTTCTTCTCATTTTTCACTTTCTGGGGTGGATCATGAGCAGGGACTGAAGCAGGGCGATGGCGCCTAACATGGACATTAAGCAGATGTTCACATGTGTAGTGATTTCTTAGTTTATACCATTAAAATAAAGGTTCCAAAAAGGTTTTTTTTCAGAGCAATGTCATAAGAGAGTCATGTTTGGCTGCCTAGCTGATCTGTAATGTGAAGGTAATAAATAAAGACATTTCCCCCTCTAGATCCCTATGTCCAAGGCAGAGACCAGTCAAGAAGCTTGCTTTATTTTTAAAAGTGTACTTGCTGGGAATTTGCACCACACACCTTAAACAGTACCTTGCAAAAGTATTCAACACCCTTAAAAGATCATCAGATTTGTTTAGACAACATGAAATATGCAATAACAGATTTTCTTAGTCAAAATTCAATAATACATTTCTAGCAACACTGTTTGGGAATTGCCCTTTGTCAGTGGTAGATTCAGATTTGCTGTTTGTGAACTGCAAGCTTCGAATAGCACCACAGATTACTGAAAGAACTAACATGTGGCCTGTGTTTTGCACCATTCAGCAATTTTAATAAGTTGCCCAGTCCACACAGCATAACGCTGCCACCACCATGCTTCACTGCCGTGATGGTGTTTTTTAAGGAATGGGTAGTGTAAGTTTGTACCAGGTTTGGCCAAGAAGCTTCATTTTTTTCCCTTTAACTGTCTATAAAACGTGATTAGAAATTTTAGCAGGGCCATTCTTTTCCCAAACTCTAGACATGTTTTATTTGTTTTTAAAATAATAGGTTGTTTTATCATCCATGCTGGTTGTTTGCAGGCCCTTTAATCCAGTCAAAGACACTAAAGTGATCTAGGCAGTGATGGTATGGTGTGATAAACATTCCTTTGCCTCACAAATGGTTCTATGATGTTCCCGGAGATGTATACTAAAAACTTATGCAGCATTTGTCTAAGTGGTGCATATCAATGATTTTATCACAGGCTTTCCTATAAATTCACACTTTAACCCATTTAATGATTAAGTGGTAGAGGGCAGTTGAAAGTCAACTGTCTTCTGCAGAAAAAAAGATCTTTCATACTATGGAACCTCCAAGTTTACCACATGAAAGATCTTTTTTTCTGCAGAAGACAGTTGACTTTCATTTGTAATGCAGAAAAATCAGATGAGGGCGTTAAATTCGTTTGCAACATGCTGCATGTTTTAGTGTCCATCCCAGTGTCCAAAACCTCCGTTATCTTTTAGAACCGCACCGGAAAATACCATCTGTTCTCCTGAGTTGGTGAAATGTTCAGTTAAATCACGTTATGTTACTTTTCCACTGTGTCATGCTTCTTGGAATGGAACATTAGCCTACAGTGCCTGTCTCTAAGAGCTAGACATGGAAAGCAGTTGGTGGGAGAATCCAAGGGACAGAATCACTTTATGTTCAAAATTGTCTCTGAATACAGCTATTGCTACAAACATGTCTATTTAAATGAGAAAGAAATGTTAAATTGATCCACTTTTTTTTGTATAACCAAGGACACGTGAGTCACCCTAATTCCATTTTATAGAGAACACATAATAAATGAATAAATAATAATAAGCTAAATATTTTTTCTCCGTCATTTGTGGAGGTAGTTACTACATATTTTTTTGTTTCTGATATTAGTTTGACAAGACCATCGAACAAAGACAAATCAGACTGTAACAAAGAAGTGGAAATCTGTGCTAAAATGCATTTAATGTTGACACATGCATTACAGTGAAGGTATTTGATCCTGGTGTGGAAGTGATTTTTTCACAAAACAAGTACAGATCTGCAAAAAACTTCTTATGTAACGTTACTATCCACATTCATACAATTACATACAAGTGGGATCTGCTTGTAAGAGGATCTCAAGGCCATGTTCATGGGGTGTATCCACCTTAAATGATAGCAGACCACCATATCCCAGCTGTGTAACATTTTCAGTTAGACATAAACTGTTATTGGTTGAGAGTTTCCATTGCTTCTTGAAATAAAATTAAAAATTAAAAACAAAAGGTAGCTGCTTTTAGATCAGCAGGAGAAAGCACTGTCCACGTGGAGGAAACGTTGGAGAACTAAGCCAGGGGAAGTCTGGGAAAACCTGTATTTGCTTTTACTGCCACCTAGTGACTAGCATCAAACCACAAAAACAAAGTCACATTATTTTAGGTTATACTTATATTTGTATCTCAAATAAAGTACAAAAACAAACATGGCATGCTAACATGGTCTTACATCCAAAAAATCTCATGATCTCAGAGTCTCTATAAAATAAATAATTTCAGGATCCCAGATCATGTAGCCATTACTGAAGCCAAAAGCAGGGAAAGACTTTTACATGTTTTGTAGCACATAACATGGGCTTCTACAACCCAAGCCAGCAGGGCTACCTGACCAAGACCACAAATTGTGCAGTCATTAAGTCTGTGTGCAGTAGATGAATAAGATCTCTCTTTGGAGAGATCACATGTTTTTGTTTAGGACAAGCACAAGTGGCCTATTGTACGCCTATAAACCCCTGCGAGTAATATCCATATGCATTTAGCATTGTTCTGCTAGATAAATTGATGTCTTTAACAGTTGTACCTTTTTATATTGCACATAAGTTACACTGCTGTTTAAATAAACAGATTTGGTCTCAATATTGCACATACTGCATTATCGTTAAATATCACTCATCCATCTGTATATACATAGCCTGTCAGCTGTTAACACCAGCATCGTCAGCCCTAGAAAAATAAAACTCCTCTCCATTTTTACAGTAGCAGTAGCCACATACTGCATACAGTATACATACATCCAATTCTAGGTAACTGTAGATCTATACTGCATTACATAATTCAATTAATCTCTTTCAGCATTAGTGTGTCAGTACCACTGTGAGGCACACACAGCACACAGGCAAATGAAGATATGTATACATTCAAGTCCTTTATAACGTGTGCCTTTACGATGTTATTTAAAGCATAGATGATGCCTTTTTGTTGAAGGGACAGTTTCAAAATACTTCATATTTCCTTTGTACACAGGTGCAGCTGATGAGCCACAAAACATGTGCTTCCTTAATTTAGACCTGGAGCTATGAAGCTAACATCACTAACACTAGAAGTCAACAGTCACCCAAATTGTTTCTGTAAATACATCCCTGGAAACTACCTTTAACTGCATTAAGCCTATGGATGTGGATTAGGACACTGTCTGACTCACTGCAAGCTGTACAAAATGTAGAAAACTGTGGGTGAACACTGTGGGAAGCCATTCACGGCAACTGGGTCAAGTTTCACAATGTCAAGGGCAGTAGGGCGAACCCAGAATTCGTTTTTGTGGCAATAGTCATAAATACAGAGGAATATGATCCCGGGTTATTCCTCCAGCCCAGGTCTGATGTAGTCAGAAAAGGTTTGTCTGAAGAGCTTGATGCTGTTTTGAGAGATGCTTTGGTGATATAATTACACAACATTTTTGGGTGACTGATTTCTAGTGGGGGTTTTTTGTTGCTAAATTGTGCAAATAAGATTTTGTTTAGCAAAACTGCTCCTTTAAAGTCACGAGTTTGTTAAAGTGATGAGAACTGCATATGCACATACACAGACAAATGGACAAATCTCAAGTACTGTACTCAAAATAGTCTTTATAAATCATGAAATATTTGGTATCATGAAGGAGTGTAGAACACTGTTTAAAGGCACACAGGCTATACTCCCCCCCCAATCGAGCACAGCAAGCTGGAAAAGGAAGTGTGGGTGTGAGGCAGGAATACATTTCTATCGTGGGTGGATTCGAAAACACTGGCATTATATAAATTCTTGGAACTGAATACTTCCACCCTTTATGAGGTCTCTGGGTTTGCTGTAAACATATTTTCTTCATCCACAACTACACTTGCTGCTTTCCTGGCCTCCAGGTTACCATGGAGAAGTTCCTCCATTTGATCTCAAACACCTTTTCACACACTCTCAAACCCCGTCAGCCCCTCTAATGCAAGTTTCTGATCTGTTCATTTGTTTGTGAGAACTTGCTTAATGAAGCATCTTATTGGTGGCGTGTCTGATGATTTATAGGAACCTTGCAGCAGAGATCCTTGCTTAGCCCAGAGCCAGTCTCTGATTACCCTGCTGTGAGCCCCTGAGAAGATCTCAGGTGCTGTTGCCTTGCTCTTCCTTGAACATGAGCATGGCTAGCTGGGATCGGGAGCCTATTCCCTCGTGAGTGCTCTCGAGGCAGCGGTGGAACATCTCCTCACTAAGCTGTGGGTCGCAGGTCCGGTTGCGGTAGGCCTGGCGTAGGGCAGGCTCCACAGCACGGAAGACATGCAGGCCTGAATACTGCACAAAAACATCATACACGTCCAGGTTCTCCAGCAGCTCCTCGTTCTCCTGCACATCGTTAGACATCCTAGTTCGGGCAGCCATGTAGTCAGCATTGTAGAAGCATGCTTCCTCATATGCATACCGATCAAAGTGCCCCGCCTCGCGCACAAAGTCCGGAGCCACTGGAGGCCCGTCTGGGTACGCCACATGAGGGTCAAAGTCCTGGAAGTGGACAGGGAAGAAGACCTGCCAGCCACTGATTGCATTCATTCGGCAACGGTTCAGGAACTCGGAGTTGAGGACTGTATCAGCGGTGGCCAGGAGGAAGAGTGTGTCCACTGGGTGTTTCCTGGAGACGATGTCCAGTACACGCAAGAAGCCTGGATTCTCTGTCTTCATGCTAATCCATGGTATTTTCACATTAGGATACTGGCGCTCTACAGTTGCTACCTTGGCCTTTATGTCTGCAAACACATCAGTGGTGCCCACTTTTTGGGCCTCGGGAGGCTCGTATAGGAACAGGAAGGTAAGTACGGTATTCTCACCCAGCTCGAACAGGTCAGAGCTGCAGCGGTTCAGGAAGCGCAGCGCTATGGGCCGATTAGTGCTAGTCAAAGGAAGGACCACATGTACACGGGTGGCCTCCGTCACATAGGGCATGGGGATGATCTCCACCTGGCTCAAGGGGCGTACTAAGTGGACACGATGCTCGATGGCTTGCCCATAGCCTGACTCAGTCGTGGCTTGAAGCAGCAAGTCAAGAGTGTATTCCATTCCTCGCGTCGGATCAAAGCGGCGGTACCCATTGACTAGTCGCGGAGCACTCAGTTGTAGCACAGGGGAGTATTTCTTATTGAGCTCTCCTACGGCCACCTGAATGACATCTGCCACATCCTCTCGGTCGGCTCCCTTCAGCTGGCACTTGGGAGTACTATCTGCGCAGGAGAACAGCTGCTCCTCAGTAAAGTAGTCCCACTGTAGCACCTCAAAGCGATTCTTGGGCTGGAAGGGAGGTGGTATGCCAATGGGCCAAACAGCACTCCTGTTCCCATCCACAGCCAGGTGACTAAGGTTCTTTATCTCTGTCTGGAGCAAATACAAACCAAAGCATTTAAATAATTAGAGTAAGTGAAGCATTACTGATATTTCCACTGTCAGAACTAAGCTGAAGAGGCCTTTGGCTTTCTATGCAGTTAACAACCACAGTAAAAAAAAAAAAAACAAAAAAAAACAAGGGTCTAATCTCAAATGACCCCCTACAGCCTATTAGGGCAAAATTATTAAAAAAAAAAAAATCTGATTTTCTTTAATGTATATACTGTAAGTCAATACACTGTAATGTAGTTGACTCCTAGTTTCGTTTTTGTTTGTTTTTTTAATTACATTTTTTTTCCTGCATGTGGTGCGCCAAATGCCTGCAGGATAATCACAAGCCCTGTCTTAGGCAGAATTTCCCCATGTAAAATTAACTGCTGATTATGTTAGACAGGGATACAAAACTCTGGTCCCGGGGGGGGCAGTGTCCAGCACAGTTTGGCAACCGGCCACA
Source organism: Alestopetersius hilgendorfi (assembly GCA_037577075.1). NCBI lineage: Eukaryota > Metazoa > Chordata > Actinopteri > Characiformes > Alestidae > Alestopetersius > Alestopetersius hilgendorfi. The sequence goes on from JBBIGB010000109.1 coordinate 2,821,803, forward strand.
AAACCCAAGTGCATTTGAGCAGAGAGAATAACCAAACAAAACCCAAACTCCTTAAGGTTCACTCTTTCAAACTGTGATTTCGATATTCATCTTTCAGCCCTACACCCTATAGGTTATGAAATTCTGGCATAATTTTTTTAAGACATATTATATGCTGTTTGGAGCCAGGATTTTAATTCCTTCACAGTAAACAGAGGGAGAATAGAGCCATTTGAGTTAATGTGGACCACACTGGTCACCAACCCTTGCAGACCACAACTGAACAGTTATAAATACATATATGACAATGTACATATATGAGAAGGGGAGGGAGCGAGATGTGTTTGTCTGTGTGTACTAGTGTCTGTGTGTGTGTGTGTGTATGTACGTACGTCACAAAAAGAAAGAGAATTCGAATTTCTCAATTCGAGACAGAAGAGAGCAACAGGGTAGTAAGGGAACAGAAGGAATGAAAAAGAAAGACGAGTAAACAGGGACAAAGGGAGAGATAAGGGAGCTGGACTTCCTTACTTGTAATTTCTCGATTTCCTTATACGTCTTCTGCAGCTCTCTTTCAGTGAAGTATCTGTGCAGACGATACATCTGCTCAGGGCTGCTCACTGGATGGACTGAGAGAGCATTCTGGAAGTCCGGGCTCTCCTCTCCAGTCAGGTCCTTATTCCTCTCCATCTCAAAGTAATTATAATGAAGCCCCTGTGATATAAAACAACACAAATAAAACCTCATACTCATACACACATAAATTTAGGTTTAGGACAGGAACTACGGTGTTTAGCTTTGATCCATAATGCTCAATAGAGGTCTTCTATATTATCTCTAATAAAAATAACAAGTAAACAAAAAAACAAGTGAAAGTTTTTGTTTTTATAACATTACAGAAATACTCATCCGATGCAGCCGGCATAAAGTGATGTAAAAATTTAATTTAAATGACACGTCTTTATGACTAAGCAGAACACATCCCGTTATTAGTTTACAGCTCGGCCCTGACAACCACCCGTGATCAGTAAACCCCTGGAGATAGCAGTAATGCCATTTTAAACGTCTCGTCCTAATCAACCTAATTAACTTAACGACTCTCTGCGGGCCAGGAAGTCTGTCCGCTCGCTCTCATCAGGGGCCGGTCAGTCAGGTATGGTAATCCAACTCACAAGCTCGGTTTCAGAACCAAACCTCTGCAAGGGGTCAGAAATAAAAGACGATGGTTGTGTTCGGTTCACTGCATTTACGTCACAGTCTGTGGGATAGACAAAGCTGGGACTGTCTGTGGTGCGACTGTCCTCTGTACCTCGTCCACTGATAGACTCTGTGAGACCGAGCCACTATATGCGTTAGCAGGTCAGGGTTTTTATACGATAAATGACATTTCAGTTTCTTCCCCCTTCTGATTCAACTGTGCCAAAGGCGTGAGTGACGCAACATGAACATGAAGCCATGTTAGTCATTAAACCGATATTTCACCCCCAGATGATGATGCCTGGCATGTTGACCCAATTCAAGTGTGAAATAAGAGAGGTAGATATGTTCTAAGTGCACCAGATAGTCACACTTCTAGTTAATCCTACTTATTTATCCATGTGAGAAACACACAAATCAGAGGAGGCAAGGCAATTGTGTAGTTGCCTGTTTAGACTAGTAATTACCACTGCTGCAGTAATGATCATTTTTGCTAGCTTGTCT
>JBBIGB010000109.1:2881407-2893462 GCA_037577075.1 Alestopetersius hilgendorfi
AATCTACCATATTTTTAGCTAAGGCCACATTTTTCGGCAAGTTAAATTCAGCAAACAGTAACAGGTAAAGCGACAAGCGCTGCACAAACCTTTGCACATGACTGGATTTTATTCTAAATAAATTTTGAACCTTTTCACTGGTCCATTTGTCACAAAGCGTTCACACAAAGTAAGTGGCAGCCGCTACCAGTTATGGGTTGGACTGTTGCTAACATGAGATGGGTATCAACAAATTAAGTTACAAATGAGGTTACAGTTTCTAGCTGTACACCAGATTGGTAAAGCTACATGGTAGATGTTCCTAATAAAGTGGACAGTGAATGGACGTTGAATTTATTTGTGTGTTCATATGCATGTGGTTTTTCATGGTGTTTCTGTGCATTACAGATGAGCTGTTTGGGCAGTGCCTCGCGCAGCAGGAAGGGAGATTTCGCTATAGGGTAACTGCAGCCTTATTGGACAGACTGCAGTCTTTACTACAGATGCTCATGAAGGAAGGTCAGTCATACGCACACACACTTTCATAATGATTGTTTCCTCTGATCTTACATGATAGCTCTATTTAGTACAGACTGACTGCAGAGGCGCTTTCTGGCTCTTGGAACATATTGTATTTGTTGCCATAGGAACATAAACCCGGCAACATAACGTAAGAGTGTTACGTATAGACTAGGTGTATCCTCTCTTGATTGAAATAGCTTTTGTCTGATGTTTTTGCAGGGCTGACCTGGCAGGATGACGTTACTCAATCTGTCATCGACAAGGAACTCAGGAAAGTTAAGAAGATACCGCTGCCATCTGCTCCCATGAACACTCCCTCCTCTGAGTAAGGGATCTAAGCGACTGTTTTATTTTGAAGTGTAAAATTAGTATTCTAGTGCATTAAGGAGCCCATGATCAGCCATTACTGATTTTAACAAATCCATTTTCCAACCTCCTTTTATCTCTTAGAATGAAATACATTGTTTTTGTTAGTAGGCCTTTCTCCACTGCAACACACATTATACCAAGCTGGGAAGGTGAATGCTGGCGCATGCTTTCGGCGAAACCCGTGAACTTAAACACCGGCATCTTTTTTCACTGGAACAGGTCAACGTACTTGAAGGAAAACACTAACAGACAGTTTCATTATATCTTCTAACATCGTGCTGAATGATGATAAGGACAGGGAGAGCCATCTCACCCACCCAAAGGGAGTGAGGCCAATTATGTTGTCTTGAACTTCCGGCCATGGATGGCTGTGGCTTCCTCAGCGATCAAACTCACAACCTTCAATTAGAGGGACCCTGTATGAATTCTTTGACCAAGTTAAAGGATGACAGGCAGATGAAAACAGGAACAAGCAAGGCTTATTGCACTCCTGTACAATGATGATGATCTGTAGTCTTGTTTTAAGATAAGCATAGTACCCAACCACCTAAATTAAATCAATTCAAACACTCCATCAGATGCAATTAAACCCTTAATTAATACAATGGAAATTGTACAAAAAACAAAAAAACAAAACATAATGTATAATTTGTCACAGGGTATCACAACAATACAGATCCTGATTTATGGTCACAGTTATACCAATAAAACCTAAAGCAGTTGGTTTAATTTCCCTCTGTGGGCAGAAACACTACTGATAAATAAATATGAGACCATGGGAAAGGCATCTAATGTTACATTCTTTTATGTAAATTAATATTTTAACCCAACTGCTCTGAATCTGGATGACTGCATTGATGTTGTCTCACAAAAGTGTTTAACAGTTTAACACTGTGGCAGTACAATGACTGTAAAATGTTTTGTTGGCCAGACTCCCCTTTGGTTTCTTCTATGTGAAGCAGACTGGCCAGAAACAACACAGAGGACCAATTAGATTTCTTAAAATTATACTTTATATAAAATTATACAGATTGTTACTGGGCCCCATTTGAGTAATACAGCTCTCAGTGTCATAGCTCTTACTCTTTCATCTGCCCATTTACATTCCATCATTTTCTCTGCTCCTTTTTATCCCGTGGAACAAGCCGTCCTTGGCCAATATAGCAAGCTCCCATTTCTGAAGAGAATAGGGTGGTCTTCAGTGCCCCTGCACCCGCTAACAATGAGTGCAGTCACATTGTGAATTATTTACGCCCCCTTATCAAATTTTCTATTTCACTATTTTTCTATGAAAAGACTTACCCAGCATTTTTTACCCCTAATCTCTATCTGCCTCATTCCCAGCTTGCAATACAATCTCTCTGTGCAGTTAATTTCTATGTGATTATTAAAACCATCTTAAATATGTGATTAAATAAAATCAGTTAACTTTATATTTATTTATAAGAGAAACCAATGGACAGGTGCACCTACTTAAAGGTAAGCTTCAAGTTAACAGGTTTAATGTTATTTTCTAACAACAGGGATATTACTATAGTAATCAGCTTTCTGTTACAGATAAGCAGATAAGAAGAAGATAAGATAAGGTTAAGATAAGGTTAAGCTATATTGTTTTAGAAAGAAAAACGTGGGACATTGTTTACATCAAAATAAACTGTTAGTTTATAATATTGTAATAATTATTGTAAACCAGCAAAGAATATGTATCAGTTTGTAAACAAATCATTTAAGAAAAGCAAAACTTACTCATCCATGAAAAAAAGAGTTAATCTTGTTTTCAAACTTGTCTCTTATTTCCATCCTCTCTCACACTTTCTCTTTTTACAAAATTCTCTCCCTGTTCAGGCCAGATGGAGGGCCACCTGATGAACTCAACCCCAAACCACAGCATTACATGGACTATATGATTGTGGATTCTCCTCAGTCCTCCCTCCGCATGCAAAGCCTGGAACCTTACAGGCCTACTTACCAAAAGGTCAGTATTCTGTACTATCATTATCTCTGAGGGCTATAACTGTATAACTATGTCATAACTGTATAACTCACAACAGTTTCCTAATAACTAGTGAATAGCTATTTAAAAAGGTATTTAAGAACCACACATAACATTTCTGTTACTCCAATAAATAAGTCAATATAAGAGTCAAATAGGAATAAAAGACAACTTGAGCTAAAAGGTCCAACAGTAAGAGAAACTCAATAAGTACAGTAAACCCCCACTTTAACACAGATCAGCAGTCGCAGTTTCAGTCCATCGCAATTTTTTTCTGAGAACCGAACTAATAGTTGTTCCCTGAAACCCCCACACTAAGGCGGAAACTGCAGGTATCCTCAGTCTGCCATTTCCCCTCGTCTTCGTGCTGGGTTGCTAAGCACCGCGCCCAAACATAAACAACCCAGCAGGGAGACGAGGGGGCGTGGTGGACAAGGCCCGGACAGCAATATATAATGTTTCATGCATTTTAGTGCGAAATTATTAAGAAAAATGTGAATTCAGCTACATTTCCATATAAAAATAACTTTAAATATTCTGGTACTGTCCAGAAAACACAAAGAAAGCACGTCTTGGGATGGTGAAAAACCGCTGTACTCAGAGGCGAGAGGTTTGGAAGTAGCTAATCCAATAAAGCTATTTATTTCTCCTTGCTGTAGATCGGTTGCTGCCCTTTGACACATCTGCAGTCCAGAATTTCCCGCGTGGAGTTTAATGAGTGTTCTTGTATTTTTCGGTTTGTTCTTCTTAAAGCCCTGTATTTCTATTAAAGTAAATTAAATTGATTTATTACTGTATTTACCCTGCTTATACCAAAGAAAATGACGCACATGCGTGAATTACAGTACAGTCTATATAGAATTAATATCTGTATTTTACAGGAGTTCAGTGTACACTGTACAGTACGGATACAGGTTTACCTATACATATTCTTTAAAGGTAATGTATAAAGCTGAGTTTAAAATTAGTGTTGTAGGAACACTATAAAAATAGGCATTTGTAGGCATTGTTTTACCACATCAAAACATAGCGGTTTTTCACTTTACATGGGTGCTCTTGGAACATAACTACTGTGATAAGTGGGGGTTTACTGTACTAAGCTTTCAATAGTGACATACATTTTGTTAGCCAAGCCTCTCTTTGGTTATATTAGGTGCCACTGCATGACCATCCCCCACCACTGACTTGCCCCTGTACCAACAAGAACATTGTCCATTTTGCAGCTATCGCTGACTTCAAAGAAGAGAAATTGCACTGTTCTATTAATACTACAGACGTGGGCACCTGAACCATTAAAATTTTCAAAATCATTAGTCCGCCCCCATCCCCTTCTTTTTTGTTTCCCAGACAAAAGCCGTGACGAAGAGTCCTGCGCATAGATTTAAATATGCACCACCGAATCTGGCCAAATCAGATATAACAAAGGAACAAAATAAAAAATTACTAAAATTTACCAAGCAGTGATGCAACTTTTCTGGAGTCCACCAGGGGGCAACATCCCTCAGTTTGAGAGCCATTGCTAAATAGAACTGTATTGATCTTAATTGCATCCAGGATACATCTGCATAAGAACTGATGTATATTTGTGTAATTGTAAAATAAAATGCTAAAATGCTAAAGCTACAAACTGATGTGTGTGTACCAAACAAAGTAGTAAAACTTCAGAACCAACTTGAACCTACTGAATATTCTGTCTTAGGGTGATTATTAAGTTGGCTAACCACATGTTTGTATCCTCCCACCATATAGTATGGTTACCAAGATGAAGAAGAACGCTCTCTGAACCTGGTGCAGGAGGACATGTACCCCGCATCCTCTTCTCACTCCAAGGGGCCCGCAACACATCCACACTCACTGGACAAGGATACACAGCTGCTTCAAGATCTAATGGCTCTCCTCCTCTCCTCACCGGCACAACCCAGCTCGCGCCACAGGGTGGCCACACCTCTATCCACTTCATCTTTCTTCCAGGGTTTGGACTTTCCAATGGACTACAGCAAGGACTACGTTTTCCAGGATGCGGAAGTTAGCAGCCAACAAGAAAAGAAGAAGACCCCTGAGGTGTATGGTAAGTTTGATGGTGAGTGTGAACCTGGTGTACTGTGGCCTTAAATGTTTTAGTGGTTTTATTCCTTTAACACACCAATGTCACCTCAATTCAGAAATATCTGTATTTTATCTAAGAGCAGGTGATATGGCAAAAATATAATTCTATTGGAGGGCATTTTTCAGGACACTTATTATGCTTCTTAACTTGCTTTTCCAAGAATGCAAAGTCTTCCTTCTACAGAACCAAGTTTGAAGAATACGCATCCAACCCTCGCATGCTCTTTGCCACCTTTTTTGTCACTTCTTAAATCTCCATCTCGCCCTATTTTTCCAGTTCTCTTCACCATGTTCTTCGATGAGAAGACCGATGACAGTAGATCCTTTCCATTAATCATCAAGCCACCTGCCAGCCTGAGACCAGCCAGCACTACCGAGTTTCTTGGATTCTCACCTCTCTCTCTCTCGGATTTGTCATTGCTCCTGATGTCTAGCAAACCCACCATGTCTCCCTTCCCATCACACTCCCATCACACATCCCATCTCACTTCACCCTATCCCATCAAGTATGGTCCAGATCATATCCTCAGATCTAATCCCGCATATCGCCTACATTGTCAATGGCTCCTTAACAACTGGCCATGTCCCATCTGCTTTCAAGTCTGCAGTGGTCACACTGATTCTGAAGAAACCCAGGCTGGACTCCTCAGATATCAACAACTACAGACCAGTATCTCTTCTCTCCTTCCTCTCCAAAGTCCTGGAACGTGCTTCTTATAACCAACTGAACATCTTTCTTTCTCAAAACAGGCTTCAGGACCCTCACCAGTCCAGGTTCAAAGATCAGCCAACCTGTCTTCTGCTCTGATTCTTTTTGACCTTTCTGCAGCCTTCGATACATCAGATCCTCCTGGTTACTCTCTCGAGCCTTGGGATATCGGGCACAGCCTGGCAATGGTTTGCTTCTTATCTTAATGAACGTACGTACCAGGCAGCATGGCATGGTTCCCAGTCTGCCCAGCAAAGATTGTCCACTGGTGTGCCACTGGGATTTGTCCTTGGACCGCTTCTTTGTTCTCTATATACTGGTTCTCTTGGGGATGTAAAAGCCTCACAGGATTTTTTTGCAGATGACAACTCATTCTCTTTCCCCTCCAGTGATGATCAGGTCTCGACCCACATCTCATCTCCCATATCTCTGTCTGGCTAAAATCTCTTGGATGGTGGCCCACCACCTCAAGCTCCATCCCAGCAAAACTGAGCTGCTTTTCAAAGGGAGTCCAGCAACAAGCCATGACCTCACAGTTGCTTTTGAAAACTCTGTTATTGTCCCCTCAAAGAAGGTAAGACATCTTGGTGTCATGCTAGATGAAGAATTGTCATTCCTGTTGCACATTGACCATCTCTCCAGGACATGCACAGACCTTCTTTAGAGTATCAGAAGAAACCGACCCTTTCTCACCACTGAAGCCATGCAGATACTTGTCCAGTCTCTGGTCATCTCTAAACTGGACTACCGCAACTCTTTACTGGCTGGACTTCCACTGAAGTTAACAAGAACACTTCAGCTGATTCAGAATGCAGCTGTGAGGTTAGTCTTCAATGTTCCTAATTCTCACACACCACGCCTCTACTACAGAACATTCACTGGCTCCCAGTGGCTGCTCGCATTAAGTTTAAAACCTTAACACTTGCCTTCAAGGCTAAGAGTGAATTTACACCACTTTACTTACCGGCACTGATCAAGCAGTGTATCACTTCTCGTCCTCTCAGAGCTTCAAGCACTGCTTGTCTGGAACCTCTGTTGCTGAAGAGAGGACGACATGCATCAAGACTCTTTTCAGTTTTGGCAGGTATTGATCTTAGTGTAGCTTTGCAGGTATAAAGAACAGATGTAGACTACTTAAGCACTGCTGTACGTTGCTCTGGATAAGAGCGTCTGCTAAATGCTGTAACCGTAAATGTAAGCATAAGTGTAAGAAGCCACAACAGTGAAAATACACCTGCAAATAATCAGCAGCAGTTTATGTGGTTACAATAGACCACTTGCTGCTTATGAGCTGTACATTGATGAACCATAAAATTGTGTGGGCCCCAAAAGAGCTGAACTCTATGAGAAGGTGTGCTGTGATATCTGGCATTGAGAAGTTAGCAGCAGATCCTTTAGGTCTTGTATGTTTGCAAGGTGAGGTCTCTGTAAATTAGACTAGTTTCTCCAGCACATCCCACAGCTGTTTGATCAGACGTACTTTGTCATGTTCCTTAAACCATTCTAAAACTCTGCATACTATACTATACTCTTATCCTGCTGTTTTGTTGCTTTTATATTTTTCTTGCCCTTTCTCTCTGGTTCTTTTATTGCACCCTATGTTTTTTGTCCTGTCTGTACTTATGGAGTCTTGTGATGTTCCTTTTTTCTGCTGTCAATAAATCTATTTGACTTGACACTTTTTGCAGTGTGGTAGGGCACATTAACCTGTTAAAACAGACCACTGCCATTAGAGAATACCTTTGCCATGAATGGCTGTACTTGGTCTCCATCAATGTTTAGGTAGATGGTACATACGAAAGTAACATTTACATGAATGCCAGGACCTCAGATTTCACGCTGCCTCTGCTAGTTTGCTTTCTTTCCAAAGGGCATCCTGGTACCATTTCTTCCACAGGTAATATACACACATCCACACACGCAGTCATCCACTGCAAAAGAAAAAGTGATTCATCACACGAGGTCGCCTTCTTCCATTGCTCCATGGTCCAGTTCGGAGGCGCACATGCCAGTTGTAGGCAATTGCAGTGGTGCATGGGGTCAGCATGGGTCTGTGACTCTGCAGCCCCATATACAGAAAATGCACTTTATATTCTGACACCTTTCTGTCACAGCCAGCATTAACTTTTTCAGAGATTTGCGTTACAAAGCTCTTACGGGGGACTGAACCAAATGGACTAGTATTTGTTCCCCACCAGTTCTTTGTCAGTTCAGTAGTTATTCTTCCTTGGACCACTTTTGCTAGGTACTAACGGCTGCCAGGAACACCTGTTGAGATCTGCAGTTTTAGTGATGTTCTGACTCAGTCGTCTGACCATCACAGCTTGGCCCTTGCTGCCTAATATTACGTGCTGCCCAGCCAATGACATGTGCCATTATAATAAATAATTTAACATGTTTCACTTCAGATTCTATTGTTGTGGGTAAATGCTGTGTCTGTAATCTCTGTAACCTGTTTTGTGTTATATGCAAATCTGCAGAGTATTGACGGTACCTTTTTTTAAAAAAAAATATAAGTATAGTACATGCACCTCTAAGATACAATGTAGAGTTCAGTTGGACCTTTTTTAATTGGTGCACATTAAAATAAAATCATTACTAAGCTAGGACTGAACAATTCAGGGGGAAATAATGAAATATGAATTTTCAATGTTATGAATGTGCTTCAAAAATCAGCTAAAATGTTTGGTGAGTGAAGTTTCTATACCTCACTAAATATACATTGTGTAAACTACATTGCTATACACTTCTATACAGTCTGTGTCCATACGTTCAGTAATAGCTTTGCTTCTGTGATCCCTAACACTGTGACATACAGTTATCTATAAACTGGACACAGCTGAAAACAGTAGTATCAGTCATCATGTATCTTGAATTATTTGTACTGTGTATTTGTGTGTGCATCTGACCATTTCTATGCTTTTGGACTTGCTGGTTTGTGTATGTAGACCCGACTCAGCAGAGTCTGAATGAGTTGTTAGTGCAGCATGGTTTTGACCTGGCTCATCTAAACCCTAAAGAGATGGAGCGCCTCTTCACTGTGCTGGACCTCCTGCAGAATGAGCCTCCAATCACACAGAATAAGGGTGAGCGAACCCGGTGCAGTTCAGGCCTCTTCATACCATCATCATAGCTCATTATAGCATGAACCATCTCTGTATAGCTCAACAAACCCAGTTCACTATATTACCATTATTTTGCATGCTTTATTCTAAAGAACAGTATTTTTTGTTTGGACAAGAACTTGATCATTTTGTTCTTTCTTTTCCCGTAGATCATGCTGATTCAGCTGCCCCACAAAAACTGGTATGCTTAATTATCCAATTCTTAGGCTATATCAGTGTTAGCTATGTGTTAGTTACTGGTGTTGTACTTGTTAGCTCATCGCAGTTGCATGACTTGACCAGCAGAGGACAGTGTATGCACTGACTGCAGGAAATGGCTGTCCAACAGAATGTTTCACAACCAAAAAACTGAATGCGAGTTTGGCTGAGAAGATTTATACTACGTTGCTTTTTAATAGATGAAAATCACAGAGGGGAAGATGACGCATGCGGTGGAAAAACCTTCAGAGCCAGACATCCCTTCCACGTCCTCCTCTTCCTCTGCTCCTGAGGGCTCCTTGCAGAATAACAACATCATAAAGGGGGACAGTGTACCAGGACCTCCAGCCCCATTAAAACAGGAGAAGGGGTGGAAGGGAGAGGAAAAAGTGTGGAAGGGAGTCTCCAATAAATCACCCATACAGAATCAAACCAAATATAAAGAGGAATACGGATACATCGTTACAAACCAGAGGTAAAACCATTGCCACATGGGTGCTGAACTGACTGTTCACCTTTGACGTTTGTGAGTCTGTTTATTCCTGGTTCAAGTTCATCACTGTCAGTGTTTTGTGTTCGTTTGTTGAATCAGGATAGTTCCATGCGTCAAAACCTCACATAATAGCTGTCAAGCAGCGAGGTGGACTGCCTGTGTTTTGTGTAGTCTGTCTGTTTGTGTGTGTAGCATATGAGTGTGTGTGTCTTTCTGCAGTCCCCTCTCTCTGTTTGATGGGGTTCGTCTGCTGGAAACCCTGGCTGAGAGGATTCACCTCACCACTGGCTCATTCATCAATATCAGGTAGGCCCAGAGACAGTGTGTAGAGTTTCAGTCTCTAACTTAGGAAAGTCCCAGGCTGTGGTATATCCCACATAGGCCAAGCTTAAAGGAGAACCCCTGTATTTTTTTCAGTGTCTGCTTGCATCTGTATAGTCGATTGCCACAGACAGCGTTTGCCATAGACATACAACAAAAAGAAACTGGACAGTTGTTGAATTCCATAATAAACATTAATGTCAAACTTCTGTTTTCATGAATTCTTTAATGGTAATATGGTACCGGCCTTCTCAATGAGGTTTTAGTCAAATTTAAAAAGTCCTGCATGCTCATAATTTCAGACATGTATCAAGGTTAATTACTGTAACAACACTTAATTTAACAACATTTAACCTTAGCTTCCTCGCTTGCTTGCTGCTGTTTAACCTGCATCAGCAAACTTAATGCACACGTGTGACTGTCGCAATTTCTCAAGGTAGGTGGCGAATGCAACAAGGACACACAGACAGGGAGACACGTTTGTAGGCTGTGCAACATAGCCCAATTACTAACGTTAAAAATATATAGAATACAAAAAAAATCTAATAATTTTCTCTCAAATTTGCAAAATTTCAAGTATTTTAAGGACCCATAGGAACTGTGCATTGGTAAGATATTGTGAAAAGCACATTTTCATTACATGAGCACATTTTTCAAAGGTTTATTCACAGAATTCAGCAACTGCCCAAAGACTTATAAACGCAATTTCAAGTCTGTGGAACTTCTGTTCTAATTGACAGTACAATACAGATGTGACAGAGATTGTTGAATATTCTCAGGTATTCCTTTAAGCCTAAATTGACAAGCCTTATGCTGCATTTACATCACAGTGAAATACAAACACTTTGTTAACTGTTGGCTTCTTTGTGACTGTGTATGCAAGCAAAATGATCTGTCCAGAATAAACGTTTTGCTGAGTTCTAAGGTAATACTGTACTCCACTAAAAGGCAGGTCAGAAAAGGCCTCATGTTAAAATGTTCTCAAAAGCAATTTCAGTGAAACACAGGTTTCAACAATCTGATTGGCTGCCTCCTCCCAGCAAGATGTGTTTCTTATTTGCACAAAGTTGAGAAAATGTAAACTTTTCTCTGCTGATGCTCCCAAAATCCTTAGCGCATGAACGCCACTGTCTACACAGAAATCACTGTGAGTGCAAACTCTGCTGTAATGTAAATGCTGTGAAACACAGAAGACTAACAAACATTTTAGGGTTAAATTAGAAACAGTGGATGCTCTATATCATGTGAAACAGCACTGTAGTCCCTTTAATGCATGATTCAGCAAAATCCTCCTGATGGTGACCCTCGGACCCTTTTTGTATCCCAAGCTGTGGTGAGGTGGATCCTTAACCTAGGTTTCCCAGCATGGTGGAGAACCTTGGGGGAGAAGAAATAAATGACATGAATCAATCGCAACCATGGGGTGCCCCGACCCCTTGACCCCCCCCACCCTGTCGCTCAACCTCTTCCCTACCATCCCTTCATGCTTCACAGCCTGTGCTTGTTTGGCTGTGTGACCGTAACTTCTGTTCACAGCGTGGTAGGTCTGGCTCTCACGTTCCGAGTTCGCCCAAACAGCCAGAACCTGACAGCTGCTGAAGTGGCAGACAAGGCTGGTAAGTGTGTGGGGGAGGCACTGGTGCTCTTTAGACACAGTTTAATGATGCAAAGACCAAGATAATTCACAAATCCAGTCTGCATAATATCTTAATATGTCTAATGCCCATTCGTGGATGGTACACTATATGGACAAAAGTACTGGGACGCCTGATCATTACACCAACAGGGACTTTAATAACATTGCATTCAAACACATATACTTTACTATAGAGTTGGTCCTCCCTTTGCAGCTAAAACAGCTTTTTTCCACTAAACGTTGGGAGTGTTTCTGTGGGAATTTGTGCACATTCATTCTGTAGAACATTTAGTAGATTAGGCACAGATGTTGGATGAGAAGGCCTGCCTCACAATCTCCATTCCAGTTCATCCCAAAGGTGTTTTATTAGGTTGATGTCAGGGCTATGTCAGTTCACACCAAACTCATCCAACCAGGTATTTGTGGACCTTGCTTTGTGCACTGGGGCACAGTCATACGGGAACAGAAATAGTTCTTCAACAATCTGTGTCCACAAAGTTGGAAACATGGCGTTGTCCAAAATGTGTCGGTGTGTCCGAAACCGCGCACTACGCACTTTTAGTGCGCGATTTTTAGTGCGTAGTGCGTTCACACTGAAAACCAA
>JBBIGB010000109.1:2915882-2929409 GCA_037577075.1 Alestopetersius hilgendorfi
TGGTAGTAGTAGTAGTAGTAGTAGTAGTAGTAGTAGTAGTAGTAGTAGTGGTAGCAGCCGTAGTAGTAGTAGTAGTGGTAGTGGTAGTAGTAGTAGTAGTAGTAGTAGTAGTAGTAGGAGTAGTAATACTTTGGGGCAAAACTGTAATGCTCACGGCATATAAAGCTCCCTGAAATTAACTGAATATCGCTGCATCCGTAATTCCACCAGCATCATACATGACGCCTCCATCCCTGCCACTAACTGCTTACAAATAAAGTATACTGTATACGGCTGGGATGACAATACGTCTTTTCGTGTCTTACTTGACTTGAATTGAGTCGGTTCAGTAAGAGTCGGTTCTAATGTCCGCTAGTTCAGCTCAATCGTAAACACAATCAGAAATCGTATTCGGTCTACACAGAGAAATAACAAACACTTATTCTTAATACATGGTGTTGTTTTGTTCACGAGTGTTCATGGGGTAATGGATTATATCATGTTTGTGACAAAGTGCTGGTACCTCGAGGCGTGATTTAAAAAATGAAGGTTTTGCGAGGAGCCATTTCGTTTCTGCTTTTGGGTGGGTTGGTGCAATCAAGCGTTTAAGCCTCTAGGGGGCGCCAGTACTCTATACTGCTTAGTGAATTATTACCACCAGGACTGAAAGGGCAGTGTGTGGCCTACAAAAATATACCATTTGTTTTAGATTGGTCTAGTACCTGTTAGTACCTTTTACAAGGCTTCAACCTACTCAGAGTAGGAGTCATGTCCCACAGTGTTAACACACACACACATGCAAAATTTTGGGAAAATGCAGAACTTATCGCTTAAAATCACCAGTCAGGCCTAATAACATGCTTTTCTCAGGCCTGGTGTCAGGCCAAGTCATCCCTGTAAAGGCTTACGAGAGCAAACTCATGATCTGAGCTCCTGACAGTACTAATAGATTCTGCAGCTCTGCACAGCGGATCAGGGTCATCAGCAGGATTTTGGCTGAGTCCTCGCTGAGGGAAAGAACGAGGGAGAGAGAGAGAGAGCGAGAGAGAGAGAGAGGGAGAGAGAGAGAGAGAGAGAGATCAGTGGATAAGCAGAACAAGGAATGGGAGTCAGTAGGTTAACTTTAGATAATACCTGTTACACGCTTTAGAGCTTTACCAGATTACATTAGAATCGTCTTTAAGTTTTTATCCGAGAAACTGGACAGTGCTCTCTAATGGCACCATTGTTAGTTGTCCATGTCTGTATCCACTAGACTGGATCTAACATTCATTAGCTAGTACATCTGCCAACGTCAGACTTGGGTTATTTTGGGTTTAAAGAGAAATTTCAGACACTTTTCTAAAGTTCTGCACTTAGTGGTAAAATGATTGTGTGGATAAACCTACTGACTCAGATTTGTTTACAACAATGCAAATATGGGCCTTTAATGTACAATACAAAAAAGCCAGTGCACCACGCATCTCATCTCAGTAGATGTTCAGTCTAGGCAGCGTATTAATCATTTTCTGTATTAACTTTCTGTAGAGGTGTCCAACACTTCAGAGGTCTGGTTCCTTTCACCAGCACCCTGAACAATTTTGATGTGGGGACATTTACATTTACAGCATTTGGCTGACGCTCTTATCCAGAGTGATGTACACCAGTGCTTAAGAAGTCCTCAACTGTTTCTTACCTGAAAACAGCTTAAATCTGAGTCAACTATGTAACCAAGATACTGCAGTCAGAGCCTCTATACAACAGCTGTCAATCTGTAGATCTAGAGATTTTGTACCAAACCACTGCAAATAATATCAGTCATGTCATTGTTAATTAAACATAAATACTGAAAAACAGGGCCACAAACACCACTCCTAAATCTACTTTTGTCTACATATGCAACAAGGTTAAGTAAGTTGCACTAGAAATGGTTAGATGCATAAATGACTTATAGAAGCGCATCCAACACAATGCATGCATTAAAACAATCTGGAAGCTGATCAGTAGATCAGTCCTGATAAGAAACTTCAGCTGATAAAAGGTGATGAACATTCAAACCAGACTCTGAAGCAGAAGAGAGTTTATTGTACCCAGAACAGATTATAAAGCTTTAGAGTGGAGGTAGGGACACCCAGTTACCCGTGAAGCTCATGTTACAGAGGCCACGTCCCACATACTCTTGAATAGAGATCAGTTTCACTTACAGCAAGTCAGACCACTATGATTACAAGGTAGAATGACCCTGGAAGAATAGTTACTGGTCTTCTTCAGCATTGTCCTTTGTAACATAGGCTTTAAGCACAAACCCAACACTGGGCTACCTGTTGACAGCAGCCGCAGTACACAGCTTTGCTCAGGATGGTCACGTCCAGTTCGGATGGTCGGATTACTATAAAAAGCATAACTAATGGAATTGGGTAAAAAACAGCTCAGAAATGTTGAACTTCAAGACGCCGGAGGGTCGTTACAGGCCAAAGCCTGTTTCTGAGGGAGATTAACAACACTCAGATACAACATGGCACCGTATGGGTGCAAGGTATGTTCCTCTGTTGTTAAATTTAACTTATGAACTGCTTTGCATATCAACAAACAGGTATGTGATTTTTTTTTTCTCCATGCAAAAACTGGAACTGACATGCAAATTCCAAAATGTTCATACTTCAGGTGTCAAATATGTTCGGAGGAAAAAAAACATCTATGATTGTGTGTCTTGCCCAATTTTCCACTTTGTCACTCACCACTGTGTAAAACAAAGATATTAGAGTGATGAAAGTCTGGTATACAGCTTATACAATGTCAAACAAATGCAGACTTTGCAAAAATATATTCATATAATATACATAGATTTTACTCTTTCAATATTCCTGGCCACCCAAAACCACCCAATCCTCAGCCCCCACCCCATCTACAATTGAAAGAATCATTGAAACCATAATAGAAAAGCAGAAACCTTTAGGGCCAGTAATAAAGCATGTACACTTGCACAGCTGGAATAAAAGGTCTTTTTTTTTTCATATCACAATGATAGTTATAGACTTTATAAGTTCAGCGTTCAACAGCACATTTCGTCGTTAAGGACAGAGCTGAAAAAAGGACTGCGGGCTCTACATTGAGAAAACAGTGCACGAAAGCCGCCTCTTAAAATATACACATATATCTTTGAACATAGAAAACCCAAAGCTTGTTGAAAAATACTGGCGAGTCCCTTTTAGTTACATTTTCACAGATTAAAAAAAATAAAACCCTGCAAGACAAAATGAGAGGTCCATTACAGTAGAGAAATTGTGGTTTGTGTATTTAGGATCATAACACCAGTTCAAATCACAAGATAAAAGTTGGAGTGTGCAGGAAACGGTCTTCAAAAAAGAAAAAAAAGGACGTAAGTATGTGTTTATACTCCCACTGTTTAAAACCATAATGGAAGGAGCTTTATGTATTAGGGGTGAATCAGCATGTGTGTGTGTGTGTGTGTGTGTGTTTTTATACGTGTACGCATGTGTTAATCAGTCCTGCTCAGCGGCTGAGGGGTGATTTAATGTCCAAAAAGCTTCAAAAAGCAGTTCAGAATGCATAGCTCTCAGAGAAAGGTAATGCCGTCAAGCACTGGTCTTGGCCGTCTCTGTGGTAGGGGGCTCTGCTGGCCTCATCGTAGTGGGACAAAGGAACGGTGTCGTCCTCTGGAACCTGCGCTCCATCTGGGTCCACTTTCAGGCTAGGCCTCTGGTTATCAGGGAAGGCCATGGAGAAGAGAGCTTCTGGGTCACAGACAAACTTGTACACGTAACGCTCACCCGCGACCTGCAGACAGAGAGAGAGGCATTAAACCTGGAAAATCTGACATTAAAACATGGAAAAGTTTTGATTAAGCTTCAAAATAACAGGATGGGCTAGTGTTCACCATAAATGCTGACTGTTCCTTATCTTGAGCATCATCAGTATATAATAGGCATGAAAAACTGAAAGAGGAAGAAGGAAACTGGAACGGGAACGTGCCTTTACCTTCTGCATGATGCCCTTCTCGTAGTAGTAGCGGAGAGATCGACTCAGCTTGTCGTAGTTCATGGCAGGCCGATTCTTCTGGATGCCCCAGCGTCGAGCCACCTATACATGAACACAAACCTGGGATGAGTTTTTTTTTTAAATGCAAGCTGTACCAATAACATACCAAAAACAAAACAGCTTCGCAACTAAGCAAACACAACGCCTTCACAAGCAGTAAGCGAGCCATCTGACCTCTTCTGGCTCGATGAGTTTAAACTCGAGGCCACGGCCAGTCCAGGCAATGAAGTGTCCGTTGGAGGGGTCGTCCAGCAGAGTGACCAGGAACTGCCAAAGCTGCAGAGACCCACGCCGCTGGTACGGTGGCCCATCTCTGAAAGCTGCCCCTTCCTGCTTGACCTTTCCCTCCCCCCGCTCAGGCACCACACAGGCATCATCGTAGTAGAGATGAGGCTCTCCTTCATAAGCGAACCCTGCACACGAAGAAAAAAAGGAAACAGACTCTGGTTACCCTGAACCTCCTTTCAACCACTTTCAGCACTTCACAAATGTGGCACAGACTTGCCAGTGTGGTTTATGGCAAAAACAAAATGTCACAGATATTGTCCCTTCAGACAACACCAGAGTTGGCAATCACAAAGCAGCCGTAAGGAGAATCTTTATTCATGACAGTCACCATGAAAAAACTGATTCTAGAACAGCAACCCTCAAGTGGCTCGAGATACATTTTGGGGGCATGTATGGAAATGTTTATATTTTATATATATATATATCTATTTCTTAATATTAAAGTTAAACAGAAAAGCATGGCAAAGACAAATGAAACATGGTCACAATTATATCTGATAACCTGATTTATGAATATTTACCTTCACTGTTGGCTTGAAAGAATGATGACTTTCCGAACGATGACTGGCAGGTCTGTATCTCTGTAATATAAAGACTTTAATCAGTCTATTAAGCTCAGAACAATTCACGGGCAGAACAATTATCTGCTAAATCTAAAGGCAAAAGCGGAGCAAGTGCAGGCTTTCGCTGCTTTCGAGCGAGCAATAATGCCATAATGCAATGTTCTGTCGTGTCTGCAACATGGTCTTTTGAAACATGCATGGTATTCACAGCCAAGAGTGTTTCAGCTAGTAGGAGCTAAGAGGATTTACTGTTACATCACACACTGTGCCATCACAGAGCAAATGGAACAGAGAGAGCGAGCGAAACTGGACGTCAGAGAGAGCTGTAATGCAAATGGAAGGATTTCACAGCCATGCGTGCCTTTGAAGTGAAGTGCAATTGTGCTGTGTTTCATGGCCTTTAAGCCAGCAATGCTCACCTGAGTCAAAGCCAAAGTCTCTGGGTTCCTGTTTAATGGGCATTCGCTGGAACATAGGGGCCCGAGGTGCTCCCATGCTGGGCACACCCTGTTCAGGGTACCGGGGGTCCACCATCTCCTGTTTAAACCTTTGTGGAGGAACCGGGACCAAGGGCTCAGACATTTGCCGGTGGTAGGGAGGGCGATTGTCCCGTGGGAAGGGGTTGGGGGTCTGTGGGGGGTATGGCGTCCCACAGCGGGCATCGGGCTGTGGGAAGGGCAGGCATGGCTCTGAAAGCTGCCTGTGGAACCTAGAGACCAAAAGGAACACAGTTTTAACCAATGCTTTAAAAGAAAAGACGATCTTCAGAAAAATAAAAAATAACTACAGCATCACAAACTGCATCATAGAGAAATAATGAAACCGGGAACAGAGAAAGACAACTGACCACTGAACATTAGATGTAGATGCCATATTAAGGGCAAACAGGACTTCAGTCTATTTGTTCCCCATCAGTTAACCCTTGGGATAAACATAGCTTCACTTTCCAGGTCAGTGTGGAATCGTTAAGAGGTTAATACCCAGCGGCACACTGTGAGCTGATTACAGGACTGACTAACCACTCAAGCACAAGATACTAATTAAGGTACAGCATCGGTCAACTGACATGAATAAGCAGCGTTGACAAGCAGACTTAAGGGCTGCATGCCATTTTGTTTCTTTTTAACTGTAATATTTCAGTTCTGAGGGAACATGAAAAAAAAAAACTGCTCTTGTGCTTTGAGCGTCCTAAACAATCACAGACATTCCTTAAGGAGCGTTATCTGGGTGTTCTGACAAATGTATAGCATATGACAGACTGAGAAAGGCTTTACTTCGGGAGGTATTCAGGTTACGAAATGGAACACACACCTGTGATCTGTACTGTAGGAGGCATCTGGGTTACTGGCAGGTACATGGGGCACTGCAAAAGGTGGGCTTTGGCTGTGAACTGGGGTCTGTGTTCTGTGGTGGTTCTGGCTTGGGTTGCGGCCCTGCCCAGCTAGCAGTCCCTGCGTCTGAGTGTGGACTGGGGTTGTGACTCTTTTATGCAGGGGGTGTGTCCCAGGGGCATGGGTGGAGTCACAAGGTGAGACAGGGGTAGAGGGTGAAGCGAGTGGCTTGTTGAATGCAAATGGCTTTCTGTCATAGGCACTGTAAAAAAACAAAAAAAAAAACAAAATACAGTTCAAAAACAGGTCAATAGTAACCATCAAATCTCCCTGATGGTGTTCATAGAGTTTAGGGTATTTGCATGAGTGAGATTAAGGCACACCTGTAGTTGTAAAGGCACTTCTCCCCATATGGGGAGAGTCTCTGCTCTTGTCCGCAGGGGGAAAACTCTCTGCTCGGGCTTGTCTCCCTCTTCACTTTAGTTTGAGAAGGGCCGTGAAACATCACTGCAGACACAAAGAACAAGGCAAGAAAAAAGTCAGACGTGAGGAAATGACCGAATCAAGAAATGACACGGGTACAGCTTTTACATTAAGCAGGTTTTTAAAGCTTTTAATGCCAAGTATTTTCTTCACATCTGCAAATCGCTATTATTATTTAAATAACCAGCCAAAGAAACGGTCTTAAAGAGAACCAAATGTGGTTCTCTCATATTTTTCCAGTGAGGAACCCCATCCAGTGTGGAACAGTTCCATGGACGCATGTGTTCTCTTCAGATGTTAGACACATTAGGCAAGTTTGCAGCTGTTTAATGTGGCACTACTGGTTCTTTTTAGTCGGTATCAAGTAATCAAAATCCTAATGTTTTGGGCTTTTCACCAATATTCCTAAGTGCTCATGTATACAAGCATAGCCAATGTATTCAGAACATGCGTCATGGAACCAACCTGTAAAACCATGATTCTACCAGGAACCATCTCAAATAGAGTATTTGTGCATTCTCTGAGTGTGTTTGTGTAAATGAAGTGAGTTCATTTACACAAAAAAGAGACTTATAGGCTATAGGGTAACGTCATGATGGAAAAAGAGTCCTTTTGCCCAGACATGGTGAAAGAGCGGTCTGTGAGACAAACAAGTCTTCGGCCAAAGCTGCAGCACCATGCCAGAGTAACACAGACCCCCTATACAAACATATGCATGTGTAAACACTTGGCGCACAAGACACACAAAGTCGCATTAACTCTATAGAGTGCACAACTAAACATATTCAAATGCCAAATGGGAGGAAAAAAAGCCTAACAAGGGAAACAGCCAGACCAGTGTTCGGCACATAATGAAGTAAGTGTGTTTGTGTTTGAATGTGCAGTGCGTGTGTGTGTGTCTCGACCCATTAAAATGTCACTTCGTTGAAGGCTGAAGTGATTTACAGCACTGCAGTAGTGTTTCTGGGCCCTTGCACAACATCCTCCTCAAGTGTGCGCACACACAGACACACATGCACGCGCGCACACGTTTTTTTTTTCAATCCAAACATTTGGAGCCCAAGCCCAGAACACAAGAACAGCTTGGAATGAAAATTGGAAACCCTACTGAAGTCCATTTTTCACTCCACACAAAAGGCACAAAGGCAAAAAGCCTACACAATGATCTTCAAATGGCCTTGGAGAGCAGGCTTTTGTCCAAGCCCATGGTAGCAGCCTTATGTTTAACACAGTTACATTTAGCAGATGATAAACCGTTAAATGTTAAGCATTACTTCAAACCCTATGAACACTGCCATTAACCAAAGTGACTATTAACATTATCTGGCGATATCAGCAGGTCATAAAATCTGTGACAGTCTATGGAGAGAGAATTTTTTCACCACAGACTGTTGTTAATAATTCATGAAACGCATGCAAATAGCCAACTACTGGCAGTCGTGCAACTTGCCACATTCCCCGCCTTTCCCACATACTCCAGAATCAGATACTCACAGTTATCCGACTGGAAATCAGGAACAAACTGTTCGTCATCGGGAACCTGGGCTGCAGACAGAGGACAATAAAGGGGGAGATTAGTCTGGTTCTTTAAAGTGCTTTAAAGCTTACAAAAGCCAAACTTTTTCCAAACTTGTTTCATGTCAAACTCGAAGCAGGGTTGAGCATAATGTACAGTTGTTGTTGAAGAGGCATCAACAATCCTGGGAGGTTATTATCAGATTCTTTGACTGGAGAATCAAGGAACAAGCCAAGCCAGGTTGTGTTTGTGATTTTACCACAGTTAAGAATAGGTAAAACCCCATAACCATGAAAAAACACTAACACACTACTACCCACTCACGGCCATGTGTTACAAATATGACAAAAAAATTTTAACGAAACACATCGTAATAATAATGATCAATCTTCAGGTAAACAACAGTTTTGTAACAGCAGGCTATAGGTGTAGTATTAAATAACAAGGTATGTTAATGCAGAAGCATTGAAAGCTCTGAACGTGGCCTGTACAAGGGGTCCTCGGGTTACAACAGTTTCGACTTTACAATGCGACACTCGCACTTGGCTTACACTGTTAGCCTCATACTTATTGGCGAACTAGTTTGATTGCACGTGACGGCAGAATAGCTTAGATTAGATTCAAATTTATTGTCATTACACATGTACAAGTACAAGGCAGCGAAATGCAGTTTAGGTCCAAGCAGCAAGTGCAAAAAGCAGCAAGTGCAGGATAAAGGTATAAGTATGAGTTATAAGTTATGGGTGATAAGTTATGAGTATATGTACAAGAAGAAACTGAATAATATTTACAGATGGATGTACAGTAGTATGAACATAATATACGGAATGAACAGTATGAATGTATGAAATATGCACACAGTATGTATATATGAACATAATATACAGTTTGTATCAACTATAAACAGGAATTACAGTGGATGAGCAATGAGCAAAATGTACAGTTTAGTTTTCTACTATTAGTTTAGTTTAGTTTTCTATATATATATATACACACACAGTTTAATTATCTACTATTAAAAAAAATATATACAGTTTAATTATCTACTAGATCAGAAAACGCAGTCATGTGGCGTATGAACCTGGGGGGTTTCCTTTTTTTGTGATGATTTCACATCTGTGTAAGGATCGGTAAGTGACTGAGGCTAGGGGGTGTTTCAACTTGCACCAAATTTCAGGTTAAAGGCATGTTGACTGAATGGGTTTGTGACGTAGCCCGAGGACCCTCTAAGGCTGTTTCCAAAAACAAAATTGCTGACCGGTGCTGACTGTACCACCTTTAGAGGGCAGCAGTGAGTACGGTTTGTTTTTGGTTTTTTTTAGGTGGAACTGTGGGACTTACTAAATATGATAGCGAGGACTCAAGATAGCTAATCAGCCTAAATGCCCACTTTAGGAACTTTACTAGTCACAAAAAAACCCCACGAATGTTAAATTACAAGCTTTTATGTGACAATTAGGACTTTTACCTTCAGCTATCCATATTTCCTGCAGCTGAATGAGGTCCTGAAAGAGCTCTGTGGGAGAAGGAGAATTGATTCAGGAATATACAAGAGAAATGCACACTTTCATTTGAAATGTATCTTGCAGACTATTGATCTTTACCTTCTGTGTCCTGAGCGAGTTCGGTGTCAACAAACTTTCTCTTCCTTTCACTTAGTGGCCTGCACACTGACTCCCCGGGGTCACATTTCTACAAACAGACCATTACAATCAGCAGGGGGGCCAGCAGTGCTGTAGTTGGAACATTATAGCACTGATGGGTACAAAAATTATTGATATGTACAGTACATTGGCATAACATTTACAGCATTTAGCAGATGCTCTAATTTAGCAGATGCTCTTATTTAGCAGACATTGCAACAGTTTGATTTCTGTTGTAGCTTTTACCGCATCTGAAAACAACATCTTTTTGTTAAGACAGTGACGTTAAACTCTTCTGACCAGAACTAAGAGTATCTATTAGAACATACTCAAAGTTCAATCAAAGCTGGTTCGGCACTTACGCTAGGTGGCACCAAGAAAGGGACCTGCTGGTCATAAAAGCCGTCCATTGGGCGGGTTCGGCAGCGCGGCCGGAGGACTGGAACGAACTGGAGATGGTGAGAGAATAGGAATGGGGGGTTCTCTCTTCACACGGGGGGCTCTCCTCTCGCCTGCCGGAACCTGATGAAGGAAGAGGTGAGAAAAGTGGCACTTTGAGAGAGCTGAGCACTTGGCCAGAGATTTGGGCAGCTGTCACTGGACGTCCCTAAAACTGACAGGACACGACCAACTGTCCCTTTGATGTGCAGAGCCTTCAACCAGCGTGTTTGTTTGTGGAGCACTGACACTTTTCCGCAAATGGAGCATGCGGCTCAAGAACAGGGACACACTTTCTTACACCAACTTATGCACTTATGCGTGCGCCTGCACACACACACACACACACACACACACACACACGATTTAAGCCTCACGGTACAGATGGGGGCCTTACATAACTACACACAGCCATCTGTTGCCCAAGGGAGGGAGCCACTCTCACTAAGCCTAACTGGAGAGAGCAGAGGAGAAGCGTGCAAGATCATAACTGGGTTTAATTTGTATAATACTCTGCAATATCTTTCTTGTAGTGTGTGGGGGAGGTGGGTGAATATCAATCCCACCATAAGGCACAAGCTTTACCCTGCTGGCACAGAAAGGTACAGAAAAGTATGACCAGTGTTCCTCTTTTTCACACACGCGCTCTCTCTCTCTCTCTCTCACACACACACACTGACGCAAGTATCATTATTGGCGGAGACCTGAGCCAAGCAGCTGAGCTAAATAAGATGTAATTAAACCATATTTTCCTTCTTATTGCTTCCGCACAATTACCATGACTTCCCAACAGAGATACAAAGAATTTGCTGGTTATAAAAGTCTCTGACAAACATAAGCTGACCAGGCAGATCACTGTTTTTCTGTTCAACGTAAGGCCCGCCTGAGTTAATGCATGTAAGGAGAAACAGAAAAATCTCACAAAAGACTGGCACACAGACATCCATACATATGTATATTATATTATATACAGACATACACAAATATACATATATATATATATATGTATATATACACACACACACATATGCATACACACACACATATACATATATAACTACACACACTATTATAAGATGTATAAATAGAAAGGGTTAACTCTTTAAGGGCTCGTTGAGTTCAATAAGTTCAATCCCTCCCTCTCTCTCCCCCTCCCCCTCCCTCTTTCTCTCCTGTGCTCTCCTCCCCTCCATCCGGCCTCTTGTTTTTCTCAATGAAGTGAAATTTGATCCCTCTCGAAAAAAAGGGAGGAAAAAAACCCCTCAAACGCGCCATTCATAAATCCCCCCACACTCGCAGCCCAAACCATTACTCCCTCCCAAAAAAACGAGAAAGGGGCTTTACTTTTTAGAGACTTCTACGCTTTTCAGAAACCAAGAAACACTAACTAACGTAAACAGTAAACAAAAAACAACAATAACAACAACTACTAGAAAATGGTCGCCCAAATAAGTAGCATAGAGAAAATGGCGTTCGCTGCACAAAACAAGAGGGACACGCTGAACGGTGCCCTGCAAGTGATTTCAACTTCGTAAAAAACAAAAAGCAAATAAAAACTACTGCAGAAACTGAGGCTAAGCTACGTGGTAACGCGTAGGACGAATGCAGAGATACTCACCAGTTATTTTAATCTGCGAGGCTGCAGTAATAGACTAATAAAAATCCAGGAGACGGGTTAAATCCCAGTGAAAACACACGGAGGGCTCGTGCTGCGCTCTCCGCTCAGAGACTGAAATTTTTCTCAATGGACTCGCCCGCTTTTCCATAAGCGACGGCTTAACACTGAGAAGCACGCTGATTGGGTAACTATCACGTCAATCGCGCCAGTGTCCAATCGCAGGCAGCGAACGACTTCGGTATGTTTTTGTCCTCAGGCAGCCAATCACAGTCTTCCCCTGTGCTGTTTTTATGAATGGCTGGGTTTCATTCAACAGCCAGATGTTTCTCCACTGTGAATACTGTTTTAAAGGGCCAGTCAAACGGTCCGTCCAGACCCCAGAAAGCTCCCTAAAAGTACGCCATTTCATACTGAGTAATTTTAGGATCTCTCATAATTATTTTTAAGGGACCTACACCTATTTTTTTTTTGATTACTTGGAACATTTGCATAGTTTTATGTAAAAAAAAAAAAAAACTTCTATTTACTTCCCAAGCAGCTTGTTTTTCATACAGTACTGATAAGTGGCCTGATATGACTGATTTTTTTTTTTTTTTGAGTGGCTATCATAATAGTGTACCTCGTTCAAAAAGCTGCTAAAACACTCCTCATAACTTTAGCATAAAGGAGAAGCCCTCTAGTTGAATAAGCAGATATATGTAAATGTGTGGCTTTTTAATCACAAAAAATTGCTAAACCAAATTTTGTTTGTATTTTGTTTGTTAGTGCTATAATACATGTAATAAATCTAGAGTACAGCCTGAATCTAAAAGGCCTAAAAGGATTGGACTATATACAGTTGAACAGATAGTGACTGTTTGAGTTAAGTATTGAACCCTTTCATACGCAGCAGTGGTTTCAGAGTGTGGTGGGGTGATATTGAATGATGTGATAGAAAGAAGACTCTGGCAACAATATCTGCTCGTTACAGCACCGACATCCTTTCCAGTGATTGTGCTTGATGATAAGGCCTTAGAAACCTCTGAGCCAGTGTATAATCATACGCCAGGCATGCAATTGTTCACACAAGACATCTCCGGCATGTTTGTTTTTTGTGAAATTATTCCATGATGGTGAGAGAAGACTTATATTGTAATACAGCAGACTGGTTCAGTCACAATCTAGCTCATAAAATGTGAGCCATGGAAAAGGGAGGGAGGGGAAACTCCACTACAAGAACAGCACTTAATCTCTGATCTATTATTCATATCTTTCCTTCAAAGCGATGGTATATCCCCACACAAGAGCAGCTGTTTACTTTAGAAATGCCCATTTTCAATGTAAGTCTACAGACTGCTGTATTAAAGGGCCCATATCCTACATTTGTTTCTGACATCCACCTGTAACACTCACATAGTTTCATTCACCAAAACAACAATCATTTTCCAGCCTCTCTTTAGAACAATCCCTTAGAATGTGGTGGGGCTGGTTCAACTGATGTAGGCTGAATATACAGATATATGTAGTCACAATGTTTTTGTGACCTCACAAAACACTGAATTCAAAGCATGCAAGTACAGTCATGTGAAAAAATTAGGACACCCTTTGAAAGCATGTGGTTTTTTGTAACATTTTTAATAAATGGTTATTT
>JBBIGB010000109.1:3063913-3074503 GCA_037577075.1 Alestopetersius hilgendorfi
AACAATACATAAGCCATAGAGAAGAACACCACAAGTCGTAGAGAAGTGGGAAGTCAAGGGATTTTTTTTTTTTTTTTTGAGAAATAAGTAAGTAGTAGGAAAGAGACATAGAGAGACACCTTTCATGACAAAACATTTCCCTGATATAAGTCAAGCCCAGTCTTGGATCAAACTGCAGCACTGATGGTTACTTTTTAGTCTAGGCAAGGGATCCACAACACCAGTTGTGGAGGGCCAGTGTCCAGTGTCCAGCACAGTTTAATGATTTCTCTGGTCAAACACGCCTCATTCAACTAACCAAGACTAGAGCTGGGGATCTGGGTTTCAAGACAGCCGGTCTATATAATAAATTCTTTATATATTTGTATATACAGTAACCCTGCACTTTCACATGGATCAGCAGTCACGTTTCAGTCCATTGCGGATTTTCGAACCTCCCACCTTTGAATACAGCTGACTGTAGTGTCCGGGCCTCATGCGCCATGCGGCGGTTACCAAGGCAATCAGACACCTGAATGAAATTAACCTCCACTGCTTAGCCGCTCCAAACATCAACAAGCAACAGGAGGACAAGGGAGCATGTGGCGCAGTCAGCTGTACTCAGAGGTGGAGGTTTGAAAGTAGCCAATCCGAGAACGTTATTTATTTCTCCTTGTTGCAGATTGGCTGTTGCCCTGTGATGCTTAAGTCCAGAATTTCACCTGCGAAGCGTTTCGAGTGTGCACCAGCGCATAGTGAAAAACCACGTATAGTGAAATGCTCATTTTTATAGTGTAAACACTAAATATGCCCCCGAATATGCTCCCAAAACACTTTAATTCATTAAAGCTCAGTTTAATACATTACCCTTCACCAAAATGTAAAGATAATCCCATATTCATACTGTACAGTTTACACTGAACTCCTGCAGTGCTACAATGTAAATACCGATATTACCCCTGTATAGACTGTACTGCAATTCATGCACAGGTGTTTTCATTGGTGCTGTTGTTTTCTTAAATACAGTAATACAGTAATAATTTAATAATAAATAATAAAAATAGTAATAAAAATACAGTCAAATGTACTAGTAATCACCAATCATTTTTACAGGCACGTCTTATTCAGGCACTTCTGGAGGAGTGGTATTGCAGTGACCCACTGGTTAAAGCAGACACTGGACAGCGACTGAGCTCAACAGCCTTTTTTAATTTACAGTAATAAAAATACAGGGCTTTAAGAGGGCAAAAAAATAAAAAATAAGAGAAAAACAAGCAGTAGTTAACCATCCCAAGGCTTTCTTTGTCTTCTCTGGACAGTACAAAAGCATTGATGCAGTTACATTTTATGGAACTGTAGCTGAATTTATGTTTATGTTCTTAATAAGTTAGCACTAAAATACATGAAGAATTGTATATTGCCATGGAATCAATAAAAAACGTAGAGGATATCAGCAGTTTCCACAAATTTGCTGGGGCTTTAGGCAACAATTATTAGCTCAGATCTAAGAAAAAAATGACTGAACCTGAAACACATTCATTTCATTTTTAATTCAGCTTAATACATTACCCTGATGCAGCCAAGATGCGCAGCCACCAGGCAGCCATCAGCCATCATGCGGCTGGAGATTTTTAGCTCTGCCACAGAAGCTAATACAGGCCTCCTGATCGGGGCCTCGTTCTTCTTTATGTAGCGGTGCTCTCGTTGATGTTATAATGGTGTGCTACAGTGCATACATTTTCCTTTCCTGAGCATATCCAGCAGTTCAACCTTCTCTTGGAGTGTCTTACATGCGCTGAGGTGCATTGCCAGAAGGCGCAGGGCATTCAGGCGGCATCTTAGGGCAGCAACAGAAGGGCAGCAACCAATAACTGGAAATGTAGCTGAATTTATATGTGGATTATTATTTATATTATGTGTAAAATATTTTTCTCAATAATTTAGAACTAAATGCTAAATGAGACTGATTCCGTGATTCATGATCTGCGAAGTTACTTAGTGAGTTACTATATATATATATATATAGGGACTGGACTCAAAACGACAGTCTTTGAAGCCTGGAGAACTGTTCAGGAAGCCTGGAGAACTGTTACATTACAAATAAAGAAAGTCTGGCTCTGTGGGAGCAAAACTATATGATCTATAATATCTGACCCCAACACCAGCAATTACACATAAGGAAGCCATCATTGTATTTAAATATGGGCATCATCAATGTTATGAAAGTACCCTTTTATTTTATTGAATTTTTTTTTTATTTTATGAAAGTTGTCCCACACACATTTTGGCTGTCCAACACAGAACGTTTGGGTAATACTTTTCACCTGACACTTTGGATTCAATTGAGTTATCCAACCTAAAAACTTTTTGGGATGTTTTGCGAAGACATTGACAGACAGGTGACAAAAAGGCTATTTATTTTTTGTTTACTGATGATCTGATAATGGCTAACTGAAGGTGTTGCTAGATAATCATTACATTCCGTATAGTAATTTAGGAATTTGTTGGGCTTCTTTGAGGTTTTGGATTCAAAACTTGCTGCAATGTGTCGGGTTCAATCATAGCTTAACCCTAGAATAGCACCATTCAGGTGAAAAAAACAAACAAACATAAAAACCAATATAAGCCAGTGCCGTTTCTCTGGATTTTCCTTTGAACAATTCCTGTTTATGGACCAAAAAATCAACCATTTAATCAAAGGCTACTTTGCAAGCACTATTACAGCTACAATATAGACTTGGTAATAAAGTGCTGGTAATTTTTGGTCAGCGAAGTCAGCTTATTTCATGTGTTAGGTGTTGTTTGTGGTAATGGCAATAACTTTATAAGATTACATTTTCTCTTCTGCAGTTGCGACTGCTACACCCTTAACAAGGCTTTAAGGCTTTGAATTCTACATTCTCTATTAGCTTACCATAAGTCACACTGGTCAGAAGCAGCTGCTAGATATATTGAAGCATGAGAAGATAACTCCAATCACATTTCAAGAAAACAGAATGCTTCATTACTTTTACAATAGACATATAGACATCTCAACACATCTCAACCTGTATGGCCCTTTCCAAAAAAATGGAAAGTGTAAGTCTTGGCACATTGTTTTAATAGTCATATTTGTCTATTCAGTGTATTTTATACAAAATTCTGAACAGTGCTGAAATCCAATTGTGGGTTTTGAGATACATTGAATGATTTCCTACAGCATCACAGTGGAATCAAAGCATGGCATGGTCAGACATTTTTCCCTCATGCATAAATCTGATGTACCTGAGCTGTCTTCCCCCTGTCTGGTTCTCTCTCTCTCTTTCTTTCTCTTTCTCTTTCTCAATTCATTAACACATATGCACTGGCCTGCGGGGGGACAGTGGCCAGCCTGGGCCTCGAAAGGGAGATGCAGAGGACAATGGGGGAAGGGATGTGGCCACCGTTTAAAGGAAAGAGAGAAGGAGGCTGTTTGAGCATAGATGAATAGGCATGAGTGAAAAGAGAGGGAGAAAAAAGAGTGTATGTGCGTGAGAGAGAAAGAAAGGGAGAGAGGCGTCTGATTAATTATTGCGAGGCTGCTAGGTGCCGATCTCGCTTCTCACTCCAGTGGCTCGGCGCAGGGCTCTCGCCTTCGGCCGTGTCGGCGGGCCTCATTAGCCGGCCTCTCGGGACCTGACAGAAATTGTTAGCTGGATGTGATGGCCGACTCCGTCAGCTCTAGACGCCCCCCCACTACCCCTTCCTCAACCACCCCCCCACAACCCCCCCCAACCAGCAGCCCCCATTTCCCCCTTATCCGGACAGGAGAGAGAGAGGATTCCCTCATCCAGCAAAAAAGAGGACCTTAACAAGGCCGCCTGTACAACACCTGTAATCAAACCGCTCCAAAAAAGCACCCAGGGAGCTGTGGTTTGGCTGTCTGATTGGAGAATGAGGCGGGGGGAGGTCGCTGAGGCCGATCCATAATTGATGTGTGTGCACAATTACGGGGCCTCCAGACATGGGCGAAAAAAGTGTTGCACAAGTGCGCCTCAAGGATTGTTGAATTTTAACAGGCATTGCATAAAATCAAGGTTTCTGCCATTCGAAGATGTGCTATATAAGGAGGCTGCCTGATCTCCATGAGTGAACACCTCGCTCGGATAGATATGCATGAGGCTGGGCCTGTGCCTGTATCTTTGATATGTGTGTGTGTCTGTGTGTGTCTGTGTGTGTGTGTGTGTGGTTCTTTTAAATTTAACTCACTTACAATTGATTAGCCTGCGTATGTTTGCGGCACTAATTTGGTGCCAGGTTTGTATCTGGGGTGCTCATTTGATTTCTCGCTTGCTGCTTTTGGCAAAGTTTATTTGCCTGCCTAGTCTCATGAGGTGACCAGCTTCCAAGAAACTGAAAGGCTTCCCTGCCCTTTGCTGCAGATGTGAAGCCAGACTCAACAGCTAGTGCTAGTGCTAATGCGAGTGCACTTTACTTCCGTGTTTCCATGTATGCTCAATTTCACCTGCAAGTAAGTCTTCCTTGAAGTCAAGTAAGTAATCATTGTGAAAATTACTGATAGACAACTGATCGATGTACACTGACATTCAAGTAGCTGAATATTATCTGGACTTTGTGAGACTGACATGCAAAGAGCTTCACATCGCTTTGAACAAACGGTGATGCTCTATGGTGTGCCAGGTGAACCATGCACCTCAGTCCATTAGGAAAGAATGTTGTTTATATTGTTTCTTATATCAGCATTAAGATCCTCCATGGTGAAGACTGGAGAAGTGGACCAGGAGAGTGATAAGAGAACAACTCAAACCCCAAGAAGCTAGAGAGCTATAGATAATCTGTGGTATTTGAGATAACTAACCCTGTCATATTTATAAATATCAGTGTGGAGCAGTTGTCATTCACAGGAAGCATGTCTGTAGACATGACAACTATCTGCTCTATAGAACTTCAAGGATTTTGTGCCTGGAAGCAATATTACGGAACATCATGTTATCATATTGTGTTTGGGCTGTTTTTCAGATACTCGGGATAAAGGCAATCCATAGGCTGCATGTTCAGTGGTGTCTCTGCAAAGGAATAAGTATATTTGTTTTTTTGCTGAGATTTGGATACAAACAGGGATGGGGAGGTGGGGGGGTCACACCAAAGTCAAACAATGAAAAATCAAAATAAGAACCAGCTGCTTCCACATGCATATTTTCTTTCTGTCAACATATGCGTTACCAGATAGATATTGAGAGTAACTGCT
Source organism: Alestopetersius hilgendorfi (assembly GCA_037577075.1). Classification (NCBI taxonomy): domain Eukaryota; kingdom Metazoa; phylum Chordata; class Actinopteri; order Characiformes; family Alestidae; genus Alestopetersius; species Alestopetersius hilgendorfi. Next base: position 3,069,120 of record JBBIGB010000109.1, read on the forward strand.
ACTACATTGTTCTTTAAAATGGACACTCAGCAGAATTGCTAGTTGCGAATTCTCAGAGATTTGCATAAACCCAGAGGGAACGTACTTGCGCACAGTTGAAGCCTGCTAGGCTCAAGCAATATAATATCATAAAAGTTATGTGAAGTCAAAAAGTTTAAACATACAATACAGTGAGGGAAAATAAGTATTCACATTTTTGCATTGGTTTAATATGCTTATTTTGAACTTGTTGCAAAAAATTGTTGTTGGCAATTACAGCTTTGAGACATCTACAGTAGGAAGTAATTTGATTTGTACATTATTTTTTGTTACATTTCTCCTGATAAAGTGGCTACAATTTATTATGAAGCTGCCCCTGTTGTACTTATAATTTAAAACATATGATTTGTCTAAATGCTTGTTTGCAAATAACAGACATGTTTTCTGTAAATGTTTTTTATGTTACTGTTGTGACTGCTGGCTTCTCTCCTTTCCTTATTATTAGTCGGATTAGTGTGCTGCTATGAATTTTCCACTTACGTTTTAGTATTGATTTAATTTTTAGATGAAAGAGAGATATGTGTTGGAACACAAAATGCTTCATTATGCATAGGGGGATACATGAAAACGGCTACAGTGGAGAATCAGAGCTGGACCAGGGAGCAATGGAACAAGATAACTCGGTGTGATGAATCACATTTTCCTTTATTTCATGCTGAAAACCAGGTGGATGTGCATCGCTTACCTTGGGAAGTGATGGACCCAGTATGCATAGAAAGAAAGCAAGCTGAAGAAAGCAAGCTGACAGAGGCAGTGTAATGCTCTGCTGAGAAATCCTGGGTGCTGGCATTTATGTGGATGTTACCTTGACTTGTACCACCTACTTTGCTGCAGACAAAGTACACCCTTTCATGGCAAAGGTATTCCCTAATTTCAGTGGCTTCTTTCAGCAGGATAGTGTGCCCTGCCACACTGCAAAATTTGTTCACGAATGGTTTGAGGAACATGGCAAAAAAGTTCCGAATTTCCAAATCCAACAACTGTGGGATGTTCATGTAGGCCCTGTTTTGCAACTTGTAAGAATCTGCTGCTAATGTATTGGTGCCAAATATGACAGTACATCTTCAGAGGTCTTGTAAAGGCCATGCTTTGACGGTTCAGAGCTGTTTCAGTGGCATGAGGGAGACCCACACAATATTAGTCATGTTGTTTAAATGTTATGACTGATCTGCGCATGTTTATATTTTAATATAGTGTCTGAATGTCATTTTGCCTTTCAGTTTATTAGACATCTGCTTATGTTGGTTTGTGTATTGCATTACATTATTTCCTGTTGTCATACCAGCTATGTTGTCTGCCCATAGCCTTTTTACTTCATGTGCTCTAGGCTAAAAGCCGCCTAAAATGACTAAGTGAGCATATCTATATGTTTTTATCTCAAATGCATAAACAGCACAGACAACCAACCTGGTTGATTATTCACTGTTTAAAAACTTCCTAAAAGCCTCGCAAAAGCGAACAATGAACAAAGACTAATAATTAACTCACCCGCAAATGTGTCCTGAAAGTCACCTCACTGCACTGGTAATTGATTGGCAAATGCACACCACAAAGACAACAATCAGGATTTAGTGTAATATTGACCAGCAGCTCCCTAACGCGGTGATACATTGCGTTAGCTGCTAATTCCAAGTGTTTGCACATACTAACCCCACTTAACACTGTGATCCGCAACTCATTGTACTGCTGGCCCGTCACAATGATGATTATGGGTGGGACAGAGCTACATTTAATAATAATTATAAGACCGTTCAATCATAAGAAATGGTATTGTTAAAACAACCACAGCTTATAATTAATACCTCATCTTTATATTACACATTATTTAACCATTCTACACATCAGAGATACATTATTCATTTGCAGTTATTGTTGCAAATCCATGGCCTTTAGAGTATATTCATTTCAAAGACCTTAAAATACGATAATTCAGGACATAACGGTTATTCATCACCTTATAGAAAAAGTAAAGCCTGGGGTTCAACATGACAAATGTGCTTTGTGTTTGCAGATTATAATATACCAACTGATTTTATCTCTCTGTGCTCTGTTGGAATGTTACCCATGTAATGTAATGCGTGCTGCAATTAAGAAAACTACATGGTTAGCAATATTTACATTTGAACCAATGTGCAGTGGAGGTGTGTAACTGGTCCCACTCAAGAGTGTAAGTTTAAAGCTTCATCAAACATACCAACTATTACAGCAAGACATTAACCAACACAAGCATGTTTTAATTTCCATACAATGTAATGTTCAAAACTGGAATGAATTTAGCTGGAATGAGTGAAGAAAACCTAAAACAGTTATGCTAAAGTAAACGTACCAACTGTGTTCATTACATTGCCCTGCTAATCTCTGATTTAATGTCATTTAAGTTGTTTATACCTTTAGAAATGTTAATTAGACCTTATTTCTCACATTATTAATCAGCGATTTAAAAAATCCCAGGTTACATTTGTGTTCTAACAAATTATCTTTAGGATAATATTAAGTTTGGCGACATTTTAAAGGTATTTGTTTTTTGACCCTGATAGTGGTTTGTGTTCATGTTTAAAAGCCTATACTGTGCTACCAATTTAAATAATTCAATTATATAGTAAGAAAATAATTAGTATTGGCCAGCCTCTGATCAGCTTCTGCTAAGGCCCAAAACCTCTAGAATCCTTTGAGGTAAATGATTCTGATATGTTTTAAGGTTTGATTGTTTGTTGTCAATAACCACAACAAATAATAAACCTCAAACTCAAGTCAGTGAAGTGGAGGATTGAGATTTCTACCTGGTATCATGAGATACATAGACAAATAAATTCATTCTGTTGTCCTGTGATGATGTTTTTAATGATTGCAGTGATCTTTAACAATCGTTCCCATTGTGAGGTGTGTCTTCCCTTTTGTTTTACCTACCATCTCTGTGTTGTCCTTTCCTTGAGTTTACCATCATTTGAATGTTTTAAGTTGTATTTTATATTTTGTTTCATTTTTATTTTGGGGTTGAAAAGCAAATTTGCACATTCTCTAATGAATATAATTCTAGCTGGTAATTACAATGGCCAGTAAGATTAACTAGACCAATTTCAGTGAAATAGATAAAATCACAATATTAGTAAATAAAGCTTAATGAGGTGAAATGGCCGTCAAAAGTTCAGTCAATGTGGGTCTCTTATTTTGAAAGAATGTCACTTAATGGTGTTCAGGTGATTTGTTTTTTTCTAGGTGCACCTCCACATCAGTCTGCAGCTGTTTTAGTTTATTTTATCTGTTTCTCAGGGGGTCTTGTTAATTTTCTTTTTATTATTTTTGTCTTTTTAAATATTTTAGCATTGTTTATATGGCATTCATTGTATTTGTATTTTATGATATTCAATATTATTATTTAGTATATAGTATTATTTATTATGATCATTTATTATGTATGTGTTTAGTTAGGGTTAGGGTTGTTCTATATTGTTTTTGAATTTAACATTAACATTATAATGTTGTTTGTTTGATTTTTTAGTTTTGTTAACATGCATAGATGTAATTTTTATTTAGTATTTAGTTTACTGTATTCCTACAGTTCTGTAGCTCTACTACTTTGTAACTTTTGACTTTTAAAATAAAGAGACATGCTGTTTTGAATTAAGATAAGATAAGATAAACCTTTAAAAGTTAAAAGTTACAAGAACAAAAAGCAGAAAATAAGAAAGAAGCCCAGAAAGGAGCAGAGATACCATAAGAGGCTGCCACACACAAAATATTTTAGTAGTCGTTGAGGTCATTTTGAGTTGCAGTTACTTTTATAGATTTAAATTTAAGTGACATAATTTCATTGATGTCTGGAAATAAACTTCCATCAACTGAAATATTAACATCCTTAATAATTCAAGTGGCATTCAATTCAAATATGGTGTATAATGGCCCCAAACTTAAATTAAGCATTTTATATTTTTGATTTTTTAAAAATGACATTCATTATTTTAAACATTGCTGTGTTATGTGGGATTAAAGTGTTCACTTTTAGTCATTGTTAGCAACATTAGCACTTTTGAACAACATTTCTAAAATACATCTTTAACCTGGGAATATCATTGGTTGAACTAGCATAGCAGTAAATCACTTTATATTTGAATCTAAAAAGGGCTTGAGAGGGAGAGGGGTGGATTAAAGAGCGGGAGAATGGGAGGGACGAGAGGTGTGCATAAGCAGTCTTGGTGCAGCCTATAATGCAGCCTTGCCGCTGTATCTAGAGTCTTCACCCTTGGGTGTCAACAGGTGAGAGTGGGCGATAAGGGCTTTTGATGTTGCCAGCCAGAATTTATACCACCCAACTTTATTTCTTCTTCTAGACCTCTTGACAGACTTCAAAGGCCCTCCCGCTCGCATCTTGCTTTAATCCAGGAGCACCCTGGCCCTTCAGTTCAAAGCCCCCTTCCTCTTCTCAGAAGCCCCCTCCTCAAAAAAAAGCAAAAAAAAAAAAAATATGCAACCAAAACTTTTTCTTTTCCTCCTCGACTACAGAGTAGCAATTACAGCCCCATCGCGTGCACTGACCAACTTCTGTTATTAATTAATCCTACAAAGCGGCCTCGTTTCCTGCCTCTCCCAAATTGACAAGAGACGCATGAACAGAGGAGGCTCTTTTCAAAGGCCACTCGGACCGGCTGGGGAAAAGAGAGGGCGGTTTAGAAGGAAAAAAAGGGAGAGATGAGAAGAAAGCCTCTAACTCTCCCAAAAAGTGAGTAAAGGGTGGAGGGCACATTTGATACTGTGCTACTTGGAAGTGATTGAATGCTTTGTTGCCAAGTGCTCTTTACTAATCTTTACCTGACAAAAAAAGAGCCCTAAGCTGCAGAGAACTTGGAGGAATGGCAGTGAGAGAGGGGCTGTCACGGGTGGCCGTCAGGCGGAGACTGCACCGGCTCTCTATCCCCTTCAGCAGAACCGCCAATGAGAACTTTTCTTTTTTCCTCAATGGGTTGGATGGTTGAGAAAACATGGAAGGTGACATGGAAGAGAGAAAAAAAAAGAGAAAGAGAGAGAGGATGGTGGAGCGGAGGAGGGGCAGATGGGAAAGAGGAAGGCGGGCGTGATGAAGAGATGCGCGCCAAAGAGATTAAAGTCTTTCATTCGGAGGCCCAGGCACTGTGACAGGAGGATGACGGAGCTGCCGGCGCTTTATTAGTGCTCTCACTTCATTGGCAAGCAGAGCAATCTGTGAGGGAAATTCCTAAATAGAATTGTGTACGGCCTTGTTCATATCATTAGGCAGGCAACATACAGCATAGAATAATAATGCTTTCATTACCAACAACTCAGGACATTCAGCATTTGTAGTTCAGGAATGCACTTTGCGTGATTTGCTC
>JBBIGB010000109.1:3093231-3108141 GCA_037577075.1 Alestopetersius hilgendorfi
GAGAGAGAGAGAGAGAGAGAGAGAGAGAGAGAGAGAGAGAGAGAGAGAGAGAGAGATAGATGCAAATTATTACTCACTAATGGCTCAATGCCTTTTAATATCTATGCCCAATCTTTCTGTAATTGCTACAAAATGCTTTGGCTTGTTCTAGGAGCCCAGATTTTGTGGCAGTTCACCATCCCCCTCCCCAACACACACTTATTAGAGTATTAAAAAACAAGCATGTGCATGAGGAAGGTAAAGAGAGCCGCTTGCTTTGCTATTAATCCCTCTTTCTCTCTCTCCTGTGAAATCCTCTAGACATCATTAACATCGTTCCCCTCTTTCATATCAGCGGGTACGCACTAAAGTGACCGCCTATAAACTGCACTGTCGCAGCCGTGCCTCTGATTAATTTCCTCATGAGGAGTGCTGCGTTTGAAAGGTGCTTTATTTGCATTAGCATTTCTAATGACTTAATGACGAATCAGATACGGTTCATTGTGGGTGAGAGTAGAAGCAAGCCGTGTAAAGCCCAGGTTTCAATTAGGGGAGAGCCAAAACACGGCCTCCGTGACCATGACAGGATGAGCTTCACTTGTTTGACTGTGAAATTGTTAATAGCAGGACTGATGCACTGACTGAATTCATTTGATTGTTTAAATGTAGCGAGAGCAGATACACACTGTATACTAGAGGTGCACAAACCCATATTTTAGCACACTTTTACCAGGCATTCCATTATTGTTGTTTGAATTGCATCAAATCTGTTTTGTTGTCTCCATGAAAGCCTTCACAACTGCCTGTTGAGTTGAATCGGGTAGTGTAGATTATGAACAGCAGAATGAAATGTGAATGAAATGGGTTTGTTATCTCCAGGACTGTAATTGGGAACCACTGTTGTTTTTTCTTAAATAATTTCTAGGTGGCTTTTGGCTTGAATGTACTGTTGCTATTAGTAGTATTATGTGGTTCTTCAAGCGTTTAAAATATTTGTCACATGTGCATGTCTGACTTAAAAATTTGGTTGAGAAGTTCTGTTACCATATCATATGACAACATTCCTCATTTTTGTTGTCGTATTCTATTGTCAGGTTGTGCCACCACCTTATCCGGAGCAAGAGAATAACTCCAATGCTGAGCATTATCATCATTTATATTGTAGCACAATGACTGTAATATAGAAACCGCTTGAGTTAAATGAGCTTTTGTTTACTGAGTCAGTTAGTCTGCCCAACATCCTTTGACAGTGCAGGGAATAATTCCTTCAACACACTGCTCTACTAAAGGCTCGTTGCTCCATCTTTTTGAATTGCTGAAACAGATTATTCATAAAGTGGGCACTGCAGACATGTGTATTGGTACCACAGTCTAAATTCTAGTAGGAAAGTCACCCGTTGTCAGCTAGGGCATGGCTGAAGATACGTAATGCTGCTTACTAAAGTTGATATGCCTACTACTGGTAAAAAACAAAGAAAATGTCCCATCAAGATTTATAATCAAACAAAAACTATGTACAATTTATATAATCAAGATTTGAAAATGTCTGAGATGAACTAATCAATGAAATGGTAAGTTACTTTCAGTGGTCCATAGTCTATTTTGTGTTTGAGCTTACTAGCCTCAGCAATCTAGTGTTAAAACATACACACGACTAGTCATGGTTCCTGAAATTGCTGTTCATCCTCTTAAAGTGTGCAGCTAGCATCTTCTCTTCAAACGTCCTGAAGGAGGTCTGAAACTGGCCGTGATAGAGTTAAAACACCAAAAACTAAAAGCAAATCTCATTCTCACCTGATTCTCAGTATAGGATGTACCCACTAATTGTCAACTCCACTGTCATGGGATTATTGCTTGTATTTCTTTTATTTTTAATATTAATGTTGAGCTGAAATCAATAGTTTTTTGCACTGTTATATTGAAAGACCTTAGCTAAATCGAATTTTATGATTCAGACATGTGTTACCTAGTTACCTTACATCCCATTGCATTCATTTTTTATTTTTTTTTAACTAGCTCAAAAAGCTTCTTTCTTGATTAAGACTCCTTATTTGTAGACCTTGGGTCTTCTTTTCTTTGTGTGTGATCCACTTTCACACTTTTCAAGTCTTTTTTCGTTCCACACACCTAATTTAACAGTCCTTAAAGCCAATGCTCCAGTAGTCTCGCGTAGCCAGGGGCAGTTGGTGGCCCTGCGACCAGAAAGTCTGGGTTCGATACCCAAGACCGCTAGGCACCTCTGAGGTACCCTGAGCAAGGTATCATCCCCATGCACTGCCCCCTGGGCGGCGTATTCCTGGCTGCCCCCTGCTTCACTTGGTGGATGGGTTAAATGCAGAGGAAGAATTTTGTGCTGTTCACACTGTGTGCTGTGGTGTGTTCACGTATGACAAATGTTCACTTTCACTTCAGACTGACGGCTGAAGGTCTGAAATTCATAGCAGCTTTCTTTGGCCAAGGCCCGCCCATAAGGCCGTTTGATCGTCATGTCAAACAACCAATCACAGTTCATTTCGTTCAGCGTCACGTTTCGGGGCGTGGAAATGTCGGTGCAACAAGTCAGTCAGCATAGAAAATCAAAGAAGGAGAAGAAAACAAGCAGTAAGTGATTGATCTGTTCGTGCACGTATAAGAACAATGGCGTCTGCATTACCACATCTGATCTGATCTGAGTAAATCAGTAGATCACACGTCTGCGATCACACGTCTGCGCTTTGTTTCCCGGTGGACCGAAAATTAACGTGACACTTGCGTCCCCCGGAAATCCGATAAAATTCAACCAATCAGATGACGACTTCGACATTCCTGAAGTGTTTCCAGTTAAGTGTACCATATGCATCAGACGTTTAAGGCTGAGACTAATGCTCCAGTAGCTAATCCAGCTACGAGCTAAGCTAAGGACTTGTATGGGTTAACTGACCCTGCTGTGCTGCTCTCTAACGCTCACTAATATTTGGTGGCTCTCCTACCACAAACATGCAACATTCCTTTTTTATGTTTGTAAAGTTTTTCTGATTTCTGTCGGTCAGATTCTGCTCGGTTCAGTATGTTTCCATGGGAATGGATCATTTTGCCTTGATGGAGCAGTGCAGTGAGAAATAAGAAATAAGTGCTAGCTGCCTGTATCTGCTTTCAAAGAGCATATCGTATGAATGTGTGATTATTTTACAAACAATATTAATACATATTCTTTTCCTTTTAGTTGGTCATGGCTTCTTGGCAGGCATTGCACTGAGCATCAAGGTCATGTTATGTATAATATATAAAGTTATGCTATGTATAATGTACATGTATCACGGTAGCTGTCTAGGTTGTTGCTTACAATTATTGCTTTCATGGAAATTGGGGAGTGTTCATCCCCAAAGTGTTCATTCAAACAAAAACTCTTTGACACTCATACCCTATTGATTAAGTTCATACCCTATTGATTACGTTCATACCCTATTGATTAAGAGAAGAACTTGACAACACCCTGAACGCAGCACTTAAGAAACTCCCCCTCACGTCTACCATATTTCATAAATATTTTCATCTCTGCACTTCACTGGGTGGACAGGCCAGGAAAAGTTGGTTGATTCACATCAGTTAGATTTTACGCTGTTTCCTAAATCTCTGTGATGGCACCATGCTGTTCAGGGGTCCTTACAGTGACACACGCTTTTCTTGGGCTAATGGGATGGCACCGAGCACCAAGTACTACCTTATGATGATCTTTTGACTTTATCACTGTGGTCAATGAGTCGGTACATCTTACTTTCTTCTGGGGAAAAAAATCCCTATTTTTAAAAGCCTACTGGCTCCACAGGGGAGCCAAGCACAATTTAAAAAAATCTTTTCAACAAAGTTGGAGTTTCTTACTCCTTTATTTGGAAAACTGCTTCCCTGGCAATATCTCTTTTAATCAAGCCAGAACACAATAGCTCCAGTGGGAAAGGGTTGTAAATAATACATTAATAAGCATCCATAGATTCCCCCCAGAGGCGCAGCCAGCAAAGAAGTAGTATTAGCATCTCCCAGGGTCAGATTCAGCTCTGCCTGCTGTGCAGGGTTGCGCTGCTGAAACCCAGATGAATTGCTCGGGGTTCAATGGCAGTTCAAGATGCGGCACTCGCTTTGGCACCGAAGAAACCCCAGTGGTGGACATCTATTCAGAAATGCAGACTCGAAAAGCATCTTGAATCTAGTTCTTGAATGCGTCCAGATTTTCTGATTCACATCAGGGTTATTATAGTTCAAATTTTTATTTTCTTTTTTGCCATTCATTTTCTTTTTTGTTGTTTGATTCCAGTTACTTTTAAAATGTAAGATTGCACTATTTTTTTCATTGTTTTGTTTTTTTATTTATTTAATTGTTTTTAAAATTTTTTCTTTAAAGCAAGACTTTTAGTGTACTTTTTACTAAATCGTATTTTTTCCCTGTCATACTATAGTGAATATTTGGTGAATACATATATGTGTGAAGGCCTGGAGAAAACTTTTTTTGTCGTTCTTTAAAATCTCTCATGAACACACAGCTGTCATAATGCAGAGATTTCTTAGTAAAGCAAGCTGCAATTAGAGAACACTTTACAATGAAGTGACCAATAGATAATGAAATCACATTAACTCATCACATTAATACAAACATTACATTTTAGTGTCTCAAAAAAAGTTACCATTAGTTGCTACATAAATCAGGGTTCACCAACATGATGCCTGCGAGCACTAGGGTGCCCCCCGGTTCTAAAAATAGCACAACTCACCAGTGACCAGTGTCTAACACTCAATTTTATCCTGTTGCTATTCTCCTCTAGTATTTAAAACATGTTTATTATACATGTAGTTTAGATAAGTTTAGGTAAACTCTTTTTTAGTGTGGTAGCCTTTCGTATGGCTCAGTACCCGTGAAGCAGCTGTCAGTTTCAAAAATGTTGGTGACCCCTGACATAGATGATAAGGAACTGTGTTGGAGAATTGGATGTTCTGTAGGAATATATATACAGTATATCGTTTTAGCCTGACATAGCATGCGAATCACAGCAAAGATCAATGAAACCCTGAGCTTTAAATTCAAGTCCTTGTAGATCGAACAGAACTCATGCTTATGTTTCTCAAGCTCTTTTGACCTGACCAGAATTATGCATCACATCCTCCTAGTCCTGAAGCTCTACCATGAAATTTTCCATGCAGCACAGAAGGTCTTTAGAAATAAAGATGTATCACATTTGAACCACGGGAGCTTTCGCTTGTATTGCTCAAAAAGCCCAAAATTTGACAATTCAATTTCTTTTCAAGAGATAAAAGACAATAATATATTTACTGGCCTAAAACAAAAGACTTTGTATAAATGTCTGCAGCAGTGGCTTTCTACCAAGTGTGCTCCAGGTGATTGTCCAGGAGAGGTTTATTGCAGCTGTAATCATATTGACCTGATTCCCCCATTCAGATGGTCCTGAAGGCTCCGTGAACTAAATCAAATGTGATTGTGATAAGGGATTTTGTATCAGTAAAAGACTGTCAAGGATTTACCATACATTGCAACTACATTCACCAATCAATAAACTGCACTGCAACCCCACATAAAAAAGAAAAAAATGTTGGTATGTGATAAAAGTAAAGGTGTTTTTCCTGATCTATATTTAATAGCTTGATTAACTGAATCTGATGTGTTAAATGTGGAAATTAATTAATTCATGTAATGGGTTATTATCTACAAAGGACCAAAAGTGCTTTGCCAAGATAATATGTTAAATAATAATATGTTTTAAAAAAAATAAAAATGGAATAAAAATGGGAAATCATGGGGACTCTTGGTGGATTTATTTACGGTTTTCGGAGAAAAAACCTGATCTACTGGAGATCTACCGAACTGTGGAGTTTGAAGTGTATGAGATCTTTCTTCACCGAGATATGCAACTCGGAAGGTCACTGGACAAAACTACTGGGACACCCCGGTGAGGTGAACGGGTGCCCTTGTTTGAAAACATCCAGAAAAAATATTTTTTAAAGTTCTGCTCTAAAAAAAAAATCTGGCTGTGACTGTATGCCAAAGCGTACTATTAAAACAAAAGCAACCATTAATGGTGACCTGTGACATTAAAAAACTGCTGTGAAATATGAATTTCATAATAAACAAACCACTCTTACTCACTTGATTGTGAAGAGATTTTAAAAATCTTAAAAGTAAAGTCAGTAAACATGTGTTGTTGGCAAACTGATTTACACATTAACCCAAATCTAAAATGCTTTTAAAATGACTGCTCAGCTTCTGCAGGACTCAATAATGAGGTGAAGTACCGTGCTGATCTGAGGTCAGCATTTTTCCGCTTGAGGATAATAAAGTGCAGCAGCAGGAGCTCCGGTGCTGATCTGAGGTCAGTGTTCAATGCTGTGAGGATGTAAAGGCGAGCCACAGGAGCTCCGACACTGAAGCTTCAGTCCGTGTAAGCCCGTACGAACAGCCTTAATCATGGGATTCTCTCGTGCCTGCCAAGTTAGCATGTAATCCCTTGATGACCATCCCAGTGAGGATCCAGAAGGAGGGGTGGGTTGGCGAGGGGGGTTGGCAGCTGACAGTCATGGAGCAGGAAGAGCTCAGCCACCTACCGTGCTACAAGACTGAGAGCGACTGTACTAAATGATTCTTGGCACAAAGTTCGAGTCTGACAGGATCGCGTCATTTTCTTTTATTGCTTTCAAATTGAACCTGTTTTCTGCTTTCTGCAAAATCTGAGGTCCAAGTTTAGTGGATCAGACAAGGCCAAGAAGTTTGGTGGTTTTTCTCTGCAGCTATGAGTCTGATATATCTAGCAAATGATAGCCGAATATGTCTCACCGATTAATTATGTGTAAAACAGTCTTATGCAAAAGGTAAATTCCCACTGTACCAGATACATATGCTGGAAAAATGCCAAATACAAAATTTTTCTGTAAATTTTTGTGAACAGATTTTGGGAAAATGTTAAAATTATGGTTTTTTTTACGTTAAAAATTAAAAACGACCGTGGCTGACCAAACTTTTAAATATGACCATATTTACATATGCTGCAATAAAATGATGTCTTATATCATAAATTGGCTCAACAAAATATAGGATTTAGCAATTTATTTTGAGATTAAATGGTTTATTAGCTTATAAATTCATTTGAGCTAAAACTGTGGATTGAGTAGCTGCAGTGGCTGATTGCCTACATTTGGGACAAGGATAAAATCGAGCAGATTTGATTGTTGGCCAAACCTTTGCTATTCATGCGTTTTGATGGACGGGCCTACAGTTACAAATTAAGAGTTCTTTAGCTCATTAGCTGTCGAGTGGTCTGAAAAGGGCAAATCTTTCATGCTAACGTAGGAGAAAGAGCTGTGGAGAGGAGAGAGGCAGCCTTCACATTGTTGGACTCGTATGTCAATTTCTTTTGTGAGCAGAGGAGCCGGTCGGATCCAGAGGCTGACCTCACCTCCCTTACTCTATTCGCTCGCTTTTGTCCTCCAAGAAGAGCGGGCAGAGGGGAAGATGTATGGTAATGTCCTGTCCTGCCGTAGCCAGCGGCTGCGCGGCAAACAAAACATTTTATAAAAGGCCCATGGAGAGAGGTAAGGAGATACATCAATCAATTAACAATTACCCTGCTGCTAATCAGCTGTCCCCGGCCCCATCGAGCCCCGGCTTTGTAATCCTGTTGGCAGCATCAATTAAATTCTTAAGGTTAGTCTATTGAATTTTCTATTTGAATTCCTAGAGGCTGAGAGACAGGAATGAACTGTAACCGGCGCTTAATCGCACCACAATTGTTCTGCTTTGGCTACTTTTTCACACCTTAGCACTACCACACCATTTCAACACTGATAGCATCATACTGGGCATTTTCAGGGAAGGAGAGATGTGTGTGTGTGTGTGTGTGTGTGTGTGTGTGTGTGTGTGTGTGTGTGTGTGCGTGTGTGTGTGTGTGATGATAAGATATAAGGTATAATATTAAATAGTCCACAAATATGGGCATAATGGTTTTCACACAAATGCACCTTATGAAAAAACCTGCACACATTAAAGCTTTTAATCAAATTTAAACACGTTGCGTTCTCTCTTAAATTTAGCCATTTCAGCCATTTGAACAATTTCCTCTGGGATAAATAAAGTTTTCTGATTTTGATTCTGATTCATCCTATCCTAGCTTTATATGATCCAGACTATTTTCTAATTTGAAACTTTTACATGAGTGGTTTCCCATAACAGTTATTGTGGTATGATATTGTGTTGATACATGTGTAGTAAAATACAAAAACAGACTAGAGTCCAGAAGATTGAAGATGATAAAAAAGGAATGCTACTCAGTAAGCTTCTAGGAAGTTAAATACTGAAATACTTTGGCAAACAGGAAGTGCTTGCCATAGAGATAGGCTTAGAGTGGTAATAGTTTTCACATAACATTTTTAAAGTGTTAGTTTCACCAAATAAAAAGAAAATATTGCACATATTATTACAAAATATGCCATATTTAAGCATGTTTCCTGTTGGTTGTTTTTTGTGTGTTCACTTAACTGTACACAATGACACACCTATGGTCTCTCCTGGCAAAAAAGTGTTCTATGAAGTATCAGAAAAAAGGTTCCATTACTGATGCTATATAGAACCCATTTAAGCATTTAAATGGTCCTTTGAGTTGTTATGGCACTATATATAGCCATTTCCTTTACTGAGAAACCCTTAAAGAATCAATTTTTAAAGGTGTCCATTAAAAATCGCTATGCCAAAGCACTTACTTTCATGCCGTTAGAAAGAGGTTTTGCATGCTGATGCGCATACACACACACACACACACACACACACACACACACACACACACACACACACAAACACACATAACACACACTCATAATTGTCATCTCAGATGCCAAATCAAACAATCACTGGATCAACACATTTGCAAATAATAGCACCTTTAAGTGGAAGCATATGCTGGGTGTGTTGCAATAAAGCCAGCTCTCTCTGGCAGAGAGGGAAAAAAAAGTGATTTGTAATTTAAAGCAGACGGCCTGGGAATTTGATAAGGTAGTGTGGCTGCCTGCTGGTGGTGGACAGAGACTGCTGACGCTCGTCCTATTTTGCCGGAATGAAACTTTAACAGGTTGACCCCTGGCACCTCGCTGCCTCGTCTCCAAAGACCCTCGCTTTCCAGACCACTTATCTGGGTGATTGCTTCAGACACTGATCGCATTAAACCATCATGAATCATCAATTAAAATATATGTCCCCCACCAGTTTTGTTTTTTTGTTGAATGAGGGGGTGACCCAGTGAGGAACTGAGGAAAGGTTTGACTTTGAGAAAAGAAAATCATGTATTTGCACTCTTCTCTTTTCACTGCATAAAAGAACAAAAATGGAATAGCAAGAGTTGAGTAAATGGAATGGCATCAGAATGAGGGGTGTGCATGTGTGTGTGGATCTCTATCTGCGCCTGTGTGCATATGTTTATGCGTGAGAGGCGGATTACCTCGTCTTACCTTGGTGAAACGCACTTATATTTCGAGGGCTCTTCAGTGGGCCCAGCACACGAGCGTGAAGTGCGTTGTTGGGAGAGTCTGCTGGCTGATTTCATGTGGAAACTGAACGCCTAGGCATGCTGGGGGAAATCCAGGTTTCAGCATTTAAGAAAATGGCTTCCAGTTGCTGAATATTGCTCAACCAAAGTGATGTTCTGTATTGTCCAGGTGTGGTCCATGCAAGTGGAGTGCTTCCTATAAGCGCTTATGATGAATGTCAATCTCTTTGTTCATCATTTGGCCAGAAATGTGGTATAGTTGCTTTCCATGCTACTACAGATGTGAAGACCTGTGGGCTAAAAAAAAAAAAATACGGAAACAGTTTTAAAACTACAAATACAAAGTTTGAACATTTAAACACAGAAAGAGAAGTTCCGAAACTTAAACGTACAATTTAAAACTACAATTTAAAACTACAATTTAAAAATGTACAATATAAAAAGCCACTAACCAACACTGATTGGCCACAGCACCAAAACCATCTGTCTTATATTGAATAGATACCCCAACTTGCCAGTAAAATTGTTCAGATATGTCAGTGTTTGCAGTGTGGCAGGGTTCTTTATGCTTCTGAAAGATGGAACTGCCATTAGGGAATAGTGTTGTCCTGAAGGGGTGCCCATCAAACTGAATCTGACTGCTTACCTTCTTCCCATATTGCATACTGGTACCATTTCTACCCCAGGTAAGCTACACCCACATATATCAGGCCATCCACATGATGCAAAAGAAAATGTGATAAATCAAATCGGGGCATATTCTCCTATTGTACCATGGTCCAGCTCTGATGCTCACATGTCCTAATACCCTTTGTTGACAGTTTCAGTGGTAGACAGCGGTCAGCATGAGGCCTCTAATAGTTATGTGGCTATGCAACCCCATACACAGCAAGCTGCGATGCATTGGTTGTTCTGGCTCATTCCTTTCTAAGCTTGTATAAACTTTTTAAAACATTTTTTCCTTAACAGCTCTTGAGATCAGATGGGCTAACCTTCACGTCCCATGACTAATCATGTATATTTGATGTCCCTGCCTTTGTGATATGTCAAAATTAAGGAAAACTTTAGTACTTTCCTATTTTGGGGTTTCCCTGCTCTATCACACCCGATTCTTCAAATTAATTAATTAACTATCCTTATCTGAGGTGAAATGGGAGCTCAACTTCTGTTGTGGGGAATGGCCTGAACTCTTTCACAAATTGAGTTTGATTGCTTGAAACCATCCATGGCAGGGGTTTAGGGGGCCGGAGTTTATAACCACAGTACTAGATGTTTCAGGAATAAAACAGGACTAAGGTTAGAAGCCGCTGCTCTAGTGCACAAATTCCTGGGGTAGACCAGGACTAGATTTGGAAACCATTGCTCTAGGACACACAGTCCATGTGTAGCCCGGGATAGGCTTGGGAAATGCTGTTCTAGGGTAACCTAGGGGTACATGGACTTTGAGTGGGACTTCAGGAGTGGAAGGGTACTGAAATGGAGAAATGTCAGATGGGCCCCCTCAAGGTGTGTGTGTTTTTCTCTTGGCAAACTCAGCCATGGTGCTTCTTTCTCATCAGAGGACAGCAAGTGTGGTCGGTAGAGCGTGAAGAGGCAGATTTTCCGGTAGCGCAAGCCTGAGATGGGCCCCTGCGTCTGGGCCCCCACTCCACCAAACTGCCTCCCGCAGAGCTCTCACTGTCACAGTGCCTAGATGAGATTCTGCAGCCCCAGGACATGGAGGGAGGAGGGAGAGAGAGACAGAGAGAGAGAGAGGAAGGGAGAGAGAGAGAGAGAGAGATTGAGAGAGAGCTTGCTCCCGGCTCATTTCTCCACACATAAGCCCATCTGCTGGGCACCCAGGGTGGGACGACATCACTGCTCTCTACCAAATGAAAAAAAAAGAAGAGACCCCAGCACCACAGGAAGCCTGAATGCAATCCCATGAATCCCCGCGACTGCCATTTATTCTGCGGAAAGCTTTTAAAGGACCATCTCTCTCTCCTGGTGGGGGCGTGTTGATTTACGGTGCCCACGTCCATCATGACTTAAGCTGACCGTAATGTGCTACGAAGCTATGAAGAGAGTGCTCAGCGTATTCCGCCCTTTTTTTGAAATATGTGCTTGCTGTATATGTTTTCTTTTCTAGCAGAGTTAGTTCCATCAAGACACAGCACCCGAGGGGGTGGTGGAGGGGAGAAAAGGGAATTGACTCGGAGAGCACGAAATGGTGTTTGCAGGGAGCATCTTGTGATATTGTAATATTTACTGTTAGCTCCTCGGGCTACACGACACGCATGGCTGTCGCCAGCCAAGGGGAGGCTCTGAAGAGAGAGACACATCTGGTGCAGCTCCCCCACCTCCTTCACCCATCCACCCACCCTCTTCATCACGCTCTCTCTGTCTCGTGCTCTGTCTTTTACCCTCTTAAGAGCCTGAAACTTCTCCATACTGGGAAACCTCCTTGCTTTGTCCTGCACCAGACTAGTGGCTACCCAGATCAAATGTCCCCAAAGCTGCCTTTTCAGTGCCATGGAGGCATCAAATAGTGTCGGAGGCCATATCCAGGAGGAATGGATCTGGTAGCCTAGTGGTTAGGGCATTCACCCTGTGATCAGGAAGTCGTAGGTTTGATTCCCAAGACTGCTAAGTACCTCTGAGGTACCCATGAGCAAGGCACCATCTCCACACACTGCTCCCAGAGGACTGTGTTCCTGGCGGCTGATTCACTTGAATGGATTAAATTCAGAGGACGAATTTTGTGCTGTTCACACTGTATGCTGTGGTGTATTCACATATGACAGAATGTGTCACAAACTGTGCATACCCATCTAAGAAGGATGCGCAGACGCAGATTTCCATTTTCTCCAAAAGGCTTTTATTTAACAGACGCAAATCAAACAAGGCACGAGGGCCAATACTGTTTCTCAAAACACAAACCCAAGGACAGATACACACCAGGGGAAATGTGAGGGTTGACTGACAACAGAGACATGAATCACTGGAACTGAAATACCACGTGTACCAGGACCAGAACCAATGAAAAAAAGTCACGTATTACTTAACCACAGGGCGGCTGTGAATCCTTATTGACGAGCCGTCAAACACACCATAAAAGTCCCAACATATATCAGTTAATGGCGGCCACAGTGTGAACAGCACTAAATTCTTGCTCTGCATTTAACCCATACACCAAGTGAAGCAGCGGGCAGCCAGGAAAACAGCATCTGGGGAGCAATGTGTGTGTGACAATTTTTATTTTTGATTGCAAAGATTAACCAATAAAAAAGTCACATGACCTGCACTGTTCAATCACTGGGTCGTATCTCAACATGGTGTAACCTCCCTCCTCACACAGAGCCATCACACTGTCACACATTCACTATCAAACCAAACATGGAACACAAAACATGTTCTATGTCCAACTTTGCCCCAGCCACTGTCACCCAGACTTCCTTTATGCTGGCCAATTCCATTCCAAACTCTTTCCTCTGTCAGCGCCCAGGAGATGCTGACTTCTCCTGCCGTCTCCTATTCACAATGTAATTAACTTTGTAATTGCATTAGTATTGGGGAGAGAAGGGTGTGATTGTTGAAACTGTCCCTCCTTCATCCCACACACACACTACTCTAGCCTTAGCAAGATCCTGCCATAGTAGGTTTCAGAACTCTCTCTTACACTTTCTTCTCATAGGCTCATGTACAGCTGTCTTTAGCTCAGGTATGTCAAACTGTTGCATTCTTTTACCTTAGACTATACAATATTGCCATATTACAATATTAAATACTCTTTATATAATAACATAGTAAGGGGTTTTCTCCTTCATAAAAGAGAGCTGAGTCAGCCAGCTGTTATTGACTGGCAATAAAGGATTTCAGGAGAGAGCCCTTAGGTGAATAATAAAACATTATCTGTAGGCTTGAGGTGCATTGTACATGGTATATACACCTCCACTGGATTAAAGATGTAAGGAAACGGGTGGGTGTCAGTGTATATTTCCGGCATTTGAATCATCCTGCTTGACTAATACTCTTTTGCAGTCGCGTACCGCACAAAGTACCCTAGACCCAGTGCTTTCTCCTGCTCTGCCGATTGACACTGACTTTGAAGAACATACTGCCATTTTGCTCCTGTTTAATTGAAATGCAAACTACATCCGTGGCTGGGCCGAAGAATTTGCAATATTCTTTTTTTTCCCTTTTTTTTTTCAGGCAAGGATGATAAAGGCTTCTGCTATTTCTGTGGCTATCGACTTGGTCATGTGTGTAATTGCTTCATGTGGCTTCAGCCCCTCAAATGCACCAATGTAAATATTAAAGAGAGTGAGCTTAATAAAATGCTGTTCAAACAATACCAGCCCAATCTTTCTTCAAGTCCGTACAGCTACACATGAGGGGAGGGGAGGGGAGGGGGGGGTCTATCAAGATGGAACTAGTTATCTAGAAAGAGAGCGAGAGAGAGAGATGAAGGAAGTGGACAGAGTCAAAGAAGGAGGCTGTGAGGGAGAAAAAAAGAGCAGGCTGGAGGTGGAGCCTATAGATCAACCTGCCTTTTTAATGGTATTGATTGGCTGCTGGGGCAAGGCACATCAGATGAAGGTCAACGTCCCTACATCACCTTGACCTTGGGCTGCTAGCAGCCTGATGACCTTTGACCCCTGTGATCTCAAAGCGTGGACGGACCAAAGGCCCCCCTCCTCCACCACCAAGCAACCTACCGCCCCATCTGCTTCGTCTCCTTCAAAATGAGAATTGACTTTCCTCCCCTTGGATGCTGGAAATGTGGGTTAAAGTATGTCAATAATGTTTCACAAGAACAATTTCTCTCCAGAACAGTCTGAGCGGTACGCTATGACATTTGGCGGCAGAGGGGAGGGGGGTCCAGGGTGATGGGGGGGTTATGCAGGGGGTGGTGGTTCCTGCTCCGCTAAGGCACTTGAAGGGAGTTGTTGGCTGCTAACTGCACGGATGTATTGATCGGGGCGCTTAAATTGCGCGTGCACACACTCCGAAGTGTATTGAGATTCAGGCACAGGGCATGCTGAGTGCAGGCAGCACTAGCGCTGGTCTAATGGTAATTGCTTTCGATCCTCACGTGTATCCATGATTTACCACCTTCTCCTGACAAACGTCCGGACGAAAAAATATTTTGAGAAGAAAAATGTATCAAAATGTCCCCCATTTGTTTTGCGGAACAGACCCTTCTGCGCCTCTGCTGGCCAGAAGCAGACCGGGCCTCAGAGGAGGGTTTCATTAATATTGCAAAGCAGAAAAGCAGTGTTTAAGTGCTGTAGTAGGTCATTAGGCGAGAGGACACTTGGCTTTGTCCTGGCTCACTTCATCAGTGTTGGACTTTCTGACTTTGTGTTTGTGTGTGTGTGTGTGTGTGTGTGTGTGTGTGTGTGTTTGTGTGTGTGTGTGTGTGTGTGTTTGTGTGTGT
>JBBIGB010000109.1:3261245-3271545 GCA_037577075.1 Alestopetersius hilgendorfi
TATATATATGTGTGTGTGTGTGTGTGTGTGTGTGTGTGTGTGTGTGTGTGTGTGTGTGTGTGTGTGTGTGTGTGTAGGCTAATAAAATAGTTAATTGTGCGTACAGTAAGAATAAAGTGTCTAAACTTGTTCTCTGTGTGTCTTGTCCCTACTGCTTTAAGCGAATTCAGCCCCTCTTTACGAGTGATTGCTTGTTTCTCTCTTACCTTCTTTTTCAGTATTCTGAGAGAAATCGTGCTTGATGCCCATGTCAGAGGCAGAGTTGTGGTTCCATTAACTAAATATTGAATAACAATATTATCAAACCAGTTGTACTGGCAGTGATGTTTAAGGTCTTCACTAGGGCTCAACAGTTTCTTCACTTTCACCAGCCTTGCTACTGAAAATCTTGTAATATCTTTTATAATGACAGCAGCAATTTGTATAAGCACACATTAATATGCAGAATATGATTTGTCTGTATGTGTTCGTATATTTTTTATAGTGTTTGATTACAATTTTTGTATTATTGTATTATTTTGTGATATTATGATATTTTTAATTTATGTAACAATGTGTGGTTTAGGGATGCAGTGTGCATGGAACTATTAGCTATGGAATCATTTCCCGGTACTTTTTAGCTATGTTAGACCCAGCGCTAAATTAAAAAAGCAAAATTCAAACATTAAGCATTAAGCAGCTAAGCTGATCAACGATATTCAAGTTTAGAGGAAAATTCTGTACATGGGTTGGGTTTTTTTGTTCCTTTAATAAAGAGGGGCAAGTGTCTACAGTTGTCCATCAGCTCCTCCTAGAACCTTAACTCCATTTAAATGGAGTCACAGAAATATACACCAACACCTACACACACATGCACACACACGCAGCTGCTCTCAAACACCCAATCCCATAACCCCCCCACCCCCCACCCCACACTCCCTGTTCTGCCAGTAAATCCTGACAGTCGTCCATCAAGGCTTATATAGAAGGAAACAGTGTCTAACTTCCCTCCATCTGTTAGGAGCCGGCTGCCTGCGCCTGCCGAGTAGAATTTACTGTTTCTGCCTGTCTCCCTGCACACAGCCTCCTGCACACTGCTAGGCCTTTTCCCGGTTCAAATTAATCAAGCCCACAACGTGTTCGTGCTGACATTAATGCCATTCATAGATATTCATAGGTCTTGCTTGAAGGTTTAGAGGGGAGTGCTGAAATCGTGCGGATGTGTAAGTGTGCAAGAAAGAAAAGATTTGGGGTAACAACCCCCTTTGCAAGTCCTATGTATTAACCAGGTGAGTGTGAATTACAAATGAGAGATTTTGCCAGTTAACTATTCCATTTCAGTGTGACATTTAATGAACGTTTGTGTGTACATAACTACCTTGTCACTAATTATTATCCAAGTATGAAATATTGTATTGTGGTCTTTATACTTTTACTTTCGTATATTTTAGATTGTTTATATGAGGGTCATTCCATGGAATCAGTACATCTCGCGTCCCAGAAATAGTCGATACCAGATACACGCATAATTTGAAAACATAACATTAGTATGTCTTCTATGACCAATACTAAATTAAATATATAAATTAAATATTATTGTCCGTGGTTAAATTTGCATTTATGTTTATAAGGCAGGGATATTGGCCTGTCCCTCACTATGAAAGTTATTTTTTGTCTTCTTAATAGTAAATTGTTGGAAAAATTATACAGTTTTCACATTTGTATACTGTTCTAAAAGTATCATTGTTAAGCAGTGTTTTTAACATGAACACCTGTCATCTCTATAAAATTTAAATCATTTTGTCAGTGTCCCCTGATTTTGAGTCAACCCTGTTGCTGACACAAACAACCCATAAAGCCAAAATAATGGTACATCATTTATAGGAAGAGGATTTCCCAAATTTAAAACACAAGTAAGTTTCTCTCTTCTATAATGTAGAATTTTGTTGTTTTATGAGATTTTTGGGAGTGGGGACATCGTACCGCATCATTACTTTTTATCAACTCTTTTTGTAACTTGATGTTTACCAAATCTAATATCCTATCAAACTGTATGACATCTGCTCTTCTGACCTTGACCATTAGCTAACTAGAGGCAAATTAGCTTGAAATCACCAACCCTGCTCCTGTCAGCTCTGTTAATTTTTTAGGATGATGTGCTCTGCTTCATCCTAGCCCAACTACCAATCACTGGTCACCATGTGGCGATCCAAAGAGGTGTATGGTTGGATCTTACAAAATGAAATGAGAGAATTTTCACGATTGTTTGTGCAGTAATTTTCCTGTTCTGTTATGAACAGCTGAGTTCCATTACTTATTAACATTAATTGCAGTATGGTCACATTCTTAGTTTTAAATCTTATTTTCCTATGGTACTGTCTCCCGCAATGACAGAAAAGTTTTAATTTTCTAAAATCCCAATTCCAATGAAGCTGGGACATTGCATAAAACGTAAATAAGCCTATATTCAATTGAATACACTACAAAGACAAGATATCTAATGTTCAAACTGATTAACTTTTTTTGCAAATCTTCACTCATTTTGAATTTGATGCCTGCAACACGTTCCAAAAAAGCTGGGACATCACCTATTCTTTTAACAACACTTAATAACTATTTGGGAACTGAGGACACTGATTGTTGATGCTGTGTGGGTGGAATTCTTTTTCATTCTTGCTTGATGCACAACTTCAGTGGCTCAACAGCCTGGGGTCTTCGTTGTCGTATTTTGCGCTTCATAATGCACCACACATTTTTACGGCAGCATATGTTGCTCCAAAACCTGTATGTACCTTTCAGCATTAATGGTGCCTTCACAGATGTGCAAGTTACCCATGCCATGGACACTAATACACCCCCATACCATCACAGATGCTGACATTTGAACTTTGTGCTGATAACAATCCGGATGGTCCTTTTCCTCTTTGGCCCAGAGGACACAACGTCCATGATTTCCAAAAACAATTTGAAATGTGGACTCGTTAGACCACCGCACACTTTTCCACTTTGCGTCAGTCGATCTCAGATGAGCTTGGGCCCAGAGAAGCTGGTGGCGTTTCTGGGTGTTGTTGATATATGGCTTTCGCTTTGCACGGTAGAAATTTAGCTTGCACTTGTAGATGTAGCGACAAACTGTGCTAACTGACAATGGTTTTCTGAAGTATTCCTGAGCCCACGTTGTAATATCCTTTACAGAATGATGTTGGTTTTTACTGCAGTGCCTGAAGTCAAGGGCATCCAATGTTGGTACTGGGCTTGAAATCCCTCATTTCAAGTCCAATCCCTAACATTGTTCTTAAACTGCTGGACTATTTGCCTATGCAGTTGTTGTGTGAACCTTTTGGGGATGCTCCTTTTATAAAATCTTGAGCACCAAAAGATTTCTGCCCATCTTGAAAACATACTCGAAGGGTATTCAACAACTAATTTTGGTTAAATCACTGCACACCAGGGAATTGGCAAAATTTTAGTAACCAAAAATTTCACCTTCAATCTTCCACTAGCAGCAGTATAGAGCAAGAATGATTGGCTAGTCCAGAGACTAACTTCCTAATACTGTTCAAGTATCAGGGTATGGAAAGAAAGTGTGTTATGGTCTGATTTGAACCGCCGTAATTGTGTGTTCTAAAGAAGTGAGAAGTGAGCATGCGGCTTCCATTGGGAATCTTTACTCTATCAGAGAGCATTCTCAGATCAAGATACCTGCTCTCTCATGTAATTCTGCTATTGGGTTTAGCCTCCCCACTACACAGCACTTGTATAATGGTTGGCTATTATTCATGACACAGTATAATGACATTATCATATTTGTTTAAGCAGTATACCATATCTATTTGATCTTTTACCCATGGTAGTGGGCTCTTCTTCGTAATATTAGAGGCTGAGGAATGTTATTTACACACACAGTTATACAAAATCAATTATACAAAAATAATCAGTTCATTTATGGCAACAATTGAGTCCATCATAATAATAACAATTTTAAGATCTCCATACCCACCCAATAATGCTACTGAACTGTGGTGTCCAAATGAGTTTTGTTTGTGTTTATCAGATATTTTTGGTTCATAAATATATACAAACACATAGTCAAAAGACTTTATGGGTAAAATAAGGTCTATATTTATGGATATATGGATATAGGTGTGCATTTGAAATTGTAATGGAATTTGTACAGACAGACAGATCAGCAGGTTTTTCTTTTACATCACACTGATTCCTAGCTCAATAAAACAAGTACAAAATGTAGATTCTAAAGAATCAATAATAAGATTATAATATCATGGCAAATCAACAGTTCTTACTCTAAACTGCTAATGGTTAGTGTGGCTGTTATGTGCAAAACTGTTTTATATGAGGTTACATATATGTTTGTTTCTAGGCTAATTAAGCTGGAAAAAAAACATATTGCAGAGTATTCTTGCTAGAGCTTCTGTGGTCAGTGAGAGGATGATGGCAATGCCAGCAGGGGCCATGCCAAAAGAGGTGGTGATCACAGGGCAGTAGATTCAGCACTGGCCTCTCCATGCCAGCCCAGCTGTTATTTTATGCCCACTACTTGTCCGCTCCAGTGGCGCTCTCACACATACAGTGCTTCTCAGCCATACTCCCGGACGTCAGCAAGGGGAAATGAACGGCCAGGAGAGGAAAGCTAGGACTATGCCCTAGAGATGGATGAGGGACACTTTTTATTACTCGCTCTCTCTCTTTATCTCCCTCTCTCCCTCTTTCTCTCTCTCTCCCTCTCTCTTTATCTCTCGCCCTCTCTTTTTCTGTCTCTCCCTCTCTCTCTCTGTCTCTCTTGTCCCAAACTCATCCAATTAACAACAGCCGCTCACTGTAATTTAGGCCAGAATGCAGCAGTTGTGGTTATGATACTGCCGTTTTCATTCAAAGTAAAGTGAGCAGGCCTAATGCATTCTCTTCCTTGTGTTTATGGCCACAGATTCAAGTTGTATGACTGGCACACCGCTATGGCCCTCAAATAATAAAATAAATCAAAACATAAGAGTTTTGTCTTCTCGCAATTTCCTTTTTCGAGCTCAAAATATGAAACCAGATGTTTCCGGCATGTTAAAGATGCTTTTCATCTTTTTTTTTCTCTTTTTCCCTTCCTCCTCTTCTTCTCACCATCCCCACCCCCCACCCTGTGCTGCTTTCAAAATAAATGTAGCTTTAAAAAGAGAGAGAATGAGAGGGGTAGGGATGGAGGAAGGGGGGCTTATAAAAAGTGAAATGTCCTCCTAGCCCAAGGTAGTAGTCTGTTTTGCATTGATAGAGAAGTGGGGAGTGCCTCTGGCCATTCTGCGGAGTGTTTTTCTCTGCGATATCCCGCCACTCCATCTCCTTCCCTCTGGAGTGCAGCTCTAAGTAACGCCGTGCGGGTCAAAGCAATACACTGCACATCCCTCCGCTCTCCTGCTCGCCTAATTGGGGGTGCAGAGGTTAAAGGATGTCATGGTTATCACAAAGCCAACAGAGAATGCATTTCAGGGACAGAATGTGAGTTACGAGCGACCCGCATTTTCATAACCCCTGATGTTTACCCCCTAAAAAAAGAAAAACACTTAAACATGGGATCCACCGGGCCTATACTGGTATGTGAAATGACAAAGTTAATGAAAACAACTAAAGCTTGCAAACTACAGACCACTGGTTGGACAGATGATGCAAAATACTTTGTTTGAATAATAAGGGTCTACATCTACTAAGGAAGACTTAGTCTAGGCTAGTGACAAAGAGTGCATGCTTACTGCCAGTCATATTTTGCCCCCAGCTCCCCCTTTCTGCCACTGAAAACAGTACTTCTCTCCTTCCTTCTCCTTTACTACCCCATCTGTCTCATGTCCTTATTCTCCCTGAGACCTGCCAGAAACAGCACATTTCCTGGCGGGCTCCAAATCCACGCTGAATCCAAACAAACACGCCCCGTTGGTGCTGGCCACAGCTTTTACCTGCACAGTGTACCCCTTGCTGCACCGTGACATTTCAGATGGGCTGTTTGGGATTTCCAGGGTTTCAGGCCGTGGCCGCTGTAGCCCCCTGTGCCAGTCCCGGGCCTGGCCAAAAGAAACTGTGGCAAAAGATCTACAGTTTACCTACACAATGAACTAACAGTCTGGTCAAAACTGGACTCTGGTGTTGAGCTAGCTGGGTTCCATGTTCGCTGGAAATGCATACCACTATAAATATTTATGTAAGGGATTATGGAAACAAGAGATTGATGGCAATTTAATCTCAGCAAGACATTTTTGATAAATATTCTCTTTAATGGCATCATAAACAGTAATCAATGAGTTGTTAATCTGTAATAGCATTTGCCTACCAAATAAAATGAATTCCTTTTCCATATTCCACTCTAAAAAAAAAGACATTGCCTCAGCAGCTGCATGTGGATTTCCGACCATATGTATGCGAATCTCGATTCAAATGGAGAGATCAGAAAGATTAGAAAAGTCTGCTTGCAAAAACAGTCCTAAGGGGAGACACTTCTTTAGCTGCTCACCAACAATCTATTGTGATTCTGTGTAGTTCTTATCTCTCATAGGAGCTGCAAGGCAACTGCCTTAAATTAGCCAGCTGCTCTTCTAAAATTGAACTTCATGTACAGTATTTTAATTAGCAACATGATATTTTGCTAACAGCAAAACGCATCAACCCCTTAAAGCTTTGTGCCACAGAGTCTTAAAAACTGACTCGGAGGCTATCCCTGAGGCAGTCTTACTATAATCATGTGTAACATGACTGCAGTGCTTTCCCCCTCATAGTCTATTCAGATTTTTTCAAGTGGACCTGCAAAGGGAATCACTTTACAGCTTGCTCTTTAACTAATGTAAAGCTATCCAGGCTTCCAAAGCGACCAAGCTGCAGTTGTTCCTGCAAGGCCTCACCATTCAGCTTCCTCCGTCTTTGAGAAATGGCCTTTGGCAGAGCAGGGCCGCCCATAAAAAGTCTGCAAAGGGGAACCAGACCAAACACAGAAGCTCTTCAACAGCCTGCAGACTTTAAGAAGAACAGTCGGCCAATTAAGACTACATTCTGCAGGTACTGAAGTCTGTGTTGTAGCCTGGTGTAATGACTGTTGTCTCTATTAGCATGACAGCATGTCAAACAACCACTTCCTGCCAAGGGAGCCTTATCTTAATTGGCCCACTCTCTGCGGATTGTCTGGTACAGTGGCCTGAGAGCTCTGCTTCTTGTCCATCCTGGCCACCACACACCGATATTTCATGTAAGGCAGCCAAAATGGGCAAGCATACTTCATCAGATACAATGAGGAGGAAATTAGGACTGAGGCCCATTTATTTTTCTGTACTGTGGGTCCTGCATCAATCATGAAAGCCAGGCAAGAAATTCCAATTCCACACTCGCCCACACCACCATCCTGACTCCAGGACACGACACAGATGTACATGGCAATTTGTTCGCATACAATAAACATGGATATATGTTTGTAGCATGTTATGTAGCATTTGTCAGCATTTGTCTAAAGCCAAGACTAGTAACTGCACACTATAGGAACAAACATACTGGCAAGTTCTTAATTAAGATGTCCTTCAAGGCTTACTAGACATCTATCAAAGATCTTCAAAAATCTTTGATAAGCTAAAAGAAACCCTGTAGGAAGATATAAGAAAGATGTTTGGTGAAGGGTTAGTAGCCACTGTACTAGATTGTTCTGAGCCCCTCATTTTTTCTCTTGTCGTGTCATCCTCGAGGACATCCTCCTTAGTGGGACCACTACTTCACTTCCTAGGGCGTGCTGAATGTAGGGGGAAACCGTGATCTCAATGAATCCCCATCACACTCGACCTTCCTTCAATCTCCTGAGCAGACTTATAATACACTATTCATGCCTTTCCTTTATATAAATCTGGTCTTTCCTCTGGCAATCTTTCAAATCACCCCCTTTGTTTACTCATGAATATTTGCACAGCTCATTCTCGGGCCTGGCAGATAGCTGGCCGGCGGCCTTGCTCCTACGTTGGTGGTAAGGACGACTGTACCTCCTCGCCTCCTCCTCTCCTTCCCTAGGCGCTTTGCAGTGGGAAGGCCCAGTATTTCATCATAGGCTAATCTAACCTTTTAGGTGTTCTCCAGCCTGCCTGAGCGCCTAAAATAGGTCACTTAAGCAGGGCTTAGCGTGGTGGTGCGGGCAGAGCTAGCAGGCCTCAGGGGCCCAGGGGACAGAGAACGGCAGTAATTGGTAGTTATGGCTCCGAGGTCCCATAAATGAGGAACAAAGCTGGCCCACCTATTGTCACATTTAGGACAACGGCACTGCTAGCGTTGCTCGTGTTTGCCTTCGTTAGCTCCTTGAGATCCTAATTACCGCTGAAAAATGCTCACCTGAAAAAGCCGGCGTCCTTCACACTCGCACCTCTCTGTCTTTCATCATCCTTCTCCCTCACTTCTCCCTCCCTCCCCTCTCATCCCTCCTTTTTTGCATTACTACACTCTCCCTCTCTGTTTGGTATGGAAAAAAGGGGAGTAATAATAATAGCCATCTATAAAAAGTACCCCATGCATTAGGCTAATCTGTCACCCATTTCAATTTTTCCTCTCTCTCACTCACTCTTTCACTCTTTCTTTTTTGTGGAGAGAGAAAGAGAGATGGTTGGGTGATGGTGGTGAAGGGGGGTGGGTTGCGCGTAATGAAAAGGCCTAAATGACAGAAGCCTGACAGTCGGATTGGCTGGTAAATGACTCCAGAGTGGCTCGCCTGCGGAGAAGGGGGCTGGAGGAAGCTCCCAGAAGAGCTGATTAATTCCAGTCTCGGCGGCTGCCGGGGGAGCGGGGGCCGGGTCCTCCATGGCAGCGGCAGAGGAGAGGAGCCTATTACCGCCGCCGATCTAATCAGGGGCCGTCCGCCACAAAACTTTCCGGGGCCACGTTCCCTTTTCCCGTTCCACCCAGGGACTTTAAATACGGAGGAGGTGAGGCCAGGCCAGGAGTTTGGGGAGGCTGATGGGGGGAGGAGAAGGATTTGCTTTTCAAAAAAAAAGAAAAGGGAGATGGTTAGGAGCTCTCTAAGAAATCCTCTTTTTTGCCTTGCTGGGAGGAGATTGGAGGCAAAGCTTTGGTTGTGACAGACCTTTCCTGTGCAGCCACAGAGTGTGTGACCAGATAGGACTGTGTTGGAGTGTCTAATCCCAGTGGTTATACTCCGCGCTCTGGCAAAGTGTGTCAGTGAAACACACACCATTCTCTGGTGCTGAGGTATTACAAGCCAAAGCCATGAAAGATGTAGATCCGCAAGTGAAGGGCACATGCTTGCTGCAGGTTAAAACTAGGAATCTTCTTTCAAATAATTTTACATTTAAAATACTTTTACTTTATTTATTATTTATTATTTTGGCACATGGCCACTTGTGTGACGCACAGTATTTATCTTAAGGGATCAGTTTCAATCATTTTAGATTCCGATATTTAAATTGGCAAGAAAGTTTTGAAACTTAGCATTTAAAGCTCTCTTGTAAAATATGGTTCTGGATTAAGGGGCCAACTGTTAAAAATCACTATACAGTGCTAAGTCAATTCAGAAACATTTATCCCATTACATGTTTCGATATGAGTCATATTGATTGAGGCAAGGATGATATGCTTCTTCTCATTGAATATATAGTCATGAACGTGTGCATTTGTGTCAAACATGCCTGGCATATGTATCTATGTGCAGCTTCATATAGTCTAGTCAGTGCTTAATGTCTACAATTACCATTCTGCATTCATTTAGGGTCCACAGGCAGCATCCTGAGCAGCCTTTCTCTCTTCCAATCTCTCTCTCTCTCTCTCTCTCTCTCTCTCTCTCTCTCTCTCTCTCTCTCTCTCTCTCTCTCTCTCTCCCTAAGATATGCTGGCCCCCCTGCGCTCAAAAAGGTTATGAATAATACATATTAAGTACTGTACTAAAGGCCGTAACTGAACTGTTAAAATATTGATCTTGCCCAATCATAATAAAGAGAAATTACTGAAAGCAATCCATCATTATAAATGCTCAGTGTCCTCAGCTTTGGCGGGTCTTAACTTGCTCCATTTTCCCTTGCCATAGAGCACTGTTATGACTCCATAATAATCAAGATCATATCATGTCTGCCATTGCTGGCATTCTAGTAGCCTGTTGTCATGCAAATGAAGTGGCAACAAATCCATAATGTTCTTAAATACATTTGGATTCTTACTTCTCATTTCTTCAGTGGATAAAATGAGCATTTGGTAATGTTTATCCCTGGAAGCTTTAGCATTTGTGTGTGCATATGTGTGTGTGTGTGTGTGTGTGTGTGTGTGTGTGTGTGTGTGTGTGTGTGTGTGTGTGTGTGTG
>JBBIGB010000109.1:3699722-3709912 GCA_037577075.1 Alestopetersius hilgendorfi
CAGAAACAGTGGTGTCTGACTGACACTGATCATTATATCTGTGCCACAGTGTGGCCTGTCTGACTCCACACTGAAAACACTGAAGCAGTTCTTGATTGGTGCTGCGCTTTAATAAAAACCGCATGCAGGTCTATATTACTCATAATTCAAAAGGTTGATGTGACTGAAAAAACTGAAAGTAGCCCTGAAATCAGCATGAAAACCTGGTTCAGAAAAGTGTTTATCACCTGTGTTATTAAACTGATTTTCCAAACTCAAGATTAAGAACACCTGCATTTTCCACTAAGCAATTCATAAATTAAGTAGAAAAAAGAAAATCTCTTCCAGTGAGTGTTCTCAAACCTTTGTCCAGAAGTGTACATTTAAACATCACAGACTTCCAATGTGAGCTAGTGTAAAAGGATGTTGAAAAGAAAGTAGTACCCTTTCATGGTTATACACTGCCAGCAATAATAGCAAAGTTAGAGGCAGTGCTATGTAAGATCCTTGGGCAACCTCCTGATCAGGCAGCTTTCTCTGTGGAAAAGACAGCAAAGGTCATTCACAAAATTCCCACTAATGAAGGAGCCCAGGTTTATGTCTGATCGCATGTACGTGTTGTCAAGCGTACTTACAGCCGGGTTGAAAGTGAGCGTAACATGTTTGTGGTAGCCAGAGGATGTGAAGGACACCTGTGGGAGCTGGAAGTCGTACTGGGAGCGAGAGAGAGTAGTGTCCAGCATCAATACATAGCTCTGTGGAGAGAAGACATATTCGGAGAAAAAAGTGCACACTGATCAATCAGAAATCATTTAATCTAATTCAGCATAAAACTGTCAAACCAACTGGATTCAGATACGGTCAGGTATGTCTGATGCTAGCCTTACCTCTCCATCACGAGGGAGAGGAGAGAAATGAAAGAAGAGAGACTGGCCCAGCGATACGCTTTGGAAAGGACTGTCAAGGTTGTCACTCTTGTAGAGCTTGACCTGTGAAGAGGCAGAAAGGTCCATTACACTCTATATTTTTCTCAAAAGGAGACTATATTTTACTTTAATGGTCTTACCCAGAGGGTTGGTAGATGCTCAGGTGCAGTAATGATGTTGCCACTCAGTTCAAACTGATTAATCTGTCTGAAGGCTATGATGTTGACTCCTTCTATATCGCTGCTGCCTACCTACAGCAAAAACAAATTTCACAGAAATGTAAAAAAAAAAAGGATTTTAAGCAAGTGCAACACTTCACTTCATATACTCTTCCAAAACCCCTTACACTAACCCAGACCTTTACTTTAAACCAAACCCTGTTGTACTGTTGGCTGCTGATGACTCACCTCTATGGTTCTGTGCTGAGGCAGTGCTCTCTCTATGTGGTCATTACCCTCTCCTCTCAGCTGAATGATGTAAGTACATGCAGGCTATAGGGGGGAGAAAGGACAAAAGACAATTACACCAGAGGTAATATCGGCTGATTCTGTTGATGTGAGCAGGTCAGAAAGCCTACAAGCAACCATACCAGCAGGCCTCGGAGCCGGAAGCGACCTGCTTCATCCGTGATGGTGTCTTCACTGTACATGTTGCACTCCCGCTGCCCCACCGCCTCTACAGCCACACCCTGCTCAGCATCGCCACCCAGAGACTGCACTGTGCCATAGCAACTGCAAACACAAATTGGATTGAAGCAATACAAAAAACAAATGGTTAGTCAGCAGTTTTTGGTTAATTGGTGGTTAATTTATCAATACCTATTACCCATCTAGAAAACACTGAAATGGGAGTTAACATATTCTTTGATGAGGTTTTTCTTCTAGCATGCTGTACCTGTATGCAGTTTTGAAGCCAGTGATGGGGATGTGGAGATTCTGGCCTTCCTCAAGCGAGATCATCTGAGCTGATGGCTCAAAGCGGAACTCCTTCATCATAGGTTTGAAGTAGTACTGGCCAGGACTCTGTAGGGAAATTTTGGGATTGTCATTTAGTGCATTAAACATCAGGGGACAGCATTAGGCTTCATACTGTAAGGCTAAGGAAGCACTAAGCTCATAATAAGGAATGGCAACTTTATCCAAACCATATATATTTATAGTTAAGTATTTTCTTGTTAGGAACTCAAATACTATTTCTTTAAAATTTTAGTTTTATACCCATTTGTCTTTTACTCGCTTTCACTAATATCTTTAATCAGATATTTCTGCATCATTTTTAATAAGCTTTACCAGGTTGTTGAAGGTGAGAAGGCCAGTGTCCTGTGTGAGCAGATTGGAGCGGAAGTTTCCTCCACTTAAAGAAAGGAGCACTCCAGACAGAGGTAAGTTATCTTCTGCCTTGATCTAGAAAGAAAAAGGAAAAGAAACATCTCACACATACCAAGCATTTCATATTAATGCCATTCAAGAATTGTCTTTTCTCAAACCATCAAACACTTAAGTGTGTTAACTGTTAATATATCTAAATATAAGGGCTGATGCATTAGTACCGAACCGTCGCGGTACATGGGTCACGGTTCGGTACATGATGTCAGCTGGAGAATACACGGTACGACGGAGAAGACGTAATTGAAGTGATACGGAATCACAGAGGGACCAAAAAGTGCAAGTAAATCATAAACCTGGGTCTTAGTGTGGTGTAATAGTGCCACCTACTGGCGCAACACTTACACATACATGGAAATATAATCAAGAGTGTGTGTTTACTGGTTAATACACTGCTGTTTATTTAAAGCAAACAAACCAAGCCTCATTCTTTAGAACTTTTTGTTGCTTAACGTTGCTTTATCGTGAACCGCGACATCTGTGTACCGTTACACCCCTACTAAATACATATATAAAAAATATAAAGCAAGGACTTTCCTGGATGCCATGATGTACGCATGCATTACCTCAAATGTGACGCCTGCCAGAGCAAAGGCCTTAAAGTCTCCAGCTTTTCCCTCCACCTCAGTCAGCACAAAGCCCTCTTTACTGGCACTGATGTCGTACCGCAGGTCGCTGTGTAGAGGTCCGACGCTGGGGAAAGAAGCATTTAGAGTTTTATAACATGAGACTGGAATAACCATTGAAAATCTATTTTTCTTTCTTTGAAGTAAAAAAAAAATGGTGATTTGATCAATGTCACCTTTATTTGCTCTGATGCTCATTTTATTTACTACCCTTATGCAGACAACTCTGAAGACCTCCAAAATGTGCTGCTTTAGAATGGAAATTAAACTATGTTGACTGAGACCTCAGTAAGCTGACCTATACAAATGTAAAACACAGAATACGTCACTTGATCAGTTCAGTACCTGTAGGTTCCACTTTCATCAGTGAGAACAGTGATGAGGGCCTCCGCAGATCCACTCACTTTTATAGAGATCTCCACACCCTCCAGTTCAGGAGACACCCGTCCCTGCAGGAAGAGCCCTGCGCGGCCTGCAATCTCTACCATCTGGCCTGGACAGCTCTCTGGCAAAGCAAGACATGGTTACCACCCGTGTATGTTCATATAAAATAAAATACAAAACGCAAATAATTCATACAAAAGCAATGCTTTGATACTAACCTCCAGTGACTGTGGCCTCCACTTCAGGTGGGTAAAAAAGAAGCTCTTTGGACGAGGGGGTCACTGTGATCTTCTCCCCAGCACTAAAAAAACAAACAAACAAACAAAAACCCAGTCCATATTAAAAAAAATCTCTAGACCCATAATACAATAAATGTTTACATACAGAAGTACAAAATAGCAAAATTAAGTTGACAGGAGTAATAAAACACTTTGTGTAACACAAAAGATAAAGGTCTTTTTTTGAGTACCGAACTACACGGAAATCCCCCAATAAAGCTGAAACTGCAAATATCATCCGCCTTTTTTGCTTTTTTGTGGAAATAAATATATTTGTTCAGGATGTTTTGACACAAGAGAACCCACCGACCTCTCAATACCTTTGTCCCGCGACTTTCCGAGTTGCATATCTCGGCAGGGAAAATGCCCAGACACCTCAAACTCCACAGTTCAGTAGATCTCCAGGAGACCTTTCCAACGAGCCCTCATTTGTATTTTTAGACAGAGATGATGAAATTTTATTCTCCGAAAAACGTTCACATCGCCGCAGTGTCCTAATACTTTTGTCCCGCAAACCTCTGAGTTGCATATCCCGGCGGGGATTTACCTTTACAGTTTCTTTAAGGGTAATGCATTAAACAGAGTTTAGTGCCATTAAAATGTTCTGGGTGCATATTTAGGGTATTTAGGCATTTTTACCAAAACACAATGGCTACTCTTGGAATGTGACCCCTGTGAAAACCGGGGGATTACTGGATTACTGTATATTACTGTATTTTAAACAGTTCTGAAACTGACTGTAAAACCACAGAAGAACACCGGTCAGTGTTAAATCTCTTACCGTGCCCAGTACGAGAACTCATAGTGGAAAGGTTCATGGAGCTCATCTGGTTTCTCTTCCACAGGTGGGCCCTGATCCTCCAGTTTCTTTTCTTCTCTCTCTTTCTTGCGAGCTGCAATCTCCAGTAGCTGCTGCTCCCGGCGCTGCTCCTCTGCAGAGCGCAGAGGACCCAGGACCAGTGCAGGCTCACTCTCAATAGACGACCTGTGAGTGAAAGTGAAAAGTGTTTCTGTAATGTTGAGAACATCTGATTTACAGTTTCCCCCACTACAGCAAAGTATTAGATCAGCAAAAAACAGTCTTAAATCATTTATAAATTATTTCCCACTCTTCACTAAGAGTGGTTGTGTCACTGTGACTAAGACTGATACAGGTAAATCCCATCTTTTTAACAGCTCTATATTGCACACTATTTGAAAAGTAGTCCATTATTGAGAACTTCAATGCGAATGGGGGAGGGGGTGAATTGCTTTAGGCTGTAACAATTTTCATGACATCACAAAAACAGTGAATTCAGAAAAGGCTGTTTTGCAGCTAATTTTCCATATAAGGACTGCATGGCATCAGGAATGCACAGGAGGTAGGGTCTCCATGGATCAGAAGGGTTTGTCCAGTTCATCCCACAGATGCGCAGAGCCAGGCCAACACTACTATTTAATCATGTTTGTCAAATCATTTCTAAACATCTTTTGCAGTGTGGCACTGTCCAGCTGAAAGAAGCCCCTGCTGTTAAGCAATGCTGATGCCATAAAGGGTGTACTTGGTTTGTAACGTTTAGGTTTGGTTTGTAACTTTGGTATATATCAAAGTAATATCTATATGAATGCCAGGTCCCAAGGTTTCCCAGCAAACGTATTTCAGCATCGAACTCTCTCTGCTGGCTAGCCTTCATTCCATTGTCCTGGTCTTGTGTCAAAACACATGATTTTATCAGACAAAGTCACGTTCCTGCATTGTTCTAATATCTAATGCTAATGCCTACCTGCTCACTCTAACCTACTTGCAAAGGACAGGGTCAGCATGCGCACTCAGTTTGTGGTTACACAGTCCTGTACACAACAAGCCAATGTGCACTGTGCTCAGACACCTTTCTGTCATAGTCAGCATCAGCAGTGTGTGAGACAGCAGCTCTTCTGCTGGATTAGACAAGATGTGCCAGCCATCAATAAGCCTTGGGCACCCATGACCCTGTGGATGGTTCATCTTTTCTTGGACCACTTTTGGTAGGTTTTAAGCTTTGCACACTGGGGAAACCCCACATTACCTGTTGTTTTGAAGTTATCCATCATCACAAAGATGTCTTTTTGCAATAAAGGAAAAATCCCCCCACCCCCCCGGACCAGGCAGCTGATCTTGCCCTCACTTACTTGATAGTAACTGTGACATCCAGCATTTTGTCTGTGTTGATGAGGCCAGTCATGTGGTGCCTGACGGCGGTCAGAGTTAAGATGCTGGGGGCAGACCTGGAGAAACAACCCTAATGATGAACAACTTGTCTACACTTTTTCAAATGAATTCTGCATGAATTTACCAAAAACAAGCCTAATCTCATATGCCATCAGTAAACAAAGACATACGTGTTGTAAGTGTAATAATCCTGTTCAAACTGATGGCAGGAGCGTGGAGTCACTTTATATACACCTACACAGGACAAAACATACTGGCATTTAGAGAGGGTATATCCATGAAGAGAGATTACTTTGCAATATAAATGCAAAAGAATCCGTTTGAACCTGGTTTGGACAGGCAGAAGCGGTTGACTCCCTTGGAGAGATTGTACACGCCAACGTTCTCTGGTTTGCTGCCATCTTGGAAGAATTCCTATGAAAACACAAACACCATCAATCGCAATGAAGAGGTGTAAAGAAAACGATTGTACTGTTAACACTGCTCCATTACAGAGAGAAAAGCCTCACCAGTGTGATTGCGTGAGACAGGGAGCAGCGCAGCATGTAGCCGGTCTGTCTGAACTCAACTCCTTCCAAATCTGAGTCCAGCACCTCCACTTCTACTGACTTATGCTTCCAGCACCATTCCTCATGGGCAATGGCCACTGAAAAAATGAACAGAACATTATTGCACAATCTGCCACGAAACATCCAAATCGGCTGAAAGAGCGCATGAAGAGTGGAAGTGTTAAAGGAACAGGGACTCATAATAGGAAACATTAACTTAGGCTCATGGAACCAGACACAATCTTTTTTCCTCAGGCTGATGTGTTTAAATCTGATCTGAACCCCCATCACATGTGATCCTAAATCTGCCATACAAACCTTAATGAGCATGGCCAGATACCAGAGTTTTTGTCCTTTTGTTTTCTACTGTCCTCGTATGTGTTTACAGAATACTACCAGCAGCTAACGTGAAGATTCTAGTAAATGCTACAGAAACAATAAAGCGTCTCATATCAGATCAATGAAGGCCTGAACATGTGGGATATGAAGGTGGAAGTTATATATGGGTCACTTATAAACACAAAATGTGAACCATCAAGGTGAAAAACGTCAAATATGAAAAAAACAAAAAAGAGCAGTGAGGCTCACAATGAGAACGTAACCTTAGACCTGGGGCGGGTTCAGAGTTAACCGGCTAACTGCTTTGGGAAAACCATAAGGACAGGGCATCCTTGAATGACAGTGTATGTACTATAACAGAGCTGTCCAAATTAATTCTAAAAATGTCTGTTACAATTATCATGCATTTGCCTCTTCACAATACGTCTATTGGGCCAATTTCAATCCTTTGGGGTGACATTTATAAATGCATGCACATATGCATTATTAAGACAAGCAACATGAAGGTTTTTGACTTCAACTGGCTGTTCTCTGTTTCACTCCTACCTTTGTATTTCCCAGGGAGGACATTAGTGAAGGAGAAACTGAAGACTTCACTGCTTCCTGAAAGCTGGATGTTCTGCCTCTCCCCTTGTCTGCTCACAGGCTGCAGAGTTACTGTCAGATCTCCACATGCAGCTGAGGGATCATCCAAAATAAACAATGCTCATTACCTCAAAAACAAAACCAACAGCTCCTAGAGCACCATTTGGATAGAAAATTAAACTCACATGATTTTCACCTTACCCCAAATGCAACCCAAATGCAATCGATAAGTCATTGTTTATACAATGACGCACCTAAATTCAAGCTTCAAAAACAATACCTGTTTTTGGCACAATGGCATGCTTTCTCAGATCTTTAAGGAATAGCTCACCCAAATATCATCTGTAAATATATCCCCAAAGGATTTGTCAACCTGCTCAAACCACATCTAGCCCTGCATTAAGGCAGCAAGGACTTGCTAAAAGATTGGAACACAATATGACACAGTAAGCGATCAAAAATAAATAAAATATCAGTGTGAGGTAGAACACTGCAAGGAGTCATCAAAACACGTAAGGAGGTGTAATGTAAAGATGTAATGATCTTGAATCATTTTTTGTTACCATGGTCATCGTAAACATGGACTTTGGCTCACAGTACTGTGTCCTAAACCATACCTACAAGTCAATGCAACCCTAACAAGGCAAAACACAGTTTGAGAACCAAAGAAGCAAACATATCCTGGCTGAATTACATTTGGACTAAAGGGAAATGTGCGAATGTGATTTTTTACTGAATTACTCGTTTACAATACACAAAAATAGTCTACATACCCAGACATGAGACAGAGCCAGAGACTGCTGCTATGAACTGGGTGAATAGCAGGTCACTGAGAGGGCGGTCAACAAGATAGATATCGAGAGACTGGGGCTGTAAAGCAAGTCCAGCCTTGATCTCAGCCTCTGGAAGTGTCACCTAATAAAAGAAAAATAATTAACTATACATTATAAAAGAATGTATTCATAGAAAATAGTGCTTCTAGTACTGCGTCCCACTCAGTACCTGCACACTATAGTCTCCTGGTTTGGCCTGGAAGCAGAACGCCCCCTGATGGTCACTCTCAATAGTGCGGACTGTGCCCTGCTCATGTCCTTGCCCGGCAAGAGTCACTTTATAACTGCCCAGATGCTTTATGCCCTCTGGGAGATGGGCAATAGAGATCTGACCACACACACTGAACCTGAGAATGATCATTTAGAATATTTCGTTAGCATTATCAGCACGATGTCTACTTATGTTCTTATTACTGACAAATCAGAACCATCGCAAGCGCCTTGATCATCTACATCTACCCACACCCACACCCACACCCACACCTCCCAAACTCACCCCGCAGTAATTATGTCTGGGAGCTGGGGGGTGCTAGGTGCAATCTTCACTGTGACTGGCTCAAAAAACATGAGTTCTTTATGAGTGGTGATGGTGTAGGCACCAGTGGTCATGTTCTCCAGACGGAATGATCCGTCTTCTTTGGTTAGCACTACGGAAAGAAAACAAGATTAACCATGAGGGTGCATTGAACTGCTTGTAACAGTTGCAAGAAATGCATGCAGAAGCTGCATGATCAAACGTAACTATGACACTCTGGTTACCTTTAATCTGATTATTCAGAGTGACAACTGCATCTGGTACTCCTTCTCCACCTGGACTGTTCAAAACTCTGCCCATTACCGAGAAACCCATCACACGGAAAATCGGCTAGAAGAATGTCAGGAGAAATTGTGAGCCATCAACAACTGTTTCAGCTTAAAGGGATAACAGTAAATACATTATACCACTTACTCCAGATGCAGTCAATCAGCCAAGACATGCTGGGTGCTTCTTCAATTTAGCACTGGAGCTACAAAGTGTTGCTAACATTAGAAGTCAAGGGTCACCCAAATGATATCCGACAGACAGACAACCCTCTTGCTTGCATCCAGGTCTTCACTAAGGCAGCCCAGGCTTGGCAATGCGGGTTAGGGTACAGTGCAACGAGATGAACAAAACATCAGGGCTGGTATCTACAAAGCAGTCTTAAGGACAAATGATCTTGGATCAGGTTCCTCTGTATTTATGACTGTTTTTGCTGTCAAAAACAGATTCTAGACTACTCTACAGATGGTTCGTGAAAACAGATCCTGTGGTCGAAAATGGACACCCAGCCTTCAGCAGCCCATAATGTGTCCTAAACCAGGTTGACAAGCAGATTTTAAAAAAAGAGCTGGATAGTATTTGAACAGGTTGAGAGAAGTTTTGGGTGACTATTCTGGAGTTTGTACACAGTATTAAACTCAAAGCTCCAGCACTATACTAAAGAAGCTCGGACGCCAAACATGTCTTGGTTGATCGACTACATCGGGGTGGAAAATTTCATCCGTTTCATTTGTTGCCAAACTATTCCTTAAATGAAGTTTAAGTTAAGTTACACAGAGCGTAATGCTATTTACTATTTCAGAATGTTTTGTAAGTTGGCAACAAGGAAAAACATATTACAATTAAACCAGTTTGTTTTCTTAGCTTAAGAATGGCAATTCTGCAAGATGAGGATGAAACTAGAGCCCGACCGATAAAGGATTCTGAAGGCCGATACCGATACAAATATTTGTTGGTTTTAAAATCCGATATTCCGTTCAATAGTTTGGGGTCACTTCGAAATGTCCTTGTTTTTGGAAGAAAAACAGTTTTTTTTCAATGAAGATAACTTTAAACTAATCAGAAACACACTATACATTGTTAATGTGGCAAATGACTATTCTAGCTGCAAATGTCTGGTTTTTGGTACATTATCTACATAGGTGTATAGAGGTCCATATCCAGCAACTATCACTTCAGTGTTCTAGTGCTGCAGTGTGTTTGCTCATTTGCTCATTGTAATCATCAGAAGGCTAATGGGTGATTAGAAAGCCCTTGTGCAATCATTAGCACAGCTGAAAACAGTTTAGCTGGTTAGAGAAGCTATAAAACTGACCT
>JBBIGB010000109.1:4094093-4111032 GCA_037577075.1 Alestopetersius hilgendorfi
CCCCATGGGTATAGGCCCGGCCACCAGGCGCTCACCATCGGGCCCCACCCCCAGGCCTGGCTCCAGAGGGGGACCCCAGTGACCCACATCCAGGCAAGGGAAAACATGTCTTCCTGTTGTTTTTCTTCATAAGGGTTCATATGAGTGGAGTCATTGAGGGAAATAAAGTCATTAGACTGTTGCCAGGTTTCAGTTAAACACAGAAAGTCCAACTTACGGTCTGAATGGGAGGTTTTGTAGCTAAGATGCATAACATACATAAACTCTCCAGTATAACTGCAGCTCCTGCAGTTATACTGCCAGCTCCTGCAGTTAGCCGCGAGGACAGACACCAGAGCACGCTGTAAAACAACCAAGAAACATCATTAATTCTAAGGAACCACTATGCACAACAAATCAAATCTAACAAAACTTGATCCCTTTTGCATTGCAAATACCAACCACTGGCTGAATCAAACTTCATCCCACAGCTATTGCTCTCCTACTCGCATCTCCAAACACAGTTCATGAGTCAAACACCTGAGCCTGAACTAATCCACTCCTGGAGAGCGGCGGGGCACAGCATGGTGCTTCTTATCTCTCACCACTATACCTGCAACAAAAAGACCTCTCAAAAGGTTGCGCTGATGTTTATCCATCGCCTCTCCTCCTTCTCTTATACCAGCAGTTTTCATGAGATTGAGGTCAAGCGAGCGTTCAAGTTATTAGCGGCTTTGTTAATCTAACGAAACCGCAGACACAGAAAACCAAGGACAGTTGGAGGTTGGTGTCCTCCCTTGTGCATAGAATATCTTGCTGTGTTGCCGAATGTCAGTTCACTGGTCGTTTTTATATAGTGATAACATCAAAACATTTTGCTTCCTCCCTCATTGCTTAAAAGGTTGGTACCATTTAATAATAGCCCATTTCTCACTGAAATTCTCTCAATAACTTTACATCTTGAATTATGCAGTAAGTCTGCAAAAGTGATGTTATAGTGCTTTTCCTATGATCTCACAGGTGGTAACAGTGTAGTGAAGCAGCGAGTAGTTCCTGAAACCATGGCACAGACCGACTCAGACCAAAAACCCAGTTACTTAGAGATCCCCTCTAAAGAGGCTATTCCAGATGTGGAGGATCTCCCTATGATTCAAGAAACCACAGCAACAACCACCAACCCTGCACCTGAGGGTAGCAACCATGGCCATGCCTCATTCACCATCGAATTTAACACAGTGGCTACAGGCAAAGGGAAAGAACGGAATACAAAGTGTGTCCAAGGGCATCGCTCAAGACCAAAGAGAGGAGCAGGGGAAGAGCTGAGTGCCCTGCAGGTTGCGATGGTTGCAGCAGAGGTGAAAGTGGCAGATTGGCTTGCACAGAATGATTTGCCTCTTGCATTGTCAGAATCTGTACCTGAAGAAGATGGAGACAGCGTGAAGAGTGATGTTCCTGTCCAGCTACGGAGCCTTAAAGGTATTAAAACACTTCCTGGGATGTGCATTGTTCTGTTTATCCTGCAGTAAGAAACTCACACATAGAGAATGAACATGAATATTTCAGCTGAGAAAAAGGTCTACATTCAAATGATTGTTGTTGCTTATACCCTTTTCATTATTCATCACCCTCAGGCAGCAAACATGAAGATGGTACTCAGAGTGACTCAGAGAATGCCTTGAGTGCACAGCTCAACAGCCAGAGAGCATCCCTGCAGGACCAAAGCCGAGCAGAGGTTCAGAGGACTGAGGAGGTTTTCTGCAGCAGGAGAACCTTCTTCCAGAACAAACCTCCAGACATTTCAAAAAAGATGGTCCCAGTGGGGGCTGAGGAGGAACAGAGGAGCTATTCATTCCCATATATGACTAACAGAGAGAAGCGTGAGCCACAAGAAGGACTTCAGTGGCGCTTGGCAGATGACCAGAGTGACAGGGGGACCTA
This sequence comes from Alestopetersius hilgendorfi, assembly GCA_037577075.1. NCBI lineage: Eukaryota > Metazoa > Chordata > Actinopteri > Characiformes > Alestidae > Alestopetersius > Alestopetersius hilgendorfi. The sequence continues at coordinate 4,096,011 of JBBIGB010000109.1, forward strand.
CACTGTTGAACTGGAGAATAGTAACACTGAAGTGGAGGCGGCCCGACACATGATTGACCAGGTACAGTAGAGCTAATGTGGGTGATGTTTGTTTGCTTTGGAACTGCTTTTGCTTTTGGAACGCTTTGTTAGCTTTCCAACTATTTATGTATAGTTACCTAAATTTAATCAGCACATTTTCAGAAGCGCACATATTTCTCATCACGCAGATTCTGTTAAACACATGTGAGACAGAGAATAGATATTTTACACATATTACAGTTTTAGCCTTTTGCACTTGTCTCATGTGTTTACAAACATTTGCACTTAAAAACGGATGCAAACATATTATTAACTACAGTTTTTCTCTGGCTGCATGGTGCAGCTGTGGTACTCTAGCAAACTGAAAAACAGAATAAACTGTTTTATTTGAATTCCGAATAAAAAAACAGCTGCCCAAAGCACAATAAATGTTCCTAACAACTGTGGAATAAAATTTAATGATCTTTTGCTGTAGAAAGTTTTAAAAGGATCCCTTGTTTATTCACAAATCAGTACCATGACAATGCTAATTTTGCAATAGCATCCAAATAGAATTGTCAGTGCTATGTTGCTAAGGATGGTGGTGTGAATGGACAAGAATACTTTACAGAAGCTCACAGAGAACGTTCACAGCATTTAGCAGACGCTTTTATCCAAAGCACCTTCCATTCCCTAACAACAGGGGGCAGTCTCTCCCTGGAGCAACTTGGGTTTAGGGTTTTGCTCAGGAACCCAGTGGTGGTGCTGAAGGTAGGATTTGAACCCATGACCTCTTGGTCCAGAGGCAAGTATCCTACCCACTGAGCCACAACCCCCACCCCCCCTGCCAGTTACAAATAATTTAATGGTAATAAAAATGAGGAATAGGGATACATAATGCCGGCCAAACTTTCATTGTATGTGTAGCATCCAGCTTAAGTACAATGACAATAAAGTCATATCCATCCATCTGTTGTAGGAACAGTTCTTGTTAATGAATTCAATTAAATTATAACAGTCTCTGCTGGAGCTTTAAACTAGCTTTAAACTGCAATAGCCCTTGAATGGAGGAAGAACATGGGGGTGTCATAAGCACCCAAACCAGTCAAGGACATTTGCATACAGCATACCTGGGAAGGTAGTGACCTGGGGTCCCGGTGCATGGCTGTCGGCCTGAGGTGCGGCCGAGATGCACAGACCCCAAACAAATTCTTCTGGGGTTGAATTTATTTGATACATTGTCCCTGCATTTCTCCTCTCTCAAGCTATCCCCAGTGGCTCACACATATCTCCGGCTCCCCCTGCAGACGAGCAGAATCAGAGTCTGCCGGCTTCCTTACCAGGTGTAACAGAAATACCCTAAAGGTGTTCATTTGCTCATGTGAGAGACATAATCCTCTTCAGGCCCCATTAGTAGACTGACTTTTGAAGTTTTATGTTTTGCAGGTTTGTCAAGTACGCTTAAAAGCCTTTTAATAAATGTGTGTTTAAATGTTATTTCATGCGTAAACTCTATTTGTATTGTTTTATAGATGTTTAGGGTGGATGATAACCAAACCCTGACAAGGCTGCAGTATCCACAGCACCAGAAGCACAGAGAGGGCGTCTGTCTCAAATCAGCAGCCATAGAGTCCAGAGACATTGGCCGTGCTGGTGTAACAATTTTTTTTTATCATTTACACAAACTTCAGATATTATTTATGTTATGTTTTAACATGGTAGCATTATTATCATTAGCATTTTTGCATTTAAGAAACAAGAGCAAATATATGTTTTGAGAAGGCTGAATTTTATATGGTGACCATTCCACTCTAGCTGTTGGCCGATGACCTAGTTGTTGTAGGAGGCCCACGGTGGGTCTCTCAGTGGACAAGCCTAGCTGCAAGTCACAAACGGACAGAGCCTGAGGGCTCTGGGGCTGAATGTACTATGACTGGTACTGCTGAAAAAGGTACACACCTCTAAGTCTGTGTAACTGTTATATAGCCACTGTTATTGGAAAAATAAAAGTGACCTTTTGTTTCATGGTTCCTCAGGTCAGAACAGTGAGACAAAGGTTACCAGAAGCTCTATATACCCCCCTTCATATCAGTCACAGCATAAACAAATCATCACTCAGGAGTCCTCCGAAAACTTTGAGGTGGATAAAGTAGTCACTGAGGGACAGCAAACACAAACAGCATCTTCATCTGAGAAACAATATCAAGAGTTCCAGGACAAGACAGACCAACACCATGAACTGTCCAGAGCTAGAGCTGCAGAGGTAAGCCCTGACAGGACAAGGGTTAGTAAGCAGGCTGCCAGGAAAAAGGCTGTTGAACTGATACCCCATGTCAGTCCAGAAAGTGTAGAAAAAGGTCAAAATAGAGAGACAAAGGGCAAAGGAGAAGAAAAGATGACTTCAGGAAAGGCTCTGTTGAGGCAGGAGAGCTTCACAGTGGAGAGACCCAGTGCCAATGTGCCCATGGAGCTTATTCCATGCATTGACGGATCGAGTAGAACCAATCACACAGAAATGGCCAGCATCCATGTAGGCACTAATGCTGCCACTTTGCCAAAGGACTCTGAATCTGTGGCAGTTTTGGAAACCACACTGTCAGATGTAGCAGACCCGTCCAGCTTTTCACTGGAGGGTTCAGTCTCTCCAGAGTCTGATATAGATACCACCAGCACTGTAAGTCAAGCAGGAGGAGAGAGGAGAAGCAGGGTGGCCCAGAAGAACTGTTCAGTCAGTGCTCCAGTACGCGTCACATCCAAGAGCACCAGCAGTACAAAAGTCAAGTCTCATCCACGCGTCCAAAACCGGCTGAATTCCTGTGCTTGGGCCTCGCTTGAATTGACAGACGATGACCTGAATTCATCTCTTTCACAAGACACACAAGCTGGCCAGGTTCATAGTTCGTGCAAAACTGTTAAATTGAGATCAGAAGCTAGTAGTAATAGAACCAAAGAAGGAAAGAGCAAGAAAGCGGCTCCTACAGTTTCTTCATTCACACCAGCCTCAATGTCTCAGCCCAGGCCGACTCGCGCCTCTTTGCTTCGCCGCGCTCGACTGGGAGAGACTTCTGACACAGACCTAGCTGATATGGATCGAGTGTCTGTGGCATCTGAGGCATCCACTGCAAGCTCTGCCTCCAGACCCTCCGCTGGACAGAGGACTCTGTCACGGATAGAGGTGCTAGCTCAGCCTAGGAGGCCAAGAGTCAGCTCTCCTTCAGCACAGAGTGACTCTGAGACCACATCAGGGAAGATCAGGAGACTTTCCTCAAGACCAGGTCAGAGCGGTACCCTGCATCCGGATCTCCCGTCATCTGCAGTGGCTGTGCCCAGAGCCAGAGCCAATAGTGCTTCCAAACTACCGGATAAGTTGGCTAGAAAATCCTTTGATCGTGGCACTATTGCAGGTAGGAAGTGCATAGATCACATAGGTAGCATGTATATTAAAGTGTTGTTAAGTCTCTTTAACATCTCCCTTCTAGCTGCTACGCGGTGGCAGCGTGTGCCTGTGGAGTACGCATCAACTTCAGAGGATGAATTTGGCTCGAACCGTCACCCAACAAAACACACACGGCCAAAACCAGCCGCTCCTCGCGTCACCCAGCTGGGCGGGTCAGCTCCTGCTACGCCCAGCCCAGGGGGCATATCCATGATGAGACACCAGTCTAGCAGAGAGCAGGACGACTACATGAGAGACTGGACTGCCCACAGCGAGGAGATCGCCAGGTAAAACCTCTGAATACCTTTTCCTTAAAAGATCCTAATCTGATATCAGAAAGCACAAATCTATCATTTAGCTTATATCATTCGACACTAAATACATTCATTCATTGAAGAAAAAATAAAGATCGCATACTGGGAGTATTTCAGCAACTTTTCATTTTTGTTCAGAATGAGCAGACACTGTATAATACAACCACTGTTGGGTTTATCTACTCTACAGTGCAGGCTGAATTCTAATGCAACCTTCTTTCTCAGAATAAGTCAAGACCTGGCAAAAGATTTGGCCATGTTAGCCCAAGAGATTCATGATGTAGCTGGAGAGATCGACTCTGCCAGTCCATCCTCTGCACCCTCAGCTTCAGTAAGCAAATGATACACACACACCAGCAATGGCAACATCACACACACACAGCCAGAATAAATGCACATTATTGCATTAATAGTGCAATAGACTAAATATTTATTGTCTATTACAGAAATACAAGTAGAATATGAACAGATTTACACTAAATGGCCAAAGGTATGTGGATATTACTCTTAATAATTGAGCTCAGGTCTTTTAGCTGCACCCTTCACTAATGAGTGCAGTAGAATAGCAACACCAATCAAATTCCTGAAAAAGGTAACGGAAGAAGATCTGGCAGTTGTGTGTTCTTTTGGGTTTATTTGACAACAGTCTCTTTCCCAGGGAGTCTCTTGAAATAGTTGTATTTCAAGAGACACATGCCATGCCATGCCATGATGCCAGAATGTTCCTGAGACATGCTTTTGGTTTGTTGGATACACCCCCTAACATCCACTTACATCACCTGTGCACTGCCAAAGCTCCCTGAAAAAAGCCAGCAGTGTGTTGCTTTTCCATTCTGAAGGACTTTTCAGAATCAGAATCAGAAAGCATTATTTATCCTGGAGGAAATGTTATGACTGCACAGTCACACAGAGTCAGAGTCTGCGGGGGAGCACGTATCAGAACTTCTTGCTGGTGAATCTGTGGCTAAATGCACTCCTCCGTCTCCCCACTGATCCAGAAGCACGGGTCCTCCCCTGCGTCCTCAGAACTCTCGCCACCCAGCATCTCATGATGGTGAACCGGTCTGCTGCGCCTTTTCATGTCTGTCATGTTTCCCCTCCTTCCCCAGGCACATTCGCAGACTTCCATTTAGAATATTTTATTGCAAATGCCAAAACAAACCTGGCTTGAAAACAGGACTTCACCTTTCTGTAAACAAAGGAGAGTAGAGAAACAACTAACTAATCCACCGTACATGAACAAATACCTCTAACACTCCCACCACCAATAACAAAATACAAGCACTCAAATCCTATCAACAGCCAGCTGTGACAGAAAACCCCATCATCGTTTCATCATTTCAAAATAAAAGTTCTAACCCTAAACTAAACTGACTGGACATGACACACTGCCATTATGCTGCACTGTTAACAGAGGGGTTCTGGTTGTTCAGTATGTTTGTTTAAGTATAATATTGAGAAAGTGAATATCACAGTTACTGAGCTGATCAGGAAGTTTCTGCACAGTACTACACAGGCAGCAAAATATAAGGCAGCAACAAATGAGTGCTAGCATAGAGTTTTCATTTGATGAAATAAAGGAACCAAGTAGATAGTTCTTAACGTAACATGTTTTGTGAATAATTTATGTGAGTGTGAAGAAACGTATTAAATTCCAGAGAACCTCCAGATAATTTACAGGTTTTTGAATGAATCAGTAAAGAGCTTTTAAAAGTGTAAATGTTTTTAGGGAACTGGAATGCTCTTCTGTAGCACAGCTCAAAGAACCCTTTCTTTAATTTTTAAAAGTATGAACATAGCGTAGAGATGCTGTTTTCCGCAAAAGGTTAAAAAAAAGGATAAAAGTATTCTATTATTGAATGATTCTCTAGATAAAATGGTTCTGAATGTAAAGTTATCACTTGTATGTTTATTGGAGGTTGCTGAGCATGTGTTTGTGGATGGGCTGAGCAGCGCACCAGATAACAATGGCATAGCTGTGGAGGTCAGGCCTCGATGTACCAGCAACCAAGAGCGCCGAGCCGTCCGCTGTCAGACCTGGAACAAGGATGAGGTGGGTCCTCTTTACTAAAGGTATATAATAAGACATGTGGCACACATGGTTTCCCCTAGGGGCTGATGTTCAGCAATATCAGTGTTTTTTAAAATTATTGTTTATAAAAGTTCAAAGTTCTAACACAGATGCTGAGTTTATTACCATCCCCACTGTTTTAACATCTTATCATGTAACGCATTTTTCAGAATATCTACTGTGAGGTTATATACCCTAGTTCTGTAATTCCAGTTAGATAACCTGCACTGCATTGCTCTTTCTCACACAGGCTGTACTAGACAGTTTGCTATTGGCATCTGTGTCTCAACTCTCAGCTAAAATCAGACAAGAAATGGACAAGACTGCTAGTAAAATCAGGTACATCTTCTGTTCGTTTAAGTCATTTACTTTCCTGTAGCTTTAGTCTAACATGTGAAATTCTTTCTTCGCATTCAGCCCATTCACCAAGTGCAGCAGTGATACCTCAGTGGTGTCACAAGCAGTTGTGATTCGAACCCAGAATCATCTTGCAGGGAAAGCACCCTAACCCTAACCACTCGGCCACCAGCTTTTGAGTTCATTTGTGGTAACATGAGCTAATGATGTTCTGGATAATTAGCAGAGACTTCTTCCACAGGATTTTGTTCAAAGATAAAGACAAAAAGTGGGGAGAGCTTGAGAGCCAACTGGAGACAGAGAATGAGGTTCCACTTCTAAAGACATCTAACCGGGTAAATCCTCTCAGTCTCTGGGAATCTCCTCTCTGTGCTGTCCTCGCTCATGTCTCCTTTAACGTGTAGCCTTTTGACACACGTATCATTCTCGTATTTCCCTTTTCCTGTGTATACGTTGTATTTCTGCCTTTCCATTCTTTGTCAAGCTCCTTAAATAAGGTCAGAGAAGATATAAAAATTACAGCTGAAAGTAATAGAGCAGATGTTCACCTTACTGCCAGGTAGTTATTGTAGGAGATCGCATTTTTACAGGGACTGTAAGTTGACTGTAGTTGTCAAGTTTCGTAATTGCACAAATATATTTAAAAATTCTGAGATTTTTCAACAAAAAAAACATTTCTAATGATTCCCTTTGTAATGCGGAAGGAGATCATCTCTATCCTTCAAGATCTGAAGAGAGTTGAGAGACAGCTATTTGGCAAGTACTTTTTTTTCCTTTTAATTTGTGCAGTTGTCATTTAACATGTAACCAATAGCTGTGAAACAATGCATGGCGAATTCAATACTCATGGTCATAAAGTAAATAACATTAGAATTGTTGCTGAATTAAGGAGCCTAATTTTTATGTCCACCTCTCAGTCATTGACATTATGGTGGATCCTGATGGCACTCTGGATGCTCTGAGCAATCTGGGCATCACAAGCCCTCTTGAAGCCGGAATTAGGGTGAGTCCCAACAGCGAGAACCCAGAGGGAAGCCAACAGACTGGGGACGGATCTTGCAGCACCTCTCTGCCTTTCCAAGCACTCTCAGAGGCGTCTGAGCAGGAACATGGTCTACATCTAATGAGTACAATAAAGAGCAACGCAAGCTCAAAGTAATGTGACACAGACACAGAATATGAAGGTGTCCATCTGAAGATGGATATACATGTGTGCACTGTAAAAGCTTTGTTTTATGCTGTATATCGGTCAGAATGATGTGGCATGGACATGTTCAAGCATATAAACTTTACAGACAGTTATAGAAATATTAATCTGATTTTTTTCTTCTAATTGTTGGCTGCACTGTCAATGGAACATAGTTGTACAACAGGATATCTTAAAGACTGTCATGTTATCCAAGAGCATATATATCACTGGTGTTTTGCTGATAGTGACGGGGTAAATGTCACTCAAATTAAATTCTGATCAAAAGTTTAAAGATGAGATGATGATCTAAAAGGGTATCGCAGTAATGTTAATGAAGACAGTTTTGTTTGGTTTCGTTGTTGTCTTGACATTTGTTCTTATGTATATCAATATAAACAAATTGTGATTTGAAACACTTACTGTGACTGTAGCATATTCTATTATTTTATATAAACCATTTAGCTTCCTGCAGTTAAACCACAGTGGCTTCACCTGCTCGTCCCTGCTGAAGGAGTCGCCAGGTCAGAATACCCTTTTCCCCTCAAAGCTGCTGCTTTTTTGTGTCTTTTTCATTTTGTAAATCCTTTTGAGCATGGGAATCGGCCATGCAGTCCAGAATGTCCTTTGTGACGTGGAACAGGCTCATTTACTCATTTGTTGTCCATTGATAACATTGATATATAGAAACTGGCTGCTGATGATGGCTACCCCCATGTTGGCACTTCTTTGTGTGCTGTATGAATGAATGCTTGTCAATGGGTTAAATGTAAACATACTACCAAAATGGAAATAGAACATAGGCTGATGTGTTTTTTCCTGCTGCAATATCCGGTTTACAGGATGTGCCAATACATTTCCATGTGCCCATGTAAGTTCATTTTAGGACTAATTAAACCTAATCCATGCTAACCAATTATTTCATAGCAAATATAATTTTTGACAGAGCAGCAATACATGCAGCTTCCAGATACCACAAACTGTGTGGACTACTAAAAATGCTGAGAAGATACTTCCATACCATTTATAGTAAGTTTATATGCTGTGAAGCATGGCCTCTGTGGATCAGACTAGATCATACAGAATCTAATACAGAAGATCGATCTGAGATCTGGGGAATCTGGAGTCAACACTGTACTTTGTTCCTCAAACCATTCCTGAATAATGTTGCTGTCAGCCAGGCGCATTATCCTGCCAGAAGAGGTCACTGCCATTAGGGAATACCGTTGCCACGTAGGGCTGTACTTGGTCTGCTCCGATGTTTAAACAGGCTGTACATGTTAAGATTTGCCCGGTATGCCAGATGGCCAGTCCAGCGCTGGTTAAATGGATCACGTAACTTAAAGGGAAGAAAACACAGGTGAAAATAATGGAGTAAATACCAAACCCAGGTTCATTAATCCAAAGACAAGGACTACAAGGATGCCACTGCAAAGAACCTGAAGCACTGTGGTTGACTGGGTCACCAGGGGTGGCAGTGTCAAGTTTATTAGTTGTGCCCAAAAGATGATGGGCAAGTTCAAGGAGATGCTAGCAGGGGTTTAGCCTGACTCTCTGCGAACTGAAAAGAGAGACGTGCATTAGCTGTAAGAGTGAAATAAGCTGACTGCACAGAGGTCCACAAACAGCTTATCTTGTACAAACAGAAATGCATAGAGCTATAAAGAAGAGCTTGAGGTTTCACACATAGTACAGGTATATTTTAAGATACATTAGGGATTCTTAAGACCACAAACTAAACACATATATAAAATATTAACCTAGATCTCCAGCTCCTTCACTCCCTGGACGAGTTCCACACGTTGTGTCTTCGAGATGTTTCTATATTAATCAATATAATGACATGTTTTAAACTGCTGACCTGGACTAGATCTCGAAGCTTCCACTCTTGCACTCTCTTAGAAAGTCATTTTCTCCGGATCATGACCAGAACATCCTGACCAGTCAGGTTTTAGAGTACTCCAGCAAGGGTGAGCGTGGTATTTTTTTATTTGGGTCAAAACACAGACACACTTTCGTGCAGTAGTTTCTCTCAACTAAGGAATATAGCAAAAACATTGTGTCTTTTAAAGACCTGGAAACAGTCTTTTACATTTTTATATCTCTGTATCTGCTGTAATTCTGTCCATGTAGAAATCGGTCAGTCAAGTTCGTCACACCTGCAGTTGGTCCAGCAGGCAGCTGCGAGGCTCCTAACAGAAAGAAAGAGAAGAGAGAGAGCATCACTTCTGTTCTTACCTAGAGTTTTATTTGTTTTTAAAGCTCATCTTGGTATGGCTTCAAGCTATACTTCTGACCTGATTAGCCTCCATTCCACTACTGGAGAACTATGGTCCTGTGATCAGGGTTTTTTTTTTTTGTTTTTAGAAGTTCCATTCTTTTAGTTGAGGTCTCTGGGTTTTTGTCCTTCAAAATGTTCCACAAAAGGCATTAAGCCTAATTTAATCAGTTAATTTGATCAGATGTTTATATTGACTTTAAACATCGTATTCAGTTGCATGTTGGTTATATATTGCTATATTGCCACCTGGCCTTGGCGCGCCTTCGGGTCGGGGGCAGGCGGTCAGATGTTGCTCGTGAAACTTGGTGTGTCTCCAAGTGTCCTCAGCAGACTTGCATCAAGACACAGAACTACTGGCAGAGTTCATGACAGACCCAGGAGTGGAGCCCCAAGAGTGACAGACCGCAGCGATGACCAGAACCTAAGGACCTACGCACTCAGACATCGTTATGCAGCTGCCACACAATCAATTTCTGTTATTCGGGGCTGTCCCTGTTATTGTCTAAATTTTGGGGGTAATGAATATTAAACTAATGAAAGTGGTGTTTCTTCTCATACATTATTACTAATATCAAAGGGAACTTTGGCTTATTTCATTAAAATTCAGAGCAAATAGGCCATGCACTCATGTAAATAATATCCCTAACTTATTGTGAGTAGTGTGTATGAAAGAGGACAAGCATTTGTTAGCCTTGTGGTACGCAAGGACTAGGACTGTAAGATTTGTAATTGTTTAGACCGAAGGCTTGTAGGTTTTATAAGGGGTTGAAACTAGGGTTCGTGTTTGGTTAAACCAAGATTCTGTAAAAAGTTAGGGCTTGTGGGATTCACAGTCAGGAAGGTTTATGGTTTTAATTTACCGCATTTGGCAGATGCCCTTATCCAGAGTGACTTACAATCAGTTACAGGGACAGTCTCCCTGGGACTGAGGGCGGTGTCTTGCTCAAGGACACAATGGTAGAAAGTGTTTGAAACTGCAACTTAGTGGTGACCAGGTTCACAGGCAAGTGCTGAAATGAGTGGCAGTCTACTACCAGCCGTATACACAGTGGAATGATTACAGGGCCGTGGTGCAACACAACAACAAAACAGAACCCCTGGAATACACAAGTGAAGACGGCAAAACATACACAGGTTGCAGGAGAAAGAGTGCAAGAAAAACACAAGCAAAGAAACATTCTTCCTGGGACAACCCTCTCTGTACAACCCCTTGCTCTTCCCACTGACCCATTACGGTCATGTCATTGGCCTGTGGTCTGAACTGAATTGCTGCACAGTTGTGGGTCAGCAGTGTGAACAGCAGAGGGCTGAGTCCTGGGAGGCCACTGTGCTCTGCTTGGTGGTACTGGAGATGTTACTCCCAATTTTGACAGACTCCGCTGCATATGCTCCCTGGGATTGATGTAGCGATGGTAAGGTTTGTCCATGTAGGCTCTTATAGAGGGTTGTCGAACACCTGAGCTGGTTATGGGCCCTCTGCATTCGACCTCAGCTGCCATGACCACCATGTTCATCGCGAGGGCAAAAAGGGTGACAGAGATGGTGCAACCTGTTATTAACTCTTTTTCAAAGCGATGCCAGTCCGATGCAACTGACTCAGAAGTGACCCTGAGCGTGAAATTGTTATAATAATCCAAAATCCAGTCCATGATCTTGCTGGGGATGTGGTGCACAGTCAACCAGCTTGTGTAGGATGGAGCCATAGGCATTGGTCAAGTCCAATCACAACACCACTAGGTTGCCTCTGTTCTCGTGAGCTTCTCTGATGAGCTGTGTGACTACCCTGGTGTGCTCTAGGCAGCCATGGCCCCAGGAATCCCAATCTTTTGAACTGAGGGGTCAATATAGTTGTTCTTGAGGAGAAAATCAGTCTTCACGCTCAGTAGTGAGATTGACCTTGATTTCGACCTTCTTAAGACTTGACAACTTGAACTCCACTGTAGGAGGGGCAGGGTTGATGTGAACTGTGTTCGGTCCCAGGGATTTTCATAAGTTGTACCTAGGGTTTATAGATTTGTAACACATTAAATTAGTGTTTTTAGGGTTTGCTGTAGCTTACAGCTTGGTTTTACAGTTTCTAATACATTTGACCTTGGGTTTTAAGTTGTCAGCCATAGTGTTCAGTCTGAATTAAGGAATACCTGGGCTAATAAGTCAGGGCTCTTGTTTGAAAGATTTATAATATGTTAGACTTTCTGATTCTAAGATTTGTAATAAGTTAGATCTAGGGTTCTCAGAGATTTTTATAGGTTTGGCCTTGGATTGTAGGGATTGTAACAGGTTGCCCCTATATTGTGGAATAGTTGTCATCATCCTCCTCCTCATCATCATATAAAATCTCTGATATGAACAAATCTAACAAAAAACGGTTTTGCATACTGTAACCTGTAGTGCATGATCTGTAAGCAAGAGATTACCTTGAGATTAGTTTCGAGACCCTTAAAATCCTGGATCCCAAGATGTTTTCTGCGGTTTCTCAATCTCCTCATAACACACAATTTCATCTCCAGTATGAAACTCGATGACCTTGTCCAAAGAAAGACCACATTCCATGCCTGTCTTCACACTCTGTACTTCATCCTTGTGATGTTTTAGGGCAGTCAGATATCCTGGGAAAAAACATACGTGTAACTAAGCATCAGAAAATATTTTTAGGGTTACGTCTATTTGTGCCAGTGTCTCAGGGTCCTCTCACGTCCATTAGACCCCTCAGCTTTGCCCTTTCTAGTTAGGCTGTTATAGTGAGGTATGCTGGAGTTGCACTCTTCGCAGTTATAAATTGTACCATGGGAACTTCAGCAGATCTATAGCTGTAAGAAAAAGTAGGTGAACTCTTTGGAATTATATGGATTTTACATAAAATGTGATCTGGTCTTCATCTAAGTCACAACTGGGTCACAACGACCCAAAGCATAGATCACCAGAAGAACACACACCTTCTGGAGTAGCCCAGTCAGAGTCCTGACCTCAAGCCGATTGAGATGCTGTGGTATGACCTCAAGAAAGTGATTCCCACCAGACAAGAATATTGCTGAACTGAAACAGTTCTGTAAAGAGGAATCACTCCTGACCATGGTCTGATCTGCAGGAAATGTTATTGCTGCCAAAGGAGGGTCAGCCAGTTATTCAATCCAAGGGTTCACATACTTTTCCACTTGCGCTGTGAACGTTTACATGGTGTGCTGAATAAAAACATGAAAACATCATTTTTGTGGTATTCATTTAAGCAGACTGTGTTTGTCTATCGTTGTGACTTAGATGAAGTTGGGCACCACTTCATCCCGGATCTGCTCTTAAAAGGACTCTACAGATCTTTTTAGGGTTTGAGATACTTGGAATGCTCGGAACAAGCTCAAAGGAGTTATTTATTTTATTTAAAGACCTAAAAATGACCCAGTCTTAATGTTCAGCCAATGTTCAGACAGATATTAACACACAAAATGTAAACACAACACACACAGCAACCTTGGCTACAAAACATTGCTACAGTAATATAATAATATCCTATACGCTTGTAAAAAACACGAGTATAAAAACAGTCTGTGATAAACTGGAATATCTAAGAAATGTTAAGATATTTACATTATGTCCCAGCTGTCATAGGGCAACCTTAAACATTAAACAGCCTTAATGCACTGGCCATGCTGTCAGTAGAAAAGAGCTGGATGACTGAGTAACCTCCTCAAAATGGCAGAGCGCATCAACACAGTGGCCCCTCGTCTCCAACATACTGGGCTAGTCTTGGAAACTCCAGGCATGTCTGTCTTCCACATTTGTTATTGCAATATCTTTATGATTTTGCGATGAAACCTCACAACGCATATATCCACTTCAGTAACAGAGGCTGTGACCTCGGACTGCTGCACACACTAAGTTTTTCCACGGAGGCGCAGAACTCAACTGGCCTAGCCAGAAGCCATCGCCAGTGGTGCAAGAAAACGCAGAAGCGAGGCAAGCGGTCAGGAGTCTGCTGCAGGCTAAAAGCTGACCTGTATGATCTCTGGACTATATGAGTCTCCATCTCAACACACAGTCTAAAACAAGGCATGTTTTCAGGGAAACTCTTCTATCCAGCTACAAGGGCAAACCGCACTAAATGCAGATAGCGGTGCGGCTGCCTCCAGCTCTGCATTTACGTAAATAACGACTGGTGTGGTGAGGTGCATTATTAAATCATAGATAAAATCTATACATTCAAAAATAGTCATATACTCTAACAGTCCAATCCAATCAGCACCCACATTAAAACTTCCAGAGTAATAGTTTGTGGCTCCCCTCATACTGCAAACAAAAGGGCTGAAGCATGGACTCCACAATACCCCAGAATGTGTGCTGTGGTCTGTGGGACCAAGATGTTTGCAGCAGATCCTACAGGCTGTCAGAGGGGGCCTGCAGAGATCAGACTGTTTATCCAGCCCATTTCCCATAAGTTTTAGTAGTCTGGACGTTGTCTTCAACCTGAACCCTTTGCCATGTTACTCAAACCATTGCTGTTACAGGAAACAGACCTGGCTCTGCTCCTCACATTCACACTGTAGTCACTTTCAGTGGTGAACAGGTGTCAGCATCGGACCTCTGACTAGTCTGCAGCCCTGCAGTTCCCTATGCAGCAACCACACTGTCTTTCGACACCTCTCCATCACAGGCAGTTACCTTCTAAGCTATTTGTGCTACAGTAGCTCTTGTGTGGGATTAAATGTGCAAGCCATCCTAGGACCTTTTTTTGGTGAATATGACGAATTGCAAATTAAATCCACAAACTCCATCCTAACAGCTATAAAGTAACATTCTTTCGTATGTTAACTGTGAACAGCACCATCCTCTAAACTCAGCTGATCATAGTGTAACTCATACCTGAAAGAACATTTCCGCAGTTCTTGATAAAAAGGATGTAAGATACCTTCCCACAGAATCTGTGTTCCTCGGACCAGTCGGAATTTCATTTTCTTGTCTAGTGTTCCCTTTTGGACCTTGCAGCCAGCCACTGGTATCTTCTTCTTTCCCACTGTCACATCAAATGTAGCCAGAACTGAAGCCTCTCCTACAGAAAGAACAGGGTTCACATTTTTATAAAAGAAAACACTATTTGTAACCACAGTAAATAATCCTCCTCACACAGACACTGTCTTCAAGGAAGCTTCAGTCAACTGGTCTTTACTCCTCAAAATAACTTACCCTTTTTAAAATGGTTTAAACCAGATCAACATACTCAAGAGACAAAACATAACCCCTGTTTTAAATTCATTAAACTTAGAATTGACTTTAAAAGTCTTTCATTTACAGTCTTTTCATACACCAAAAAGCGAAAACATTTTCAGTTGAGCTTTTTTAAAAGCTGCTTTACTGAATATTATAGAATAAATTCATTACTATTCTG
>JBBIGB010000109.1:4719320-4733239 GCA_037577075.1 Alestopetersius hilgendorfi
CTGTGGGAGAGTGCAGCTGTGGGAGAGTGCAGCTGTGGGAGAGTGCAGCTGTGGGAGAGTGCAGCTGTGGGAGAGTGTAGCTGTGGGAGACTGAATGAACGAGCCCGGACCGTTTTCAGGGTTGTGGATAGGCCCTATTTCTTCCACTGAAGGGCTGTCTTAATGCTTCAACATACTAAGACATTATCTGATGATTTATTAATGTTATTAATCTGGGATTGCTGTGTTTTTCTAACAGAACTATGGGAGTGAAAGTGCAGCGTCCTCGCTGCTTCTTTGACATTGGCATCAGCAATACACTTGGTAAGAATTCTAAGCTATTAAATGCATACACTCATAAAGTTTGGAGAGCTTTTCATTTTGCCGTTCTTAAGTGTTTTTAATTTTGGCTAACGTCACTCTTTTCTTCTTTTTAAAGTTGGAAGAGTTGTCATTGAGCTTTTCTCCGATGTGTGTCCCAAGACATGTGAAAACTTCCGCTGTTTGTGCACAGGTTAGTTAGCAAAGCTTTACTTTGAGTGACTTTGTTAATATGATCAAGTCTGAATGTAAATGTGATTTATGCCCATTTTTTATTTAGGTGAAAAGGGAGTTGGCAAGACTACCCAGAAACCTTTGCACTACAAGGGATGTCTGTTCCACAGGATAGTGAAGGATTTCATGATACAAGGAGGGGACTTTAGTGAAGGTACTGTACACTGTAGTGTCAGTTCTGTGAAAGATCATATTTGTAAAAGGCCCTTGTTACATAAGTGTTTTTCTTTTAGGAAATGGCAGAGGTGGTGAATCCATATATGGGGGCTTCTTTGAAGGTACAGGTTTACACGTACATCATCTAGTTTTCTGGTTATCCTGATTTTAAACATAATTATATTTATAATCGCTGATCTTTAAAAAAAAATCCTTAAAAAAATCACTTGTGTTAGGAATGGGCAGTATTTAGCTGATGTTATCTATTCTAAGTTATTAAAGCCTAAAGAGAAAAAAAAATCAATGTTTATATTTTTGCCATATTACCCATGTCCTTTGCATGTGTAATTTGAAGATTGCATGAGCAGCAAATGTACTGGATTTAAGCCCGTTTTCTAATCTTCTATATAATTCTCTCTCTCTCTCTCTCTCTCTCTCTCTCTCTCTCTCTCTCTCTCTCTCTCTCTCTCTCTCTCTCTCTCTCTCTTTTCTAGACGAGAGCTTCTCTGTCAAACACACCAAGGAGTTCCTGCTGTCGATGGCGAACAGAGGCAAAGACACCAATGGCTCACAGTTTTTTATGTGAGTCAGGAGTTGTTTAATGGGCCACCGTTTGGAGTATTTATACTGCCTTCACCCATTTGTAAAACAGCTTTTTTTAACGTGCTATGCCGAAACTGTACCCAATTGAATGGGCAATCTTAATTTTGAACTTTTAATGATCATGTGGTGACTGAGCTGAATATGTGCATTAATCACTGTTTTTGTGTTTATTAGATTTATATTTACATTCTGCCTCACTGTTTTGTGTCCCTGACCATAGAACTACAAAACCTACTCCTCATCTGGATGGGTAAGAGTTTACATTTGTTTGAGCCAATCAAAGTGTAATGAATTGTATACTAGTATAGATTTTTGTCTAAATACTTTTCTTATTTTGCCTGCGGAGTATTAATATACTATTCTGCTTCCCTTTAGAATTCATGTGGTGTTTGGTCAGGTGATCTCAGGCCAGGACGTGATCCGAATGATTGAGGCCCAGAAGACTGACACCAACAGCCGACCCTACGCGGAGGTCAAGGTGCTCAGCTGTGGAGAGCTCATCCCCAAATCCAAAGGTGCTTTAGTATTTTTTTTGTTTTGTTTTTATTTACTTTTTCATTTACTTTTATTTATTACAGATTTATAACTCTGCATGTTACAGTTAGGGATGGGGTTGCTATAACATAGTTGATATGAGGATTCTATCAGTATTGAGTAATGTGATTTTTGACAATCAAGTAATTATTTTTCTTTCTCTAAGACAACGCTTCCCCCAGCAGTTTGGGTATTGCAGCATTTTCAGTAAACTGAGTTTAATTCCTTAACCTCCTCGTTTGAGACAGTGTCAAGTAAAACACTAGTCCTCATTTTAGTTTCTCACCATATCGCTACTATATACTGTATGTTAATAGATGGATGTGGTTTAAGACAGCAATGATAAAGGAGGATAATTCTTAACAGCTGACTTCTTGTCTTTTAAAATGCCCATTCCATTAGAATAAAATAGAGAAATTAGAAGCGGGATAGACCATTTTTATATTAACATCGATGTGCATATTACTTAACACACAATCACCTGATTATAGTCTGACTGACCAGAGATGCTTTTGACTACCAGGTGTAAAGTTTTAAAGATTCCAGTCTACGAACATTTTGACAACCCTGCTCATTTTGTTTAATTCGTAAACTAGGCGATTAATTATGAAGATTGTTCTAGTTGTGCCTGTAGAATGATGCTTCCGTTGAGGAAAGTTGGTACATGAGTTGGTATCAACCACTAAAATGCATCGTCAAATCAGTACAGAACAAGTTTCATTTTGGGCTACGACCGTTATTTGGAACATGAACGTTGCAGCTGAACAAAGTGTAAGCAGATTTGTTTTGAACTTAAATGACCATGTAAACTCTTCTGATAGTGCATCATGATGATGAATGGACCAACAGGATTGGTCCAAAATTAAATATTACATTTGTGAGGTTTTTTTTTTTTAAAAACTCACTTTTTTGGAGACAAGGTTTTGTTCAAACACTAGTGAAACTAAAGACCTAATTGAAATTGTACACATTAAAACTAATGCTGTATTTTTTTTTCACGTCAGAGCTTATGGTTTTGTTTTGGTTTTTTTTGGGGGTTTTTAATGCTTGGAGGGTCGAGGTGAAGTACAGCATCCAACTTATCCACTGCTACCCTCACACGGTTTCAGCTGTCGGTGATGAACCTTTTTAGCATTGTCATTTTGAGTTGGAAAAACTAACTTACGTTTATGGCTCCTTTTTCAATCTTCATCATTCGTGTCCTAGTGTGAGAATTACCATCCACTGCTGTTACCTACATTTGCATTACGGCTCTGATACCAGGAATTCTGTGATGACTGATGCTAGATCAGTAACTGTCAACCCATTCTTGATGAAAGGGATTCACAACAAATGTCTGTGTGTGCCTTTTTATAAAGTTCTGCTCTCTTTTTGGGTGTGCTAGCTAAGAAAGAAAAGAAGAAGAAACAGCAGTCATCCAGCGAGAGCAGTGATGATTCATCTTCCTCCTCTGAGTCCTCATCTGAATCTGAAGAGTCAGACAAGGAGGAGAAGAAGCAGAAAAAGAAACGTAAAAAGGAGCAAAAGAAGAAAAAGAAGGAACAGAAACACAAGAAGAAGAAGGGGTTAGTATGTGACTGTTATTTGCACAGTTACTGTTTGAAAGAAATTCTTGAAATGAAGGCAAAATGTTATTGACTGTTCAGTGTAAAATGTTTCAAGTTGTTTTTAATATAGAAGTAGAAGTGATTTATTTGGGTGATTCCTGATTATATTAATGGTGTCCTTGTGCTTTTTCCTTGTAGTTCTGATAATGAAGCAGCAGAGGAGCCAGAGCCTCCACAACCTGTTTCTTCCATCCGTCCAGAGGAAGTCCCACCCGTTCCAGAGAATAGATTCCTGATGCGGCGGAGTCCCCAGCAACAGCCGCTGCCCCCCAAAGAGGAGCAGGAGCAGAAGGAGAAACATAAAGGAGATTCTGGGAAAGGGAGAGAGAGAGAACGGGATAGAGAAAGAGACAGGTGAATTGTTAGCTTGACAATTGTTGGCTTGTTTGGTAATGTGTTTATGGGTTTTTATAGAAAACATCTTGTCGGAGTTTCCTTTTCAATCTTGAATCTTAGATCTCACAATTTATAATGCTGATTCGGTAGCCGCTGTCATTAGGCCACCTCTTACAAAATTGTGTGAGTTGTTGTTGTATTTCAGACCTATGGTGAACTCAAGGCCAAATCGCACACGGCTGGTGATGACCAGATCAGGAAGAAGAATTAAAGGAAGAGGGCCCAGGGTGAGGGAAACATTCAACATGATTTCAGTTTTTACTTTGGTTTTGTTTAGTTTAGGGACAGCTTTTAAAAACATGTGCTCTGATAAATTATTTTATTCTTATTGCTGATTATTTAGAGCGTCCTCAAATGGTATTTATATAATGGTCTCATTCCGGCATGATTTCTTCCTTTTTCTTGTGTAGCGTTACCGGACTCCATCTCGGTCTCGTTCCCGCTCGTGGGACAGATTTCGACGTAGTGAAACCCCTCCTCACTGGAGACAGGAAATGCAAAGAACACAGAAGGCCAGGCCGAACACACAGGCCACCCAGGACCGCTGGATAAAGGGGGACAAGTATGGCTGGAAAAATAACTACATATTCATGTTTTTGAGCAGTAGGAGTGCAAAATGCTCCGGTGCATAATTTATTAAAGTGGCATTTTACCTGTATTGATTTCTTTTATAATTGATCTAATTATAACTAATAAATCTTTAGTAAAATAAAAAGTACCAAATCTAGAGATGTTCAAATGTGGTGTTATTGTGTGTTCTAGTACAGTGATGTTTCCTAATGTGAATGGGTGCAAATTATGAAAGAAACTATCAGACACTGATGAATAAAAGTTTGCTGTTTGTTATTAAGTGATTTTGAATTATTCTGCTTTACAGAGGTGACATGTCTGAGGAAAAGACAGACACTGCAGAGCCGGTAGAAAAAGAAAAACCCAGCATGGAGCGAGAGAAGAAAAATTCAGAGAGGGATAAGAAAGAGAGCAGGCGAAACAAATCTAGGAGTCCATCTAAAGAACGAGAGAAGAGGGGTGGTAAGCATCGGTCAAGAAGCCGAGACAGAGATGGACGAAAAAAGATGGATGGAGAAACGGAAAAAAGAAAGGGGCGGAGTCGCAGCAAGAGCAAAGACAGAAAAGGGGAAAGCAGACGCAGCAAAACGGACGACAAAAGGGGACGCTCAGGCAGCAAAGACAAAAAAGATGCGAACAAAGAAGCTAAAGAGAAGGAGAAAAGGGGGAAAGAGCGAGAGAAGAGCAAAAGCAAAGAGAGGACCAAACAGACTGAAAGTGATGGAAAAGAGAAAGAAAAACAAAAGGAAGACCGTAAGAAAGCAAACCGAGAAGAACAGCGCGAGAAGTCAAGAAGCCGCGAAAGGGAGCGAGAGCGTGATGTCAAACGGCGGTCCAGGTCCAGGTCGAGGGGACGTGGACAGAGAGGGTCACGTGACGGAGGAAGGGATAAACATCAAAGCAGCAGCAGCCGAGACCGGAAATCGCGTAAATCGAAAAGCAGGGAGAAAGAAAGGGGCAGAGAGCAACGAAGAGATGAAGACAAAGAGAAAAGGAAGAATAATGAAGAAAGTAAAAGCAAAGAGACCAGAGGGAGAGAAAGAAGCTCTAAAGAATGTTCCTCTCATAAACACAGGAGTAAAGACAGGACTGACCAGCAGGACGGCGACAGACAGAGGCGACGGAGGAGGAACAGCAGCAAGAGCAGCAACTCGGGTAGTGATGAAGATAAACGGAAGAAGAGAACGAGGAGCAACAGCCCCAAATCCAGAGAAAAGGTGAAAGACAAATCACGCAGCCCCAGGAAGGACCGAAATCATCACCGTAATCAGAAAAAGGACTCTAGCTCCAGTGACAGCGACTGACCCCTCAGTTCACCCACATGAAGTGCTCCACCATTTTCCAGCGACATTTTCTGCTACATTTGTTGCATATGGCCAAGGACCGCAGACAATTTCACCTTGCATCTTCTCGTCTAAAAAAATGTGCAAGGGAAGCCTGGAGGCGGATGCTGTAGCATCTGCCTGTGTACTTTTCTTTGTTTTGAATTAGCCAGTGTTCTGTCTCTTGCTGGGAATGTGTTGTTAATTGTAATCTGTATGTCACAGATGTTGCAGACAGGGGTTTGGTTGAAAAAAGTTGGAGCATGCTTTTAAACTGCCCCTGACCTCCATCACCTTAACACATGTCCCGTACTAATATTGAAGCGCAAGGATGATTGAATCTTTTTATTTACACAGAACCTTTTCTTTTATATACCCACAAACAAACTGGAAGCAAGAAACTTCAGATTTCAGTTGGTCCAGAAACTTCAGTGTGTTTTTTTTTTATTATTTTGTGTTTTGTTTTTCCCTTCACCTCGTTGCAGTGTGGACCTCTTTCCCCTCTTTTTTCCCCCCTGACTGTTTTTCCAAACGGAGTGAATTAGTTTGCAAAGAAAAATCAGTGAAAATGGTTAATGTTTTTGCTTTTCCTCATGTTGCTTTTTTCAGCTGTGTTCTTAATCTTTAGGGAGGGATACTGCGTGGGAATCTGTATTTTGGAGTTTTATATGGGTTTTATGTTTGTAATAACATCCTGATGCAAGTGTCAGTTCAGTCAAACTTGAGAAATTAAAACTGATTCTGAAATAGGAATTGTCTCAAATTGTCCTTTTTCATTGACTCTTGTTTCTTTCTGGAAAAGGGTGCTTCAGCTGTCAAAGACGAATACAGTAAACACATTCACAGATGACAAGACCACAGGTTACAGGTGTCTGTTTCAGAACTCTTATAGCCAGTCATCAGATCCTCATGAGATTGACATTTTCTCAATTCACAAATTAAATGGTTGAGTTTTAAATTGCACAAATCCGATTCAGAACAGCTACGAGCCAGAGCTCGATTCTACAGCCCAGCCAGTTTAACACGCTCGGCACACTTTCACTTCCTATATTCCTGTATAGATAAATATACATGTAATGTGAAATATAAAAACAAAGCGAGTTTTAATTATTTTTAAACTGCTTTTACATTTGAGTGGCGGTTCTAGGGGGACCGAGGGGGGTCCAGGGTTTTTTAGTGTTTAATTACACAGGTCAATATTTTAGTTTATATGTAGCTTTTAATTTATTTTTATTAGTTCTTTTTCGCAGCATGAGATCCCGCTATCTTTTTAAATCACACTCATCATCATCATCATCATCATCATCATCATCATCATCGCACTGCTGTTCGGCAGGATGCGTGTAGCAGCGTGTGTGTAGCGCTTTAAGCAGTCCGTCCAGAACACGGGTAGCGTTAGTTCCGTTCTTCAAACAGCGCCTGTCGCGATACGAAAATAATATTAAATAATTGGGTGTTCAGTGCAGGGGCCATAACAGGGACCAGGAGCGATTCTGCAGGTGCCCTGGCCCACGCTGACCCCCGTCTAGAACCGCGTATGACATGTGGGGCTCTTTTCTTTCGTATTCGCGTTGGGAAGATTTCCAAGTGATGCACTCTTACTGTAGGGGGCAGCAGAGGGTTTTAGTCCACCAGCGGGTAGTTCCAGAGAGGAAGGTGTTGTTTACTCCCAGCTTATTCAGCTAAACCGGTCTCTGGAGTTTGTCGCGTTTCTGTGAGTTTAACTTTTAAAGTTAAATCTGTTTCCATGTCGTTAACTGTAGAGAATTCGTTTATCCACAACATTTCTCTTAAAAAGCGTTAAGTGATTTAGACACCCGTGAAGAGGATGTTTGTGTTGATGCTGCTAGTGCAGAAGAATATACTTAAATGGACAAAAGTATTGGGACAGACCTGTTTTGTACAGTTTGAACTAGGCCCCGTACTTCCAGTGAAAGGCCATTGTAATGCCGACTGGCCCGTACAGAGCCCTGACCTAAGCCACATCCAACACTTTTGGGATGAACTGGAATACAGATTGTGAGCCAGACCTTCTCGTCCAACATCAGTGTCTGACCACATCCTCTACAGAATGAATGGACACAAATTCACACAGAAACGCCAAAAGTTGGAAAGACTTCCAAGACGAGTGGAAGCTGTTAGAGTTCCAAATTTACGCCAACTCTGTATTAAAGTCTATGTATATTAATGCAATGTCATGAAACTGTTGTGAGGGTCAGGCGTCCCAATACTTCTGTCCACATAGTCTATATCTCACTTCACCTGACAGTGGTTTTACTGTCATGGCTGATGTATTTAGTTGAAGTGAACCCTTTTCCATATCCATCTACATTTGTTTGAGCTCTATGGGCATTGGAAAGAAATAGTACAAAAAACACTGTCTAACACTGTCTAACACTGTCTAACACTGTCTAACACTGTCTAACACTGCTGGCTGAATGTAGTTTTCACATTGAATTTGAATGACCAGGGTTTGGATTAGGTAACTAAGTATTGGACTTACTGAATTTTTCAAATGTGCTTCCAGGACAAGATGAAGACCTTAGTTGTGTTTGACTTTGATCACACTGTGGTGGATGATAACAGCGACATATGGGTTCTCCGCTGTGCTCCAGAGAAGTGTGTGCCGGCTTGGCTAAAGGCCTCCTATGAAAGAGGACGCTGGACTGAGTACATGGGACGTGTTTTGTCTTACCTCAGAGATCAGTCTGTCTGCCCAGACACCGTCAGGTCGGTTTTGGAAACGATCCCCTTCACAGACGGAATGGTAGAGCTGCTGACCTTCATTGCAGAAAACAAGAATTGCATAGACTGCATTATTGTCTCGGATTGTAACACACTCTTTATAGACTGGATTTTACAGGCACGAGGAGTAAAGGATGCTTTCGACGATGTGTTTTCCAACCCTGCTAGCATTGATGATGGCGGCTGCATAACAATTCAGTGCTACCATTCACACCAGTGTGAGGCCTGTCCGATTAACATGTGCAAACAGAAAGTTCTGAGTGATTTCAAGGAAAGTCAAGCCAGCTCTGGCATCCACTACCAAGCCACATGTTACGTTGGAGATGGATCGAATGATTTTTGTCCCATAAAGGTCTTGAACGAGACAGACCTAGTGATGCCGCGTAAAGGATTCAGACTTGAAAAGCTGCTGTCAAAGGCTGGGTGTGAGAATAATGCACTGAAGCCCCGAGTTGTGCCTTGGTGTAGTGGGAGTGAAATTCTTCAGCAGTTGCGTGACCTCATTCAGCAGTAACCTGACCTTTAAATATGAAAGGGCAAAGGCGCAATGGATGTTTTAAAAGACTTCAACAATTTACAGTATATAAAGAGCGGCAGAGAAAATACTTAATAGTTTTGTTCTCTCGTGTAATTTATGAATTTATGGCCATTAGATAGAGCCTAAGTGTTTAAGTAAAGGTCTGTGATTTTGTTTTATGAGGGTGATTAGCTTTGGTCAAAATATGGAAATTAAAATATTTTGAATATTTATTTTATATGTGTGGCATCACAAAATTAAAATGCATCGGGTGTATTGTTTTTTTTGTTTTTTTTGTTTAATGTAGTGTCTGCATAATGAAAGTTTCCGCGTAGTTTTTAACACAGCAGAGCATTTTAAACAGAAAACCCAGTGATACGTTGCACTTTAAATAAATACATGTGAATTTGATTTTCTTTAAAGAAATGTATAGAAAAATTACATAAAGCTTGTCTAACATCTGGTTAATACGACTGGTTTACACTGAAATGACCTTGATTCGAAGCTGTTTACATCATGTTTGACAAGGCTTTGCTGGTGCGATTTGAAATTGATGAGGGTGGAAAGTGATTATAGTGTCTCCATCAGTTCTGTACTTCTGTGTAGTGGATTCCTATTTCTTAACCATATTGTGGGTTGCTTTGATCAACTGCTATCAGTGTGAATTTGTATTGTATGTTAATCAGTATTAATAGCACATTGTAGCATATAATGAAGACATTTATTTTAAGTGTTTTAAACTGTTAATTTCTCTACTTACCACCTATTTACTACAAGACTCTCAGTGAGTGGCGACCTCAGGAACCTGGCTGATGATCAACACACTGCCCCAGTGTTGCGACGCTCTGACTGCATGAAGTCAGTGTGACATTTTTTATTATTCAAAGCATATTAATTACACTGACTTTAAAATACTGCACCTGAATTTATGAGTTATTTGTTTTCATTCACCAAATGTTATTGAGAGGATGAAAAGAAAATAAAATTGTTCTGTGCATATATTGATCTGTGTATATACTGTTTTACAGCCTCTAGTTTTACCGTGACGGGATACAAACTGAAATATTAACTAACCTGTGCTTTGCTTGCCAATCATCCACATGTGTTTCAAAATATTCACATAAATAGGTTATGAATTGAAAAAGTAATTTTGCATACATTTTTGTATAACATAATATTGCACCATTCTAGAGAAAGCCGCTGTATGGGAATTGTTCACAGCAGTCGTTATAAGAACTAGACATCTTCTAAAATCTCCCTTACAGAAGATTATTACAAAAATGGTAACAGGTAGGCTACATTCGATGCCTGCGACATAGTTTTGGCCCCTAAAATATCCATTGAAATGCTATCGGGATACATGCGGGGTGTTGCAAGCCTAAAAAATGATCTCACATTTACCACTACATTATCATATATATAGAAAACTAGTAATTTGACTGGTAATTTTGGATAGTAGATAGAAAGACTACATTGGTGGTGTGCACTGTGGGAATTTGTACCCATTCAGACTTTAGCACAGTCTTGTTGGAATAGAAAAGGTTCTTCCCGAAACTGTCCACAAAGTTGGAAGCATGGTGATGTCCAAAATGTCTTATGGAGCATTAAGGTATTTTGAAGCCTAGCGTCCCAATACTTTTGTCCATATAGTGTATTTTCTTGCACTAGCAGTGTCAACACAAATCTCGCGTTCACGGTGGTTAAAATCATTTAACCTGTATAAGCCATGCAGACTTGGTATGCTTGATTTTATACACGTGTGGCAATGGGTATGATTGAAACACCTGAAGTCGGGAATTTATAGGTCCACATTGTGTATTACTAGCACATCACACGGCGTTCAAAATTTGACTGATATAAGAACGTTTGAAAAGCAGCCTAAACGCTATTAGACTTTGCTCTGATTGGTTACTGGGGTTCCGTTTGCTGAACTCGGATTGGTGCACCGCCGTTACGTGTAGAGCGCTAGCCAATCACAGAGCACAAACCACGAATACAGGCGTAGAAAAAAAATAAACACACGAACGTGAGTCTCGTAAGACAGCAAGCTTCGCCAGAAAACAATTATGCATTTATGACACGGTCTAAACACAGCACGGTAAGTTCGTGGACATTAAATCTCAGATCACATTCAAGTACCTCTGGCTGTACATTCCTGCAGAAATGTTAATTTAATGCAGCCGAGGGTCGCAGGGGGTTGTGCTGTCCTGTGTGTAAACAATATGGGCTCATTCATTCTGGCAATTTTCAATAATGAGAGAACAGGAGTCTTTGACTCGTATATAACTGTTAAAACACAGCTGTATTTCATCTGTAGTGTTTTATGGCGTTAGTATTGTATTCCCCTTTTTCTCACCTGGACCTGTCATGTCGTTGTAATGGAATATCGATGGTGTTACTGGAGCTGAAATCATATCTGTTTATTGACACTGGTGTCTTCATATTTAAAAGCACCTGCCTGACAAATACGGAACCCTCATATGAATACTTAGATGAGCATCGTCTGCACCGATTTTAATTTCTACAGAGAAAAATGGAGTAGTCTATGGATGTGGTGTGTAGTTAGTGATGACATATTGAGGACAAAAATATTGGGGCTCACACCTGTTTTTCAGGGTTTGGGCTAGACCCCTTGCTTCCGGTGAATGCTTTCCATCTTAATGCTTCATTATACTAAGACATTTTGGACAGCACCATGCTTCCAACTTGGTGGAGACAGGATGGGTAAGGGCCTGTTCCAGCATGACTGTACTCCAGTGAAGCCCCATAAAGGCAGGGTTGGCTTCAATGTGTAAGACGTTGACTGGCCCACACAGAATCCTGACCTCAACCCCATCCAACACCTTTGGAACTGGTCAGGGATTGTGAGCCAGGCCTCCTTGTCTAACATTACTGCCTGACCTCATAAATGCTTTGCAGAATGAATGGGCACAAATTCCCACAGAAATACTCCAAAATCTTGTGGACGATGATATGGAAGCCGTTAAAGCAGCAAAAAGTGGGGGGCAAGCTCCATATCAAATTCTATGTATATTCATGCAATGCCATTAAAGTCCCTGCTGATATAATGGTCAGGTGTCCCAATACTTTTTCCCCCCGTAGTGTATATCAATAGTGCTGTCAGCTTGGCTATTTGTAAAACAATTTCCACACCTACTACAGGGCTGTGTCCTTAGCCATCTGCCTTTTAGCCTGCTGACCCATGACTGTTCAGCAGAGTTCAGTTCTAATCACATCTCCAAATTTGCTGATGACAGAACAGTGCGGGGTAACAGTGTTTCAGCATACATGGACGACTCACTATGTAATGGAGTATCATTTACTACAGAGTACAACACGAGGACTGTGTCGGAATCAGAATTGGAATCAGAGAACTTTATTTATCCGGGAGGAAATTGTTCGGAAGAGGGTTTGCGAGACTGAGAAGCTGAGAAGTGACCTACACACAGTCCTGGCCTAATCCTAAATGAATACCTCTAAGATTATTTAGAACCTTGAATTTGTGCCTTCTCAACCTGCACCATTACTTCACCTCATAAATGCTCTTTTCAATAGTTTTAAATTCACACAAACACGCCAAAATGTTGTAGAAAATCCTAGGTTAGGTTCAGGCTATTATTTATACTTTTATTTAATTGAAAAGTGGATATAGAACTGCTTTGAGGACTCGCCAACAACTAACAGTTGTGTGTTTTTTCAGTGTCGGAAATGTCTGGCGGAGGTCAAGAGGGCTACAGGTATGATTTCTTTGACTCGGCTCATCCAGCTGAAATGCTGGGATCTCTTCAGGATTTTCGGGCTGAGAGACTGTTCACAGATGTTACCTTGCAGAGTGACTCTGGAAGTGTTTTCCTCTGCCACCGGATGGCATTGGCAGCCCAGAGTCCATTCTTCCGTGCCATGTTCACAGCAGACATGCGGGAGAGGAGGGACAAGTGTGTGCATCTGCCAGGCCTGGATAGTGAGGTTTTGGGTGCAGTTATTGACTTTATTTACACCTCGAAAGTCACAATAACCCAAAGCAATGTGGAGAGACTGATGGAGGCAGCCAACCTTCTGCAGCTGGAAGCAGTGAAGCAGGCATGTGAGGCCTTTCGATTCGCCTACTGGATGTGGATAACAGTCTGGGCATGCAGGCTTTTACTGAGTTGCATATCTGTAGAAAACTTGAGAAAGAAGCCAGAAGGACCATTCTGTCCAGGTTCAAAGAGCTCATAGATCAAGAAGAGTTTGTGGATCTAAGTCCTGAACGGCTGAGAGCTGTACTATCACTGCCCATCCTCAGCATGTGGAAACAAAAGACTATGCTAAAGGCTCTGGTGCGGTGGGTTAGTCATGATCCCCAAGCTAGGTTAAAGCACACTCAGGAGTTGCTGTACTGCCTGCATTTGAATTTGGATGACCTACGCTTTACCTCTCCTTACAACACGTGGGACACTTACTTATTCACAGATCCAACAAGCATTCACACCATAATTGCACACATGCTAAAACTTAGCTTAAATGTTACCTGCGTGACTTACAAAATGCCACCCTACAGTATGTATATGATAGGTGGGTACCACTGGCGGCCCCTCGCTGAGGTTCATGTCTGGGATCCACTGACCAAAGGTGGGTAGTGCATCTTAAACCCATACGCAATTAATATCGTGGTGATTTCACTGAAATAATGACACAGTAAAAGTAACCAGGCCTAACATAGGAAATAAAGGTTGTTGGATACTCTTCTTCTCTTTATGGATCGTTGGTCTATAATAAAATGCTCAATTCAGCCCCAGCAAACCAGTCCAGAAGGCAAACCTACAAAGTAGTTTTAACTCCTCCTATTCTCCTCCTATTCTCCTCCTATTCTCCTCCTATTCTCCTCCTATTCTCCTCCTATTCTCCTCAGATTCTCCTCCTATTCTCCTCCTATTCTCCTCCTATTCTCCTCCT
>JBBIGB010000109.1:5046005-5056917 GCA_037577075.1 Alestopetersius hilgendorfi
CCCGGGCGCCGTGTTCATGGTTGCCCCCTGCTTCACTTGGTGAATGGGTTAAATGCAGAGGAAGAATTTCATGCTGTTCACACTGTGTGCTTGTGGTGTGTTCATGTATGACAAGATCTTCACCTTCACTTTAGTGTTTGTGTAGCAACCTTTCTTTGTGCTTCACTTCTGATTCAGTTTCTGATGGGATGAAACACAGTCACACGTGCACACACTTGTGTATTTTAACTCTTCCAAGAGTAATAAAATATTTATTTGTATTTTAATTTTGAATCAAGTTTGTCAATAGTGTGTAAAACAACAGTGACATGTAAATTTTACACCGACACACTCCCACAAACTACAAAATCAAAAATGATGCGGCCTCTTATTTTTTTCCCCTAAGGCTGTATGTTATGTTATATCATAATTATTACAAGTAGCTAGAGTTATAAGTAGAAGTAGTGGTGGTAGTAGTTGTAGTATATATCAGCGGGAAACAGAAAAATCCTTTTGAACACATTTGAAGGCCTTGCTCTAACAGCATTAGAGCAAGGGCTTCAAAACATGATCAAAAACATTTTTTATAGATGAAACACTTTATATGTCCTATAGTAAAGAGTCTTGACTTAGAGCTACATCCGTTTACCAGCTTACAGAAATCCATTAGTTAGACTACTGCTCTTATTCACAGACACTGTAGGAGTTATTGAATGACTGACATTTTCCCTAATAAAACAGGTCCTGCCCTTTAGAAACCGAAGTATGACTGATTACTCTGTTCATTTCCTGTTTTGTTGCTGGTTAAAATCACATGGTAGGATTTCACGATGTAGTGTCTTCACAAGTCTTAACCAATGGCAGAGCTTACTTATAATTTACTTAGATATATTTTTTTGTTCAGGCATTTTAAGATGTAATTGAATAAAAGCAGTACGGCAGAAGCTTACTTGCTGAATTTAAATACATACCTGATTCTATTAAATACAAATGAACAAAATATTGGAGAGATGTATTTTATAGTTGTCAGAAAACGTTATGCTTTTTTTGAAGTGTGAGAGTCCCCCTCTGTTGCACACACAAGATCTCGTGTTCTTCCTGATCAACCCTTGACAATGCTCCTTAAGAGTTTATTCATGATCTTAGTTAATGACGAGTGTTTGTAGAGCAAAAAGCAGGCGTGACTTTGAGTGCGTGTGCTGTGTGATTTGCAGGCCGTTCTGGGGCAGTCCATCCCATTTCAAGCACAGCGCCACGCGCTCATGCTTCAGTTTCTCACTTTATTCTAATTGAATGTCACTTGCTTTCTGAAATGCTATAAGTTCTGTAATCAGGTCATTTGCATTGCGCTGAGATCGGCTGACCTTTTGCTTTTGCCAATAATTACAGCAGAGATCATGTCAGAGCGGCTCTGAGGCGGTGCACAGAGATGCTGTGGGAAAAGGTTAGTGCCGAGCTTATTTCTGGAGCTCATGAAATGATGAAATGTCATTAGAGTTCCTGAAGAGAGGCCGGAGTTAGCAGCAAGCACAGAGGAGAATTATTTCAGTTAAAAAAGACAACATCTCTGACCCGATCTGGAGCTAAACCTGCTGTGTGCGAAGCTTTCAGTGGGAGGGGCTTGTTCATGTCATGACTGAGAATTTGTATATACTGCGGCACATGCTGAGCGTGTGTTTGTGTGTTTGTCTGTATGTGTGTGTGTTGACTGAACTATGGAGAGAAGAGTCGCTGTTCTTATTATTATTATTAGTAGTAGTGACAGTATTATTATTATTATTATTATTATTATTATTATTATTATTATTATTATTATTATTATTATTAGACTCTCATTGGAGAGTTGAGCTGACATAGTAAGAGAATAACAATCACAGTATTAATAATAATGCTTTTCCTTGATAAAATTTGATAAACTACAAACCACAGAGGGAGTGTCTCTTACCAAGCCATGTATTGTTAAGGGCAGCTGAAGGTGTAGCCACATTCTCGGGCTGGCTATACTGAATTAAAACAAAACAGTAACACACATTTTGCAACTGACTGTGGCTTTAGTGTCTTTAGTGTCTTGAAGTCTGTTAATGATCCTGCTGTGTGTTTTGCTCTGCATTTTGTCCCAGCCGCGACATCACTAACACTCTCTCCGACACACTTTTTGGAGGTGACTCAACTTTATTTTGCGTTCTCTCGAGGAAATTGTTCATTTAAATTTGAACAATTTCCTCCGGGATAAATAAAGTTTTCTGATTCTGATTCTGATTCTGTCGGCTCTCTCTCCTCATACATATAAAGGCGACTCGACCACAAAGCGATTTTCAAAATGATCTGTACTTGGCCCTGATAAAAAATCTGAATACACACATACTCCTCTGGATATTAACAGACATTTAGATGTTGGAAAGGGTTATTTAAAAAAACTGTAGGAAAAACTGAAGAGGTGCCAAATTCCAACTATAAAAAATAATACAAATAAAGCTTAAGAATAGAAGAACAGTGGTGTGATTTCTGATGCTACTGCTTTGTAGAAATAATAATAATAATAATAATAATAATAATAATAATAATAATAATAATAATAATAATCAACTATAATGCCAGCTCTTGTTTATACCTCTGAGAGAACTTCCTGCATAAATGTCAGTGTGTGCATTTCTACTGTGTGTAATGAAGAACTTATAGTTGTACTTCTGTGTGCACTGTTTGCTGTAATATCAGATAATGTACTAGAACTTCCCCAGTTTAATTGGAATATCAGTTGTTTATGTCTTCTACTTAAATGTTTCAACCATCAAGAAGTCAGTGTGTAGGAAAGGCACTAAATCATCCAAACAAATAATGAGCTTCAGCTTTAAAATCACAACATTCTGAGAACCGCTAAAAGATTCGGCATTCCCAAAAACACTGTATCAGACACCTCAGGTGTTTATCACGAACATAACGCTTCTTTTCTTGTCCACAGTCACCACCCTGTCTTGTTCTGAAAAAAGGGGAAAGTATCTTAATTGATTTGGGATGCTGTTATAGTGATGGACAGGGTAGCATCTCATACTGACTGATTTTACACTGCAGAATTATAACACACTGTTCCACAGCTCTGTTCTCACTTCTGCTGGTGCGCATGCCATTATATTGTATTTATGCTTATGTTTCTGCGTATTTACTCTGATGCCACAGAGTTTATATTTGCACCAGTCAGTTTAGAGGCCAATCGCGTGAATATGTCGCACCCTAAGATCATATTCACATCATAGACTGATTTGTTATGACTACATATGATTGATGAATTGAGTTGTTTGGTGGCTGGCCTTTTTTGATTCATTTCAACTTCGGGCGTATAACCTCAGGTAAACCATATTAATAAGTTTAAAATAGACAGCATTTAATAGCATTTTAGTGTTAAATTATTAAGAAAAATGTAATTGAATTATAAATATTAATGCAAATTCAGCAAAATTTCCATATAAAACATAACTATCAATTTTATAGTACTGTCAAGAGAACGCAAAGCAACCGTATATAAACGCATCGAGGGATGTTTGGAAGGTTTGGAAGTAGCCAATCTGAGAGCGTTATTTATTTCTCCTTGCTGCTAATTGGCTGCTGCCCTTTTACGCATCTTTGGCAGCTGCTGTCCAGCATTCTTGCATCATCAGTTTCCTGTGTGGAGTTAACCATTACTTTTTTTTATTTTTTTTTTTTAATGAGTAATGTATTAAGCTTAGTTTCAAATTAAATTAAAATGATTTGCGAGCATATTTGGGGCATATTTAAGGTTTACACTTTAAAAATTGGCATTTATGGGCATTTATTTTACCACATCACATTTCGCCAGCGCTGTTAGAATGTAACCGCGGAGTCAACTGCGGGGGTCAACTGTATATAGTATAATATGTTCAGTCGCAGCTACTCTTAGGTTTTAAAGGGTTTGACTCTGGTGGACGAGTTAAAAAAGGCACTAATGAGCAAGTCCCTCTCTCTTTCTCTCTGTTCTTTTTATAGTCTCAGCGGCGTGTCACATTTCACCTGCCGGATGGCTCTCAGGAGAGCTGCAGTGACAGTGGTTTGGGGGAGCATGAGCCGGTAGGCGGTGGCCCCCTGCTGACACACCCACTTCCTCTGGTGCAGCCGCAGGATGACTTCTATGAACAGGCCTCACCGGACAAGAGGACTGAAGCCGATGGCAACTCTGACCCCAACTCAGGTGAGTCAGCTTTTGCAGCCTTTTATTCCCACCCAGCCGGGGACGAAATCTAAAGAGAGTTTGGTTGGAAGCCTTTCCCCCACTCAATCCCCCCCAGACACACACCTCAGGTAGGTTAAATAGAAATAGAGAATGCAGAAAATGCATTTATTGGAAAGACATTCAAGTCATAAGTGGTGCAGTGACACCTTTGGAAGGCAATAATGTGTTTTTGAGCTCAAGCTGTTTCTCCTGGAAATCCTCCACTTTTTTCCTTGCACACTGAGAAACTGTAAGTGTCACATAAACTCAGATTAGTACCTCTTCCAAGTAAGGATAAAATCTACATTACCACTGAATGCATTGGAATAGTAACTAATACGGTATATTGGTGTGTAAATTGAGTTGAACTTTGAACGAATGTAATTTTAGTGACCAGTTTGTCTTAATATTGGTATTTTGTCTCATTTTCTAGTTAGAAAAATTGAGGATATTAGAAAGTTGTTGTAACCGTTTGGGAAAACATGACATTTCTTTACTTGGTAACTGTTAGATATTTCACTGTCTTTTTTTACTTTGGTGTCTTACTGCTCCCCCCAGTCCAAAAACATATAGTAGCAGTGCAACCAGCAGTTACAGATGCAAATAAGATGAATGAATGAATGTTAAAAATGTGTATTGGGGAAAGTTGTATTAAAAGTTGTATTAGGAAAAAGAAAGGTTTTGCTACAATCATCCACTGAAATGGTTCTCCACCATGTTTACCCAAAAGTCAACTGAAAGGTTAAAAATCAAAATTGTATCAAAATTGTATCCGTAACCGTGCATAATTGAAATGTATCGAATAGACCACGATGTTTTTAGCACACAAAGGTGGCAACATTTGTTCAGTTTACCAGAATGTAAACATTAAGGCAGCAGAAATAATGGTGGTGTTACTCTCCTTGGTGGGCGTGTGTTTCCTTGGTGGGCGTGTGCATTCTGTCTTAAGCATGTGTTTATTGTGTTTCTGTCCATCGAGCAGCTCTCAGGAGCCATGCAAAAAACCTCCACTGTGATTGGCTCAGGCTGCCTGAATGTGTGCCAGATTATGTGGTAGTAACTGATTCAGAGACACGGTCTAAATCCTCCAATCTTTAGCGGCGCCCTCACACCTGCTTTGTCTCAGCCTGATGAATAAATGAAATCCAGTAGCACAGGAGAGAAAGAGACAGGAATGAGCTGGTGAAAGAATGAAGGAAAGAAGGAGTTCCGAGAGGGAGGCATGGAAAGTATGCTGTGTAATATCAGCAATAATACTTTATTGCACTGAGGCAAAGGACACACTGTATTTCATCCCCTTTACATACTCGCACCTGGGTTGCCTGTTTATTTGCTACACCTACCGTTTACTCATAGGCTTTTTTATCAAAAACACCTACTGTAGAGGTTCCCTTTGTAGTTTTATTTGTACTGACTGAAGCCTTTCTTTCCAAGCCCAATTTATCAGAACTTCCATGACCCCATTAGTAGTCAATTTCTGGTGACAGAGTCACTTCTAACAAGAGCTTGGTGTGCATGGTGCCATTCGTGTTGCTGGGAGTTATACACTGTATGGACAAAATATTGGGACACACCCGTTTTTTCAGGATTTGAGCTAGAGCCCTTACTTCCAGTGAAGGGCAATACTTCAACATACCAAAACTGTTTGGACAACGCCATGCTTTCAACTTTGTGGACACAGTTTAGAGAAGAACCTCAGCATGACTGTGCCCCAGAGGACAAAACAAGCTCCATAAAGATATGGCTGGATAAGTTTGGTGTGGAAGAACTTGACTGGCCGAACAGGGCCCTGACCTCAACCCCTTCCAAGACCTTTAGGATAAAGTGGAATGGAGATTGCAAGCCAGAACTTCTCTTTCAACATCAGTGCCTGACCTCATTAATGTTGTCCACCACATGAAAATGTCCAACAATGGGCAACTCTGTGGCCACTATCTGATGGCCAGTGAAGATGACTAGAGGATGGCCACCAAACTGATCTAAGGAAGATCCTTCTCACTCTGTTCTCTCTTTCTCAAATGTAGCCCAGTGTAAATGCTTGTCTCGCCTTTGGTTGCCAGATGTTCATCCGAATCAATAGATATTCAGAAAAGTTTCTGAATATTTTCGGTGGAAGTTCATATTCAGTTCATTTTCGGTGGAATTCTTTTAGCATTCATGGAAAATTGTGAAAGCAGCTCGTAAAAATGTACCCGATTTGACGGGAAAATCAAGAGCTTGAACAAAAGCAGTCAAAAGTAAATAAAAGTTTATGCAGCGCTACGAGCTCATGGTTTCATGAAGTGTTCGTATGGATGGAGAGGTGTGTGTATTTATGCACTATCAACCAATTACGGCTCTCTCCTGCCGCTCCGTCTCTTGAGCAGTTTTGCTCTCAACACCTATTTGATTTATTTGGAGATGATTTCCCTGTTGGGGTCTCGTGCGCCAGAGATGTTTTTTATATTTCCAGCGAGAGCGCTCCTGTGACCTACTTTACCCTGCGCTATCACACACATTTCAGACCTGAATGCGCAACTGCTTTGCCCAAGGTCACAACTAGGTGCGCATGTGAGAGAGTTTACGAATCCTTAAATATTTTTGATAATAATACCTTGACTTGGTATTGGTAAATCGTTTTGATAGAATAACGTAAATTGACTCCACCATTATTTTAAAAGTGCATGCTGTCACTACCATAAATGATTGGATGAAAATGTGTGGCGTAAGCAAAGATTAAACAATTTCGGTACAAGAAAACTGGTACAAGAAAAATGAGATATCAAACAGAATCTACTTTAAACATGAAAAAGTAAAACTATATAATCGATGGACCTTTTACACTCTTTTTGGAAACCACTGTCAGTAAACAAAAAATGTAAACTAACTTAAGTCCTGCTCAACCATTTCTGAAATATGGGATATTAATAAGGAGTTGTCCCCTTTTGCTGTAGAAACAATTTCTTCTGGTTTGGATTTGCTTATGCTGGAACATTGCTGTGAGGATTTGATTGCATTTAGCAACAAGAGCATTAGCAGGGTACTGATGTTAGAGGATTAGTTCTGGATCTGTTACTCTCCTCTACTCTATTCATTTTAAAGTTATTGGATAGAACTCCATAACTCTAGAGGACCCAGTTTCACTACTCCGCAGCACAATACCGTGGTCTGACACCCTTCTGGCCGACAGTTGGCATTGACCATGGTGACCTTAGCCTCAAAGCAGCCGCCCCATTCTAGTGACAATGCTTTTCTGTGGACATGAAACAATCTGTGTCTGAACTGAACAATGAGTGCACCTTAAAGTACCAGTATTTACTAATTAGAAGAAGTGTCTGGAAACTTTTATACATAAGCTTTCATATGAGAGAGTTAAAGTATGTGTATCATTACACTCATACAATAATGTATTTGTTAAGACTATTAAGCAAGAAATATCATATCCTGTGAATTATAATTTAAAATGTCTGCAATCTGAATATATTTGAATATAAATGTACATTTCTTTATGCATTATGTCTTCTAATTATTGATGCGTACTCTTGTATGTCGGAGATTGTGCGTAGCGTTTCTTACTGCTGTGTTAAAAGTGGAATATGGAACAGCAGGGCATGGCTCAAGTGTCTCCTTTTAATTTGATGAGAGACGGTGGGAGAGTCATTTGCATAAGGTTGGTGATAATTGCTCTTTTTAATGGAATTGATGGTGGTGTACACACCAATTATGTACATGCTCTTAAGCCTGGTAATTAATTAGCACACAAACCCAGCTGTGCCATGGAGACCAGCGCTTAATCAAATATTGTACACACTCAGAGGAGCTGTAGTGGACCCACATGGCAGCTTCGATTAGAGGTCACTGTCAGGCAGGATGACCAGATCCGATTTCGTTTCTTTCCCATTAGAAAGCTTTCAGAGTAGCTAACAACGGTACCCGGCCATACAGTACATGTCAATTTGTGATTGTTATAGTGATAGTTTGGCTAAAGATCTGATTTCCACGGTTTCCCCTTCGCCACAACTGTAGCTGATTGCAGTTGAATGTGTGTGTGTGTGTGTGCGTGTGTGTGTGTGTGTGTGTGTGTGTGTGTGTGTGTGTGTGTGTCTGCGCACTCTTTAGGCACACTTTTTACTGTTATGCCCAAAAGTTTCCATACAACAGATAGGAATATTTTCAACTTCCATTAACAACTTTCATTAATTCCATTTCCTGTTCAAAATGATTCAGTAATATTTATATTGTTTTTGTACATTCATAATTATAACCATGAATTTCCATGAATGATTTCAGCAATTCTTTCACTGTCAGCAGTTTTATTCACCATTCAATTAATTAGTACAAAATCAGAAGTTTTTTGTGTTTTTTGTGTCTTCAACAGTATGGATTATCCCCAAATGGTTTTCAAATGTGTCCTGTTGGTTCTTGGTTGCAATCGATTTGTAATAGCTCAGGTATTGCCCAAAAGGCTATATATAAGGGTCTGTGTTACCTGCTAAGGCCTCATTTCTACTTAATCTAAATGGAAAAGAACACTGAAGACCTGAGAGCAGTAATTATACAGCTGCAGAAGTCAGAAAATGAGGAGTACCAAGGTAATCCAACCAGACAATTATATCGAAAGTTTGGCAACTAGCCTTAATCAGCAGGAGGCCTATTGGTTAGGAAGTTGCCCCTGCAATCAGAAGGTTGTAGGTTCAAATCTCATCACTGCCGGTGTCATCACTGAGGTGCTCCACAGCTGCCCCTCGTTGGTGGCAGCCCCCTGCTTCACTTGGTGAATGGGTTAAATGCAGAGGAAGAATTTCATATTGTTCACTCTGTGTGCTGTGGTGTGTTCACGCGTGACAATAAGGGGCCTCTTGAATATGAATACCTCCCGTGGTCTGTTTTGTTGCTCAGAGTAAACCATACTGTTTCTTAAATCACATCCACAAGTCTGCACCACCTTACTGAACACATGGATACGGTTTGTTTGAAATTGACCATTAAGCAAATACAGTTTTCCATACACGACTCAGCTGGTTGGCTACGTCTAGAGAAAGCAGAAAGTTGTGGACGTTAGATTTTTTAATGCTGAACTATTCCTTTACGTAAAGTAATGGACTGGTGCTGTATCACACATTCTTATCTGTAAACAAATTATGGCTGAATTTGACTTTTACACTAGCCTGGAAGATCTGATGTGAAAAGAGAAGCAAACACAGCAAACCTTGTCACTGATGGAGACAGTTGTGTACATTACCTATTTTGCCAGATAGATAATTAACCTTCTGAAAAAAGGACCTGTCAATCAGATTGATTTATTTATTCGTTTTCAAAGCCCGAAATGAGACTTGTCCTTACTGCCATGAGAAAAAACCTGATTGAACTCCGGTTCAGCGGCATCACGTCCATCGGGTCCAAGGTGAAAAGGGAAGGAAGTTAATATATAATCCACTTTCATGTTCGAAAATAATTAAGCATATAAAAAGGTCCATCTCTGCCTAGATAGGCTGTCAAAGTGCTGCCGCAAAGTTTATTTCTCTGAAGTTAAATACTGAAGGAGCCTTTGAAGTCTGGCTCCAGAGTTGGTGGTAGCTTTCAGTTATTAGCTGAACCTGGTTTAATTATTTAATCAGCCCGTATACAGCAGCCACACTGGCTCAGCTTAAAAGAGGCACATGAGTGTTCTCACTTTGATTAGTAGTAATTAACAGCAAGGTGGTGAGACTGAAATATCATAGGGGTCAAATTAAAGTAAATGTTAGTCTGGTGCTGGGCCTGCATTCGCAACTTCCCTTTCATTTATTCAACAAGAACCTTATGTATGCATGCATATAAGAAAAAGGTCTAGCTAAAGCACAATTATTTAAGAAGAGCTGTTAAAATATTTACACTGTACAGTATACAAGTCCATTCAGAGACTAAGTTTTCAATGATACCTTTAATGATGCCTTTAAAAAGCCTGGTATTAAATTTAATCTGGGAAGCCGCTCCTAAAGTCCGAAAGTTTTAATTTCAGCTACTTTAAAGACATAGTTCTATGAAAAATCTAATTCACACAATGTTCCACTTAACCTAGATGTAGGTTACCAGCCAGTGTCCCAATTTTGCTTCTATAGTTCTATAGAGCTACAAATTCAATGTGGAAGCTAGTCACCCAAAACTCTGGAAGCCAGTCACATCATTTTTTCCCACTAATAAAGCCTTAAAAACTCTCAGCCCTCTTAAACCACACCCAGTGCTTCATTAAAGTGGTATAGATTTAGCAATTTGGTTTGGGAACACAGGATGACTTGAGAGCTGAAAAAGATAAACAGTGTGGGTGACAATATGTAGCCGATCGCTGCAGGCGGCCTTTTTAGACAGCAGGTTTTGTTTTCACAAACAAAAGTAGGAGTGCTGATCCAGAATTAGTTACTGTGGCAACAACCAACACAAATGGAGATCCTGAAATCAGCCCTCTTCAATCTCTATGTTGTCTGAAATAGCTGTATTCAGAGGGAAAGTTGTTTTTTCTCATACTGCACTTAATCTAGTCTCGCATAGCCAGACCTTCAGACTGACGGCTGAAGGTCTGGAATTCATAGCAGCTTTTGACCGACATGTCAAACAACAAATCACAGTTCGTTTGGTTCAGCGTCACGTTTCGGGGCGTGGAAATGTCCCCACAACAACAGACCGGCGCAACAAGTCAGTCAGCATAGAAAATCAAAGAAGGAGAAGAAAACCAGCAGTAAGGCATTGATCTGT
>JBBIGB010000109.1:5304735-5315541 GCA_037577075.1 Alestopetersius hilgendorfi
CCATCCATCCATCCATCCATCCATCCATTCATCCATCCATCCATCCATCCATCCATCCATCCATCCATCCATCCATCTATCCATCTATCTATCTCAGAATCAGAAAACTTTATTAATCCCGGAGGAAATTGCTCATCGTGAACATGCTGCTGGAGGCTCTGTGCCTGCATCCATCCATCCATCCATCCATCCATCCATCCATCCATCCATCCATCTATCTATCTATTTAACAACTCCAATTTAACAAATCAACCCAATTTGTATCAAGTGTGCAATGATTTACACATTAGCACCGTGCTAATTGGGGATGTGTAAACATCATTATCCTTGTACCTCAAATATGAAACTTCAGACACCAAATCAGGACCTACTGCCTTTGGGGGAAACGGGAAAGATGTGTAAATTAAACTTTTGCACTGGATTATTGCTTCAATAGTAGACACTATAAGGTCTGTATGCAGATGGTGTGTTTTAAATGTAGATCAGTGGGTTCTCCTGAGCAGAAAAGTATATGGACACTCTTTGATCTTTGCTATTTTGGGGCTGGAAGTAATTAGGTTTTGTGCTGGTGTTGGCTCCACGTGCTTATCTTCATTAAAGTGGTAATTTGCTTTTAAGCTGGTAATGGGACGAGGTCCTTCCGTCAGATCGTGAAGGAAAAGCCTCTACCTCATCTAGATTCTACACATCAGAGTAAACTTCGCTTCATCGTTTGGCTTCTGGATCAGCGGCTCTCCACACCCGAGCGAATTCATCTTTAATGCATGTGTACTTCAACTGGCATAATGCAAATAATGATGCTAAGTTTATATTATTCATTTATTGTCTTTTCTCAAGGCACTAACATTCCGATTGTATCATAAATAAAAGGAAGTACATTAAAAATACAAATGCAAGCCGAATAAACAAACAGATGCAAATCTCCTGTCATGACTGCTGCAGTTTTTTTGTCTTCTTCTGAGAAAAAAATGCACCTTTAGCCTTTTCCTTGCTGATCAAAGCTCAGTGCAGTCACCAACCTAAAGCTTTTAGCTTCAGTTTTGCTTGACTGCTACAGTTTCTTTGAAGTATGATGTTTAAAATTTACAGAACAAAACTGCTTGTGTGTGTGTGTGTGTGTGTGTGTGTGTGTGTGTGTGTGTGTGTGTGTGTGTGTGTGTGTGTGTGTGTGTGTTTGTGTGTTTATCACTCTGTGATGTCCAATTCCGCCAAGTCTGATATAAATATAAACATTTTGTCATTGTGAGGACATTCCAGGAAAAAAGTAGCTTTCATCCAACAACGTTAAAATCCTATTAAATGGAGAAAACACACATATACAATCAGATGTGAACTTTACCACCACACAAACCACACAAATGGAAGGGTGCAAAGTAAAGCACCAAGTGGTCGGCAGCACATTTTTTAAGTAAACATT
Organism: Alestopetersius hilgendorfi; assembly: GCA_037577075.1. Lineage (NCBI taxonomy): Eukaryota > Metazoa > Chordata > Actinopteri > Characiformes > Alestidae > Alestopetersius > Alestopetersius hilgendorfi. The sequence goes on from JBBIGB010000109.1 coordinate 5,306,153, forward strand.
TAGCTACCTAACTAGCACTCTTGAAATCAAACAAACTAATATTAAACATTTTAAAACATTTCAATGTTAACTTTTGCGAGGACCTAGCATTTTGCCCAAAAATGTTGACTGACCAACATTAAAGATACAACTCGGTCCAAACTGCAGTAAAAAAGCACTACAAGTATATTCTGCATTAAAGTCAATCTTTGCTTGGGGCCACAGAAACATCACTTCCACCCACACACACACCACTAAACACCTGCAGAGCAACATTTACTCTTACAAAACACAAAAGAAACACTATACACACATGCACTGATACAGTGTGTGTGTGTGCGCGTGCTCCAAGGATTAATATGCTGGTGTCAGCCGACAAACTCAATCAGGTTTACAGCACCTAACTATTCAGCGGGCTAATAGAGGTCAGTTGTTACATATGGAACAGGAAGACCACATTTACACTCTGCCCGAATGACAAAGAGACGAAATTTGTGCAGTTTATTCCTGCTGTATGGTCTATTCATCTCACATAAGTTTAAATGAAAACAAAAACATTTACCACATTTTGGGTGTCTAAAGTACATGCATAAACTGTCACAAATTTATCATAAACTTTTTGACTATTTAAAGCTATTTTTTTCCTGGAGTGTTACTTATTAAAAAGATGATTTGGAAATAACCGCAGTGTATGCCCTGTGATGGGCTGGTGCCCCATCCAGGGTGAGTCCCTGCCTCGCACCTACTGAGCCTGGGATAGGCTCCTGGTACCCACAACCCTAATGTGGATTAAGGGGGTTAGTAAGGGGTTAGTAATATAGCAATATAAAGATATAATAATTATATAATGATAACATATGATGTAATGATATAGTACTACCGTATTACTGGTAGCCCATAAGTCGAAGGATGATTATTGTGTCATCAGTAAAACAGTGGACTGTATATTAATTGCATTTAGCAGATATTATTATTTAAATGTATAGCATTAAGTAGATCCTCTTATCCAGAAAGAGAAAATGGCTTATCTAGGACAAATAAGCCCAAAAATCTATACATTTGTGCTGAGATAGTGCCAAAATTGAAGTACAGATACGGTGCACAGTACAGTACAGAGATAATGCATGTTAATCAAGGTGATTACAATACATTTTAATATGGCAAGACGGATTCATTTCAGGGTGATGGAACAGAATATGGTCGGCATGCACGGTTTGGGTTAGGGTGTGGGAGAAGTCTATTTTTGGCATTGTTGGCAATACCATTTTTTTTTTAAGTCTGAGGCAGCTGCATTCAGGAAGACTGAAGATCCTACTGCTCCCTTCTGGATTAATTGCAAGGACATGAGAACATACACACGGATTCTGAAATCCCAGAGATAGTTACAGTAGTCAAGTCTTATGAAAACAACAGACTTAACCAGTACCAGGGTGGTCTCCCTAGAAAGTAAGCGTGAAATTCTCCTTATGTTAAAACCTGCATGAATAACCAAATCAATTGTGTGACCTGAAATTAGATAACAAGGCTTTGTGATTCTATGATCAGAGAGGTTTTAGTAGGCTCACAATGAGGACCTGTTTCCAGTTTTGGGATTCTACTTTAGGTTGTTCAGCTTCAGGTGGATAGCCAAACATTGCTGAGATATAAATAGAAATGTGAAGGTCAAAGTGGAAGGGAAAAGATTTTCAGCATTGCAGTGGTAAGAGAAGCCACAGCATCAAGCAGGCGAGGATAAAGGGAAAAGAAAAGATGACTGAGCACTGAGCACTTTGTGGAACACCACCATGAAGTCTGCATGCAGCGGAAGGGGGGACTCACCAGTAAGCACTTTCATCAAGGCAGGACAACTGCCATGTAGAGCCTGCGATTTGTAAGATTGGTGAAGTTGGTGAGGACAGACAGTATGATCTTGTAGACTGTATTCAAGGCTCCATAGTGATGGTGGTGGCCTAGTGGGTATGATACTTGCCACTGAACCAGTGGGTTCGAATCATACCCTTAGCACACCACCAATGGGTTCTTGAGCAAGACCCTTAACCCCAAGTTTCTCCAGGGAGACTGTCCCCTGTAGTTAGGGAATGGATGTCGATAAAAGTGATATAAATGCTGAAAACATAAACATAGAGTTCAAGAAGAATCAGGACCAATGATGATGCATGGAGGCTGGTTGGACTTGCTCTGAGTGAGGAAGAGAAATTTTATTTAAGACAGAACACACAGGAATTGTTGAAGGAAAGTAAAGGAGAGATTCTGGTTGGTAGTTCTTGGAGCATGGTCACCACCCTGGTGAAATTGAAGGCAGCTTGTACATGACCTTGCAATTAGAAGCTGTTAATGGTGGGAGGTGTTAAGCGGAAGCAGGCCCAGGGATGTTGTCCTGAGCTTCAGGGGTTGGATGGTGTCCAGCAGGCAGGTGGTTGGGTTTACAGGATGTTACCTGTAGAAAGAAGAGAATAACATGTTAGAGAGGTCAACAAAACATTGATAATTGATGTCATTTTATTGTTTTATTGAGCTTAAGTGAGGCCAGGATAGAGTCTAAATAATAAAATCCCTTTAGCTTGTGTTTGCGTTCTTTACTGCCCAATCTGTTTAAGCTTTTAGCCTCTGTTCCAGTTTATTGGTATCTGGGTTCTGGCTTTTGACATTTTAAACAGTGAGTAATAAATAACCGGCTTTAAAACTGATAGGTCTAATGAACAAGTGAAGCTACTTGCTTGATTGGTTTTCTATAATGGGTCAGTTCAGGTTTCTGAAAAGACAGGATGAAGGATAAGTTGGGATGGGCTTCTAAAAGAGTGTGCACATTTCTATTCACTTTATTTCTGTTCCATTTTTCGTAGAGTAACTTGCCAATTGAAAAAGCATACATTTTTCTGATGAATGATAATACGGAAATTTTGTATCATAATGTGTTTTATATAATCAGCTGATTGCAGTATTTGGTGGTATTTCATTCTCCAGTGGATCTTTCAAAAGTGTAGCACTCAAGGACAGCATTTACAGCAACTACAGAACAAAACAGTTGGAATTTTCAGAATTTTAATTACACTGGACCATAGGAAAGATAATAAAAATCACATATGGTTCGAATAAAATGTGGGGGGAAAGGTTATTTTTTCATAAAGGGGGCATTTGGCAGACACCTTTATCCAGAGCGACTCACAGTCATTAGTTACAGGGACAGTCCCCCTGGAGCAACTGAGGCTTAAGAGTCTTGCTCAAGGACACAGTGGTAGAAGAAAGGGGGGTTGAACCTGCAACTCTGTAGTCTTCAGGTTCCCAGGCAAGTTTTTACCCACTAGGCTACTGCCACGCTACCATCATTCCAATATTATTTGCTCTTCTTGCATATTTTTTCATGTATGTTGTATATTTCTTGTATGTACATTTAAACAGGTGTTTTATTATTCAAAAAATGAACACCAGAACAAACTGCAACATTAGAGGGTGTGGATGTATTTTAGATAACCTGAATGATAACAATATGGGCGCATCATTATTTGTCTAGACTATTTGCACAGAATAGGTTTTCAATGCAATGTTGATGCACCATACAGCCCCATTACATCACTTATTTTTGCAGGCTTTAATTAAGTGTATATTAACTTAAATAAACCAAATGCAGCAAAATGTAAAACTTTCTCTTTATTGAACCATTTGGGAAACTAAAGTGCCAATATAGTCATTTGGATTAGACCGAAGCAGTCCGGAGCTAGCAGGACAACATGAATTTAAACACAAGATTGAAATTCAGTTTGAATATAAAGGACTATGATGGACGCGAGAAAGAAATTGAACGTTTCAATACATGTGTCAGTATTTGAAAATCAATCAAAATTATGTATGAAAACATGTATAATGAGGCAATTGTATCTAGTTAAAGCCTACCTCTGGCTTTCAGGCCGTTTACAGAGCAAATCAGACCGTGTTGTGCATTTTCAGAAATCGATGGTAAGAAGACTAGCTTAGAGCATCTTTAGAAATATCCATAAATACTGTCTGTAAAATAACCCTCCAAATAAGCTGCAGGCACTGTTTTAGCATTGCTCAGACAGCTAACAGTAGTGAATCTGCAACAACAAATTGACTGGGACCTGAGATACTGCATCCTTTTTGTTAATCCACACGCTCCTTTACTTATGTTTGCTGCTTGGAAAATGTAGCCATCACTTTTAAATATGTTCTGACATCAGGTGCCACTTTCCAGGGGCTTCTCAATGGGTGAATCACAAGCCTATTGGATAAACAAAGTGTAGAGGAGTGGCCCTACCATGGTGTAGTCTCAAGCTCCAGTGTTAGCTTTAATCTTAGCAAAAGGAAACCAGTACTCAAACCCTTTTGCGAAAGAAAACAGGCTCCTTTGTTCGTTTAGTGTAGTAAATGTGTGCCCAGAATAGCTTACAGCTCCATCTCACTAAAGAGCCAACAGCTTGTTTCATTCACACACAGCACAACATACAGAGTGTGTGTTTCCAAATGTGGGATCATTAGAGAGAGGGAGGGACCGAGAAGAGACAGAGAGAGAGAGAGAGAGACTTACGTAAAACAAATATCATCAGAAATGAGACAACAAGCCCCATGCCAAGCCTGGCAGTGCCACAGGGCGAGCGGCTGGCTTTTATTTGGTGGGTATTCTGTGTGTATTGAGCGCTACCCTGCTGAACATATTGCAGGTGCCCAGAAGCCTAACCAAAATGACTATCTATTTAGTAATCATAAGAGCCACTTAAGCTGCTCAAGTTTCTCCCTCAGATTTCTGTGCGGGAGGCAATTTATTTACTGCACGGGCTTTTTTCTTAGAAAGGCCTTGTAAACAGTTTTTCTCAGAGCGTCTGGGGTCCCGCTGGTACGAAAGCAGATACACAGCTGGGAAAATAGAGATAAGAATGGCAATTTGCGCAACTTTACAGGGCGAACCTAACTACTGGCATTACAGTGTACCCAAAATGACCACCTGCAGTGAAGTCATTTAGAGACAATATATTATTTACCGTCTGCTGCGTTTGGCCATCGTGTAAATGAGAACGTAAAGTGAGCGGTGCAGCAGAAATGACTGAAAATGACCGCATTCAGTAAAGTCATTACGATGAGAATGTGTTTCTTGTCTGTTGTATTATGACATCATGTAAAGTTGAAGGATGACTGCCTACGGTTTAAAAAATAACAAAATAAAAAACCACAAAAAGAGAGATTGGTGTTCTAATTTAAAAAATAATTTCAATCCAATAATGCATGAACAGGACAACAATCTGTGTCTTATAGTCTGTCAATTTATTATTTAGATATTCAGTAGATTTGAATGGTTAATAGGGCTATTTTTGGGCTGTGCACCCAAAAATGTAATATGTTTATGTTTCTTCATCATTACATAAAATACACATGCCATTTTCTACATATGCAGAAATAGCTTCCAATATACACTTTTTCTTTAGCAATTAAAATGCATGACGCGGATGAAGAGTTTCTTTTAAAAAATGATGAAAATGGCTTTTAATATATTTTGGAAGAATAAGATGTGGTTTAATAGAATTAATAACATTTAATTGTATATATTTTAACAAACGTATCAAATGAGTGTCAACAAGCATTCCAAAAATGATCAGAATGAGAATGACTTTATATACTGCTGTCATGATTGTGTGAGGGTTGGGAAAAGGGGAGGATGCTGCGGCAAAGTAGGAAGGGGAACTGAGACTTTAATACAAAACAAAATGAATACAAAACCAACACGAACATAAGAAAACCAAAAATAACAATACAGAATCAGAAAATAATAAGACAGAGACAAAATAACAATAATGAAACCAAAACCCCAATTCTATAATAAAGATAACCAAAAGGGGAAAAACAAACCAGAATCGAAACCAGAAAACCAAACCAGGATGAAAACGGCGAGGCTCGTGCTCCTAGCTTAAACCAAAACCGCTCTTGCAATCCGGCGAGAGAAACGTGACACAGAGTCCAGCGTACCTTTGAGCATGTGCGCTTCAGCGTGCAAACAGAGAGCCAGCTATAAAGGAGCGTGCAATAAAACAGTAAAGACTAGAAATGTTACACAGACAATCAAAACCAGAAAACAGAGACCGTGAACTCACACACAAGGGATAACAAATACAAGCACAAGGAAACTGGGGTCAGACTGGGCTTTAAATAAACGGAACAAATGAGACACACGTGAAACTCATGATAAAGGGATGTGATACAAACGGGGCGTGCTGACCATAAAGGGAGAATGGAGTGCACGGGGAAACGCGGAAGTAAAGTAAGTGTACTAACCAAAAGGAGAAACCAAAGGAGACGCAACAAAGGCAGAACGGGAACAGAAAACCAGAGACGTGAATAAACCGAACGAACAAGAAGAACCTTAATATTCAGGAGACGGCGAACGGAAAATGCGGGAGGAGGGCGAGGCGACCATCACAACTGCCTGTATTCAGGCATTTTTTTTTTTTGCCATTTTAATTATGAATGTTAATTTTTCTAAAATGTTCTGATTGGCTGTTAAATGAAATTGCAGTCCACTATTACTTCAACATGAAGTTACTGCCAAATAGTTAAACTGCGACTGGACATGCAGATATCGGTATGTGTTTGACATCGCAAATGTGTGACACCACTGTCAAATTTCATCATTGCTATGGTTGTCACCAGCTAATCACCGCTGTTTGGTAAGGCTGCATATTTGGAACTAAACTCTTGTCAATTTAAGCAGGCCACAGTATTCACAGAATGAAATTAGCAGGGTAGTAGAGTGGCCATGTGGTCTTTTGAACATTATTCAGTGGTCAATGGAACCTAATGACATTTCGCTGAACAATCTGAATGAAATATTAACAGCAAAGCGAGGTAATGTAGAGTAATGCACTGTCTTCTGCTACCTATTACGATAAAGTAGGGCAGGCACACTCCTGGAAGCTTCCCTAATCTAACACATCTGCTCCAGCTAATCAACTTCTTCAGGTCATCTGAATATTAGAGCAACATGAGTTAGATTAGAACTGGATTTAATATCTGCAGGAGGGAGCTTTCCAAGAAGAGAACCAGGCTATTTTAAACAAGGTCAGCTCAGGAAGCAGCTACTGCTGCCGCTGGCCCAAAATTTGAGAGGAGATAGTTGGAGCTGCACTATAGACTCTTTAGGTCACATTTTACCTAAAGGTTGACCCAATTGTAGCTGATCAGCCAAGACATGTTTGGTGTCTGGAGTACGTTTGCTTAGTTTTGAGGCTAATGTAGCTAACAAAGAAAGTATAGCCATGAACAAACACCCCAAATTGTGATAATAATTGTTAAGATAATAGATTCATTGTTAGACACCACATAAATAACTCTGTTTGAGAGTACTTGACATATTCACAAGTGAAACAATTTAACATGATTGATTTATGTAATAATATTTGGGGTAAGTGTGAAAACTGATTTGATTTCTTTCTAAACGTTCTCTTCATGGTCAAAATCAGTTCATAGTAAGACAATGTTCCAGAGAACTCTGAAGTTATGAACTTCTTTATTTATCTGTTTGATCAGTACATCAGTAAAATGCTATGAGGATCTTCTACCTTCGAGATATCTTCAGATCTGTCTCTGTCTTTTTTCATCCTGCTTTTCACACCCTATGGCCGTTCCCTAAACTCCCTCATCATATAATCTGAGCAAAATCAATTTCTGCCCGACTAAGTGGTAGACTAGGCTATACGGATTGTCTCGGTCATATGGATCTCTGACACTTGCTGTTAGCCGCTTCCCTGAACAGGCCAGGTTGTTTTGTTTGCTCTGCGTGTCTTGTTTAGAAGACACTCTTGGCTTAAGGTGAAGACACATATTTGTGTGTGCTTTTATTCTCTTCTCTGGAGCCAAAGACACAGCTGGACTTATTAATCTGAGAGTGCACACATTGTCGGGACTGCTAACATTTGCACGCTAGCTTTAATTCGCTCTCAAAGGGCCTTATGGTTCTGAGTTGCTAGTAGTTATGTGTGAACCGTGTCAATGTGCTTTTTGTTTCTGTTCTGTTTGAGTGTACCTGCACTGAAAACTGAAATAAGTTTGTATTCTACAATTTTCATGTCAGGCTTGCTTGATATTCTGTTCTGAGAAACAAATTTAACTCTGAATTACAGCGTATTTGTCACAGCTTCACCAGCTCCACCCCAGCTCTGACAGTCCCTGTTACCAAATTACTGATCCTACGTTTTCTCTTTTCGTTTTGGATTGTTAGACTCAATATCTTTTCTGGATTAGTGTAGTTAATGTGCTCTGGCTCATAGAGCATATAGAATCCTGAGCAAGGAGGTAACAGTGTTAGTTGTGGAGCCTAAGTGATCCGACGCCAAGCAAAGTAAACGACCACGAGTTGAAAACTCCGGGACGGCCGCAAGCAAGCTTTCCTCAGCCGGCGCTGTCCGAGGTGCTGAAGCGGACGAGAGCTGTTGCTGTCAAAACACTTCAGCACCTCTGTTTTGGACCGACTGAAAGCACGTGTCGGAGGGAGGAGCACCTCAATGGGACGCAATAGTAGTCATTCAGTGGCTACCATGAGAAAAAAAGGGGTGCCCTATAAAACAGGGTCACTGGAGTAAGGGAAGAGAGAACAAAAACTCCTGTGAAACTGGACTTTCCTTTACGTGTCTCTACTCTTCCCCAGAGGACTGTCCCTGCTCCTGACCCAGACGCTGGTAACCTTCAGAGCAATCCACAGGCACCACCCAGCACTACACCGGCCCCATCCCTGCACTTTGCTCAACAAACTGGACCGCTTCCTCACCTTGCCAAGGTTGATTCATCTCCATGTCTGTGTTTGAATCTGCTATCGTGGCTAGCTAGTCACAGACTAACCAATCATTTGCTAGTTAGCTTTAATGTTTAAATCTAAATATTGCAATAAGCTGTTCCATATTCACTACAGTTTGTATATGGTTTTAAGGAATAAGCTCTGCAGTAATCAAGCTGTTTCAGGCAGCAGAGTCCCTGGCTCTGAAAACTGCAGCTGCCACTTATAACACAATGGTAGGCCTGAGCAAGTCAAACAAAAACCAACATGCAATGTACAGATCCAGCTGGAGATTAGTCCACAAAGCACCCAGTCAAACCTACTTGACCAAGTCAAAGGTTAAATAACCACAGGCTCGCCACCCATTTAGTCTATGCTTGAGTGTTTTACTGGAATAACTTGGACAACTTTCTATTCTTTGTATTTTGTAACTATTGTGGTCATAAAGCATGGGGGTTAGAAAATAATTCGCTGACCTACACACTACCAACATGATCATTTATAGGACCAGCACATTAACAAATAGTGAGTTTATGAGGCTGCAGGCTTTCTGGCAGTGCTGCACACACACACACACGCACACACACACACACACACACACACACACACACACACGCACACACATACACATCTTTCT
>JBBIGB010000109.1:5543189-5553436 GCA_037577075.1 Alestopetersius hilgendorfi
CTCTCTCTCTCTCTCTCTCTCTCTCTCTCTCTCTCTCTCTCTCTCTCTCTCTCTCTCTCTCTCTCTCTCTCCATCTTAGGCCTTGATCTTGATTTGATGTCAGCAAGAGAACTCACTCCATCCATCTTTCTTTCCCATCTATGCCTCATCCGTCTGTCTGATTGTCTGTCTGCATGCTAGTGAAATGAAACCAATGGCCTTTTACTGAACTTCTCAGGATCAGTGCTGTGGGCTTGTTTGTCCAGTTTGGATAAATATACAGAACCTTTGAAATGATGATTTCACTCTAGATTGGGCCTTGAGACACTTTTTTTCTCATCCACTCTTATATTTGCCCGTTAAAAAAGGCATTTTTGCACCGCACACACACTCCGGCAGCCCACTTCATCACTTCTTGAACATTTTAATGGCAATTTCCTTGAATATGATCATATATCCACATAATGGCTTATGGAAGTGTCTTACCGCTCAGCTCTTACAGCAGCTGTGATGGATGATCCTTGGCTAAAATGGACTGATCACACACACATACACACACAATGTTTACCTGCATCTCTCCTGCAGCTACTGGCACCTCAGACTTAAGAGTGCATTCTGCTGGTGATGTGGATGAATTCACTCCTACATCAAAGCATCGTCCTACATCAAAATTTGTTTTATGGATGTGCCATGTTGAAACAATATGCCAATACCAATTTCATTTCATAACTTTATATTGAAATTCTACCATCACATCCCTATATTGTTACAAATAGCTGCTGTAATCTGCTTTCATCAGCATCTAAATAATTTCTCCGATGAATATTTGCTAAGATGGGCCAATGACATCACTGGCTGCAGGATAATGGAAGCCAGGCAGCAACTGCTTGTTTATTTCAGCTTTATCAGCTGTATTTTTCTTAGGGGTGTACCGATACGCAGATGTCACAGTTCGGTACGTACCTCGGTTTTGGGGTCATGGTTCGGTGCAGTTAATACAGTGAAGTTAAGCAAAAAGTTATGAAGAATGAGGCTTGGTTTGTTTTCGTTTATTTGAAATAAACAGCAGTGTATTAACCAGTAAACACACACTCGCTTATATTTTCATGTATGTGTAAGGCAGCAGAAGTCTTACACCAGTAGGTGGCACTATTGCACCCCACTCCGACCCAGGTTTATGATTTACTTGCACTTTTTGGTCCCTCTGTGATTCCGTATTACTTCAATCAGATCTTCTCCTTCGTACCGTGTATTCTCCATACGACATCATGTACCGAACCGTGACCCATGTACCGTGAAAGTTCGGTACGAATACATGTATCGTTACAGCCCTAATTTTTCTACTTCATCAGTGCATGCTTAACCTTCACATATTCATTTTGGAAATCCACACATTTTCAAACACTGTCCATAATCAATACAGTCACAAATAGGTTAATTTCTAGCCACTTGTGAGGCTGCTAGAATCATCATAACCTCAAAGAATTGACAGACTGCATTATCTAATGGTCATTGTATGCCTCTACAAAGCATCCAGGCTCTCTAATAAGCTACTTTGCTTGGTTGCTTATTAGGTGATATGACAGGGTGGGTGAACTCTGTTCCTGGTCGGTGGGGGAGTTTGCCCTAAAGGTTATAAAAGCAGACCCCACCTAACCTGTCTCTGCAGCATCTGCCTGGCAAGGAAAACCTTTCCAGGTCAGGCCACCATCTTTTGTTTTTTAAAAGACTCATCAGGAAGGGAACAAAGCCACGTGCCAAAGTTTCAGCAACGTGCTAAAGTTTAGCTTAGATCAACGTTGCAACAAGCTGTGCAACAAAGTCAATCTTGCAACAGGCATTTCTGCAGCCTTTGTGAAACCAGAGTAAACTTAATTCCTGAACCATGGCACACCAGACGAATTCCCCAGTAGTTACTGGGCAAAATCTAATGAAATTTTCTCTCCAAACTTCCACAAAAACTTAGTGAGGACATTGGGTTGAGCTTTAGAAATTTGTACAAACGTCTAATCACATGAGGTTGAACTTTTATATCTGGGCATAGCACAAATGCTGTAAAAGGTTGGTAATGTGTTCATGTTTATGTTTGTAGTTGAAGAATCTAAACTTTTTGTGTGCAGCAATAGATCTTTCTCTGTGCTTGTGACACTCTGTAAGTACTCGTACGGGAGTAGAGGTGTTGGGCAAGCCAGGTGTTCCCAGTCAGCCCTCTGCAAATCACAGCTCCAGGTGGAGATCTAATTCTAGGTTTCCTGGGACTATATAAAGGGCTCCAGGACATCCAACCAGTACAAAGTATTCTAGCCTCACCTAGTTACTGAGCGTTTTGTCTGTGATTCCTGACTGTGTTTTTCTCGTGCCTCTTGACCTCTTTTTCTGGACTTTGGATTACCCTTTTGCCTACGTTTTTTGTGGCTTTCTTTTTCGTGGACTTTATTTCATTAAATACTCAGCTAATTTTGTTTCTGCAACTGGGTCCGTCTTCTGTGATCATTACACTGTCCTTCATACATCATAGTACTTTTTCAGGACTCCTAACATTTCTAAAACTTCGATATTACTAGAGCAAAGCACCATTATTTTATCGTAAGACTGAATTCATCTTGGGTGTACATCGGCTTGGCTATTGACTTGATTGGGTAAAGAATAGATGAAGGGTTCAGGTTATTTCAGGTTCACTAGTCTGCAGTTGAACATTCTTCTTTGTTTCAAGAGAATTGTATTCTACTAATTCTACCAACACCTGTGAGAGCCACCCTAACATTCAAACTCATGTCATTTTTCCCTTTTTGTTCCTCATGTAAACAGGAACATTCACGTAGTTGCACACATGTGTGCAAACAAACATGCACTCACACTCAAGCACTCCTTTACTTCCCAAAACACTTCCTAAATCAATTAACTGAAATGTTATATGCAAATATACTGATGTTTATCCGCTTGCTATATTTGTGTGTTATAAATAATTCTGTTAATGTTAAATTTATTTTTGCCAAAACCTACATCAAAAGTATTCAGAACTGAAATCATTAATATTACCTTCTTTAGTAAGAAATAAAATACTGCATTATTTATGATATGATTATAGTAATGAGACTAATAAATTAATGACACTGATTTATTTTATTACTGATACATTTTTATTGTCTTCAGCAACAAATGTCACCAAAGACACAAGAGAACAAGGGTTTCAGTACTGAAAAATGCACCATAACTTCCTACAGGGCTGCTGTGTCTGCTGGTCCAGGATTAGGTTAGCGTTAGGATTAGGGTCTGGATTAGTGAATGGATTAACGAATTCCTTAACGTGCAGACAGGCCTTTCCAAAATCAAGTCTGAGTCTGGTGATTTTCTGGAAATGTCTGGATGACTAAGATATCCAGAAGGATATTCTTTCACACCCCCACACAAACACACACTGCAGACCGAAATGCCTAAGAAAGTAGACAGGTTCATTCAGCTGGCAGATATGACTTCATAATTAACACTGTAATGGTTTGTCATTGTAAGTTCACTCCATTTGTGCCTTGTGTGGGAGAGGAAGAGAAAATTCTTCATTCTACTCCATGTAAAGGCCTGGGCTTTGTACCGCTTATATAAAAGCTTTGTCCATACCGCTGTGGGTCTTTTGTGCTTATTTTGTGAAGCTCAGCTTCACACGGATATAAATGAACTTGCTTCATCCACACTCACTCTATAACAGTGTCCAATAAAAAAACACACCTAATTTCTGACACTTGTGCATTACTAAATGTATTTTTTCATCTCTGCACATTATAAAGCCTGCAAAAATGAATCTTATTCTGGTTTAGCTGGTCAATTAATGGTCTATTAAACCTTTTCAGAAATACATGTAGGTGTTAGGTAGCAGCATTTATTTTATATTGATATAGAAAGTTTGTTTCTGTCTTTACTGAAAAGAAGTTGTTAGAATGCAAATGTAAATCTGTTTCATGAAAGTCCTGGTTGGCATTGTTCACAGAGACATGCAGAATACTGAAGAAATCAAGATGCAAAACCCTAGGCTTCGAAAATCAGGTGAATCAAATATATTCTATGTTTTCCACAGCATATTTCATTAATACTGATCATACCGTACTGATCAGCATAGTCCCCACACACACCCCAGCAGCCTAATGTTACCAAACTGGGGTAATGACACTACGTTGTATTACATATGCTCTGTTCTCATAAAGCTTTTACTGATGTAAATTCGATCCACTATACCATTCAGCATCGATATTTTCAAATGCATTCATGTTTTTATTGTTGTAGGTTCATGTCTGCGGTGATGAATTTGAACATGAAGTACAGATATTTTTTTATTTTTTTACAATGCCTGACAATGCCTTTCACACATGTAGCACACAGCAGGAGATTGTGTGTGTTGAATGTGTGGGTTTAGGTGGTGACTGGGTGGAGCATGCAGAGGCAGGACATGACATGGTCATGTTGGTTAGTCATGTCAACAATCAAGTCTCTTCACATGAATTTCCATAATGATTTCAGCATCAGCTCTGAATTCATGAATCTTGTTGTTTTCTGACTTAAACAATCTTCTTCTTCATCCTCAGATCCTCAAATTTTAGTTTTCTTCCAGTTTCATAGCAGTTGAAAAGAATCCTTAGGCCTATTTACTCGTATTACCTGTGTTCACTCTGTTCATACATGCTCACATACTTTGTGAAACTGGAAGATCTTCCATGTAATGTCCACTCTGAATGATTTAGACATTTGTGTTCTTACACAAAGTTATATCTGCACTTGTTTTCTGTTGCATCATGGTCTTGAAAGAATGTTGCTTGGCTTTACTGTGCACTGAAATGACTGAAGTGACTAAATTCAAATTCAGTGAATAAAACCTTCTTGACTTGACTATTTTCTATGACAAACTACCACATAAGCATGCAAATTTGAAGTGACTTTGTTTGATGACAAGAGTTTTTGAAATAAGCACTACAGACCATGTTTGTGCCTCTACGGTTTTGGACAGTAATGGCCATTCTGTGCTCCTGAAACACTCGACAAACTGGTGACAGAAGGAATCATTCACGTGGGAATGATTCAAATAAAAACAAACAAGCAAGCAAACCAAAAAAAAATGAGTGTGACTAGCTGGATCCCTTGCTCATCATGGGCCTGAAAGCTGGACGTTTTAATTCAGCATTTCCTAATTACGTTAAGCTTCAGTCTGTCTGGTTTTCAGTTCGGCCTGCCAAAATGTGTTTATCTCATTCACTGTTAATTGTCTGATTGTCAAACACAAAGAAATCTTGATGCAAATTAGACATGTTTCAGAAAAAGGCTGCCGAATATTCTCAGACAGCAGAGTGAATGGATTAGTAACCAAACTGCAGATTAGACTCGAAACCCATAGACAAGCATTGACTTTTGCACGTTTGGTGATTACTGATGCACTTTAACTCCATTGCTGCTTTGTAAGCACTGAAGAATTTGCACGTGTGCAAAAGTAATCAGAGTTCTAGCGATAATTACAAGCGAATAACTTTCAGGCACACACTCATGGATCACCATGATCCGCTTATTAACATTTTATTTCAGCAGCCTGCGTTTCTCTACCCACAAGTAGCTCGGCAGTAAACACACCATCAATCTCTTAGCTGTCACCAAAATCACACGCTGCTGCCGACGCTCGGCTGCATCTTGCTAACAAGAAGTTCAAAGTCTCTCACTCAATTGCTGATTGCGGCTTTTAGTGAGCGTTTACTTTGATGTTTGTGGAGCAAGTGCTTTTTCTTTTGTATGTCAGTAACATTGAGGGAAGCTGCTTATTCCAAAGAATTCGCGTCACATCTCCCTGCGTCATGGCCTGGGGATAATTGCACACTATCAGTCGAGTAAGAGGGGAAAAATAGCATCACGTTCTTAAAATCTCTCCAAATAATGGAGGCAGAAGAGCTTCAGCAAGAAGGTCTTGAATTGCTTGATCCAGGTTAACAAAAGCGTAGCAGGGATTTGTGTGACAAGCCGATAGGGGATGTTTCTGATATTAAAAACTTTTAATGGAAGGAGAAGCATGAATCTGCCTCAAAGAGGAGATATTGAGGATGTTTTCCACTGGCCATGCTCCCAGAAAACACAGCTTAAACTTCTCTATTCGACCAGACTGACGCAAATGGCAAACTCCACACAAGTACAGAAACAGCATACACAACCAAAACAAGTTTGTGTGTCGGCTGTTCTTTATGTGTTTGTTTCAAAGGGAACAAACTGAAGAGAATGATCAATCTTGTTTGGCCATAGCTAAAATCTGGCAAGCTTGACCTGTAACACACACAGGACAAACTCTTGAAGAATAGCAAATACACACAATCCTCTTTTGTCTGTGCATGCTGTTCTTTTTGTTCTTTTTGTAGCCCAACCTTTATCCAAGGTGAAACAAGATTGCTGATTCTCTTCAGGTTGTTACAGTTATATTTTTCTTCATTTCCAATACATTGAATATTATAGAATGAACTTTTTACATGCTGTTCAAATAATCTACCGTTTATTCTGCCATTGTGCTATATAAACAAAACAATGAGAAAAAAGTGTGTGTATAAAACAGATGAATATAATTTTTTTTTTTGAAAGTGGCTGTAATTGAGAAATAACAATTTTGTCTATGTGCCAACAGACAGACTGTATCTCGGTTTGCACACATGCGCACCATATGCTCAAAGTAGTAATAGCATCATTGATGGTACTGATTTGATTCACTGTTCATGAATTAGGTACTTCAACAGATATGGACAGTGTTTTCCCTTTTCTGATCAGATCTGCGGAGTCCCACACTGTCTTCAAGCGTCGTCTGAAGACCCACCTCTTCAAGGAGCACCTTGGCAACTAACTGGTTAGGTATTATTTGACAGATGTTGTTCAGGTGCACCCAACGTGCAGTACTTCGGTTAAATAGTGGACATGGATTTATGCTGCTTTACAGGTTTAAGAAACAGTTGTGGACTACTGAGCACTGATGTACGTCACTCTGATGTGCTAACTGGATTTTCCTTGGGCAGTTTATTCAGGGGAGGGCTGACTGGATACCGCCCCGGCCCAAATTCAGCACTGTGTCAGTGCCGCTTTAACCGTCAAACATAGCCATTTTAACGCTGTCTGGTTAAAGTTGTTAGAGTAGATACACCTCCGAGCTAAAACTACAAAGATTCTACCCTCACTGTGTGTTTGTGTGACCAGATTCTCTTTCGTTAGGCCAGCTCTTCTCTGCTTTTTTTTAACACACCCATTTTCTGACAAGTCCCACCTCTTTCAGCTGCGATTGGATAATAATATGGCAATGTATGTGCTCAAATTGGCTAAATTGTATTAATTTACACAGCAGAACACCAATCTTGGTGAAAATACTGGGGGACTACCAGCCAATCATGAGTCAAAACTCATTCAAGGATCAGGTTTATTCAAGGGAACCCCTATTCCCTGTGTATTTAAGGTTTGAGGTGCTAGGGATGAACTTGTAGACCACAGTTCTTCTACTGAAAACATTCAAAAGCATTTTTATAATGCGTTTATTTAACCATTACCTTGAAATTGAATTTTAATAAGGATTTTTATTTAGCTCTTTGTTACTATGTATCAGTACATCTGATCTCTTTAGTTCAGGGGGAAATTATCCTCTCTGGCTCATTCCTGCTCAAACAACTCTGCACAGCATTCCCTGATCAATTGCGTACTCATTTGCCCAGGGAAGTCAGTAACAGACAGTAGTAACCTCCTGTTAACCCCTCAACCACTTAATCAGTGACTTTACTGATTCTCATCAAGCTGCTATTGGCCAGGAGATTACAGGGCCAGTAGTGGACCGGAAGTTTCCCCTTAAGGTCTTGATGCATTGTTAAGTAGATAAAGAGGAAAAGAGTGACATGTCAAAACCACCCATGACTGCATTCGCAGTGGGGAAATAGGCCAGTGTTGGTCCAGCAATCAGTACACACTCTCAGTTGAGTGGGGCATTAGAGGATTGTGTAATTGGGTTGATTAGGGGTGAAGAGATGTTCTCATTCAGGAGAGCCCTCCAGAGATCAGAGGTCATGTGGTGATTGACTGCAGATAAATGTGCTTGCACTGAAATCCTCGTCTGATTAGAATTTTGGCCTGAAACAGTAAAAGGCTTTTTGAACTGTATTGATATTCCCATAAACAGATGGGGAGATGGCATGGCTTTTCTAGGACACTGGCCCTTTATCCAAGCATTTTTAAGATGTGAGATATGAATCCAGAGGGGAAATATGCCCCTTTAGCCAGTGGATTTAAGAGGTGTTTATGTTCTCCTCCTCTCCCTCCAGGCTTTTTAATCACTCCCTGTTTCTGCCCCTTTTTAGCCCCCAAGGATGAATTTGCAGATTTAGTGACATCCTCTATTTTATCAGAGCACTTAGTCAACATTTCTGTAATGCTGTCAGAGTCTCTCGGCGGAGCTGGAAAAACGCAAAAAAAAAAAAAAGAGGCGAATCAAAGACACTAAGAAACACAGACACTTTGCCCCAAATCTGCAGGGTAGGAACATGGAGTGAGGACTGTCTCTAAACCAGATGAGCTCAGCATATGGAGAGAGCTCTGTAAACTCATTAACCTCTCATTACAAACTCATAGTCATTACCGTTATTTCTTGGTTTTGCATAATTTCACATTTAAACCCAAAACTCAGAACTAAGCTCAGCTTCATTGCTGATCATCATCTTTATTTTCCCCATTACCTCCTTCAGACCTCTCACTTCCAGTGGCTCCATCAAACATTTTACCTTTGTATAATTCTCTCCATATTCTTCATCAGCTCCAACATTCCTAATACCTCCATCAACTCTTTCCTTAGTATAATTCTCATCATACATCACCGTTATTATGCCAAGTCTATTCCATGACTTTCATCAATTACCTCAGACCCACCAGCTCCACCACCATCACCAAATCCTTCAGCCCTATCAGCTTCATCTGTTCCATTACCTTCTTCAGACCCATCTGTACCATCGCCTCCATTAGCCCCATCTACTCGATTATCTCCATCAGCTCCATCTGTTAGTGCCATCAGGCCCATCAGGTTTGTAAACCATTGACTCTATCAATTCTATCAACTCTGCCAGCTCCACCAGCCCCATCACATCCATTATCTTCATCATCGCCATCAGCTCCATCACCCTGGTTATTTTTGTAAGTTTCATTATACCCATCACCTTCATCAGCCTCTTTATTTCCATCAGTTACACCCTTTCTATTATCTCCATCAACATATCCATCAGGTCTAAGAACTCCCATCAGTCCCATCAACTCCCTCTGTATTATTGTCACCTCCATCGACCTCATTAATATCCATCACCCTATGATCCATCAGCTCAATCACTTCCATCATCCATCACCTCCATCTGCGCCATCACCTTCACCATCCCTATCACCTCCATCAGTTCCATAATCTTAAATGACTCCATTGTAATTGAATTCCAGTGTAGTTGATTCCCAGAGTAAATGCAATCCAGTTAAATTGAATTCCATTATAATTAAATAACGCTGTAACTGAAGCCTGGTGTGACTGTACACCAGTACAATTGAACTCCACTGTCCTCCTAAATGGCTTTTGTTGCTCTGCACACAGCTGTCCAGCTCAATTTCACTGCAGCCAGAGCCCTGCTGTTTCTGCTGAGGAGTGAGCTGCATGTGGCAGGGCAACAATTAAAGCCCCGGACCCATCAAATTAGTTTATTAAATTGCAGTCCAAAGACATTAGATATGAACCAGACAATACACAGCTAAACGGCATGGATTTCTGCAGCCTGGTGATACAGTCTCATCGATCACAGCAGCATGCCAGCTATCTCCTACTCTCTCTCTCTCTCTCTCTCTCTCTCTCTCTGACACACATCAACACAAATTCTAAGCTGGTTAGATTCATAAATGTGATGTGCTGCACAAACCATTGGATGTCACTATTTTGTAGGTTTTATAACATTTATCTTTTCTGTAGTTCTTGATTTTAAAT
The DNA here is from genome assembly GCA_037577075.1 of Alestopetersius hilgendorfi. Lineage (NCBI taxonomy): Eukaryota > Metazoa > Chordata > Actinopteri > Characiformes > Alestidae > Alestopetersius > Alestopetersius hilgendorfi. The sequence goes on from JBBIGB010000109.1 coordinate 5,553,157, forward strand.
GATAATCTGTTAGCGTCAGCATTACTATAGCTTCTTTTAATCTGTCACTGAAAAAGAAGAATAAACACCACCAAAGTTATCCTTCAAGCTATGTGTGGCAAAAGAAATCTAGCTATGTGTATATGTGTATGTGTGAAGTAGTATATATCAATGTATAAATAAATATTTATTAATAAATAAATACAAGTACCCGCGACCCTAGTTGTCACAGCCACCGCGTCTTCTTCCTCTAGACACCGTCCTCCCTCCCCAGAATATTAGTTTATCACTCATTCTATCT
>JBBIGB010000109.1:5682096-5695889 GCA_037577075.1 Alestopetersius hilgendorfi
GAGAGAGAGAGAGAGAGAGAGAGAGAGAGAGAGAGAGAGAGAGAGAGAGAGAGAGAGAGAGAGAGAGAGAGAAATGGGAACGTACTTTAAGAGAGAGAGACTCTTTAGCTGGGCTTAATTTCTCATGCTTGAGCAGAGTGGAGGATTTTTTTCCCTCCTTACAGATCTTTGTCAGATCCTACCTACCCAAGATAGACCCAGGGGCACTATAAGAACATACACATCACCTAGATTTGCCTTCCAGCCCACTTCCCTCTCTCTCTCTCTCTCCCTCTCTCTCTCTCTCTCTCCCCCGGCGGCTTCTTTGTTTAGTGAAAGACGAGAGAGCGTTTTAGAAATCAAATCTCTCACTTTTTGTCAGAGGGAAATGTGTGCCGCAGTGCTTCAGCGTGTGAACACACTCGGCTCCAAACAGGGCCGCGGTCACACGACATTGCAGCCTGAGATACAGCAGCACTAACACAGCTAAATAGAACAGAATAGCATATGGGAAAGAGTACCTTTACTGTCATTCCAATACACAGGAATGTACAGTGCAGATGCTTCCTTTTAAAACGCTTATAGAATAAACAAAACAAATAACAAATCAAGCAGAGAATCTATCAGCTGTTCCAGAACAGACCAGTATTTAAGGGGATAAATGAGTGACTAAGAACTAGCAGCATGGGTGTGATAATAAATGGAGAAATGACTAGAACAGTACAGGTATCAAAAGCAAATCAGTATCAAGAAACAATAATTAAGACAACAGTAAACACTATTGAACAGTGTTGCACTGGAGCTCTCTCCACTAACACCTTCCCACTGAAACATCATTTTACAACCTACACACAGTTCGGTTTGTACAGATTTTCTTTTGCTCGATCTTCTTTGCTTCGTTTTTTTTAAACCTCAGTCCCAGCTGAACAAAACGCAGCACATAAACCTTCAAATAATCTTTTAACCCCCCTTCTAATTTCGGAACCTACTAGCTCATTTGGCCTGGGAAGTGCAGCGACTGCATTTGCTTGAATCAAATGTGTACATCTTTTCCACACAGACAGTATTACAGCAGTACAGTTCAGTCTTTTAGTTTACTCACTTTTTGGTGTAATATATGTTTATATGTATATATTTGTCCATAATGTCTAATGATGCCTTTTTAAACCTCAGCTGAAAAAAGTAGCATTAAATTATCTCTTAACCCTCTTGTAATTAGGTCTGGCAGTAGAGCGTTGCTTGACTCATACTGGTGCAACTTTTCCACACAGATAATATTAGATTGATGCAGTTTTGTCTGTTAGTTTATTTAATGTCATATATTTTTATATGTATGTATGTAACTTGTCCCTAATGTCTCTTTTGTGCCCTTTTGTGTTAAAGATTTCTTCTCTGGAAATGGCCTAAGATGTCAGTCCTCCGTTCTCGGAACAGTAGACTGTTGAATGACCTGTCTGGGTGTTCGAGGAAAATAAGGGGGTGTACAGGTTATCATAAGGAGCTGCTCTCTCCTCTGAGACACCAGGGGGATGGAATGGTGGTCCACTGAGGAAGTTGGCTGGGACTGAGTGCAGAAGTGGATTTGTTGAAGGGGGGAGGGGTTGGGGTGGGAAGTGAGGTTGGACATTGCCCCTCTGCTCCTCTCCTGTGCTGACCAAAGTGTCCATCAGCCCGGTCTCTCGAGTGCTGTAGGAAGAGCCGCGGCCGGCTGAAATAACACACACACACTCTAGGAAAGTGCTTTTCTCTTTTTTTTTTTTCAAAGCCGGACAAAGAATGATGGACTGAGCCAGCCAGAGCGCACATGCATTTGTTTCGGGACGAGAAGACAAATAAATAAATAAAGGAAGGAAGGCCTGGCGGAAAAACACTTCCATTTTACACTTGAAAATGCAGCTCCTGAAATATTTAGCAGTGTCTATCAGTGCTTTAATAGTCGCTCATAGAAAAGAGCAGATGCAAGGTGAAGGAAAAAAGAGGATCAGAGGCTGTGTCATCTTGGTTGTGTAATTAGGCGGTGTGCTCTGTTTATAATAGTTTGCAATATTTCATTCTGATGTGATTGTAATATAAGGGGCAAAAAGTTGGCCTTGTTTTAGTAGCTCAGCGAATCCATGGGCGCTTCAAGTGTATTACCTGACCTTGCTTTCGCACCGCAGCCTAATCCTCTGTAGTTCCTGATTAGCGGGAGGCGTATTCTCCTGAGGAAAGTGGAAGAGCGGGCTACCTGCCAGTCTGTGGAGAGTCGGGCTCTGAAAGCATGAAATAATAACCACCTTTTCCTCCAATAATTGTCCCAATTTCCTTTGAAGGAGGCGATGATCCTTGATGTTCGGCTGCGGCGTATTTAGGGATTTCTTCTTTTTACATCTAGGTTATTTTAATTAATGCATGTTTTTCTTAAATTAGCCCTCTGAGGAGCAATAACTCAAATTCTTGTATTTATGTAAGTAATAGGTTGGAAGAAAATGCTAAACTGAAATAATTATGCAGTCCAACACTTTGCTTTGAGAATAAACTGCATGAAAAACGCAATGAAATATGAATGTGTTTAGGGTGCAAAGTTAGTTAAATATTTACAGCTGAGTGTTAGTTTACAACCCCAGCTAAGATGCTAGTCAGCTACAATAATTACTTGGTTTTTACATTTTCTACTTAATTTGTTGCTACTAGCATAAAGTAACGTCAACTCTGTTTGGCGTCCACCCTGTTACTGCCCATTAGTAAAGTGATGCAGAGGAAAGGGGAGAGAGTTGGGGGTGATCAGTATTTTAAGTAATCCAGCTCTGCTACTGATCGAGGCTTTATCAGGTGCTATTGTAGCCGGTTGTGAGAGAACACAGCTCATGGTTGTGAAGTTCAAGCTCAGGGAGAGTGCTAGAGAGAAGCCCCATGGGGACTGATCTTATGTCAGGAGATTGCAGATTTTTACGCTAAAGAAGCTACTCAATCCCACCAAAGACTGAATTATTAAAGGCCCTGTATGTTTTTCAAAGGCTTGATTTAGCTTTTAGGTTTGAGGGGAATGTTTCTTACTCTCTAACTGGATCATTTCTGTTCCACCCCCACCTCTACAATTCTCTGCACGCCCGCTCAAATGGCCCTTTACTTTCTAAGCATGCTTTTACTGCCTTTGAAGAGTTATTTTTGTTGATGAAAAGGATACGCCGGCTTGGTAAAGTGAACTGCGGCTATTCGTTGGCTTGTTTAATACTCCTCCCTCCCAGGTTTGGTTTATAAATTTATTATCAGTAAAGCAGGCGAGCGCTCTCATGCCTTGCCGAGGCCTAGAAGCTAAGCGATGGTGCTTCGCGGAGATAGCGGGCCAGACAAAACGTGAAAAAGAGCAAGGAGGCGAGAAGGAGAGCATAGATCATTCTGCCTCTTCTAGTGCCTTAACTCGCAGGGGCGCGGGGAAGTCGCTACGAAGATGAGGCCTTAAAGCACTGCCTTCATCGACAGCTCACTTGGTTCTGAGTACAGAGGACTGATTTGTTAACAGCGTGTATGTTAATTGCGTAGAATTAGAACTGATCAATCCACATTGGATTCAAGCATTTACCCATCACTTTGAAGTAAACCCATCGATTGGCCCAAATATAAAGGAATTCAACTGTATGTTGAGGGTTAGGAATGCACTCAAAATCAACAACGAGAAAAAGAAAAATCACTACGTTTGCAACATAGTGTGAGGAAAATCACAAAAACACACTTCAGTGCTTTGTACACTCATCACACATTGATTTTTTTGAAACCACTTGCAGGATTCGGGCAGGATTTTGATCATTTGTGAAGTTGTAGCTTGCAACATTACACTTCTTATTACATGTACTGTTGTTTTTACACAGTATTTTTTAAAATCAAATAATAATTCAGACTTCAGGCACTACAAATACAATGCAACCCTACATCTGTTATTTGGAATCCTTTTGGCCCTGCAGGACACCTGGGTTGTCAGTCATGGAATTTATTAGTATGCATGTTAAGAATTGTGGCAAATCATAAACATCAGGACAGACTCAGTTTCTTGTGCTTAACCTTTTTTCCTCAGGATATTTATGGTAATTTAGGAAGGAATCCAGAGGTTCCCAGTCAGTCATGTATTGTGTTGTTAGTGTAACAAACTTCCCAGCTGCCTCAGTAGTTCATCGTAATTCCAATGAATTGTGCTTTACCCCTCACGTCACATTATTTTTTATTTATTACAGTGTTTTCCCTACTGAATTGTGCAGCAAGTGTGGGGGATCAGTTGGCTTTTTAGTTTTCAGTCTTTTACAATGCTGTCCATGTGAAATTTCATGTCATGATTTTAGCACCTTTAACAGCAGTTAGAGTAAAGTGGCTCGAGCACATTTAGCAGGAATTGAAATACCACATCATTAGCACATTTAATGGCATTTGGGAAAGTATGGCACGTTTAATCACAATTGGAATCTGCAGTTTGAAACATGTGCATTGTGTACCCTGCACACTATTGAACGCTTTCTCAGTGAGACAAAAAAACATCTGTGGTTCACACATGCACCGTGACCTGTCCAACCAGCAATTCTGGGAAAAGGAATAGATTTTGAGACCAGCCCTAAATTTACATACACACGTGAGGCATATGTACACTGCCCAATTGAACCCAATTTTTTTGTCTTTCCTGTATGTCTATTAACTAAAACCCTATTTACTGCATTTGAACAAATAAACCTACACACTTTTTTACTGATAACAGAGGTAGGCATTCTGCCCAACAATTTTGTTTCTTTAGGCTGGAGCTATGAATCTAATATAGCTAACAGACACTAGAAGTTGACAGTCACCTACATAGCTCATTTCTGGTAATGATTTTGATGATTTTGAATGAGTTTAAGGACTGCATTGTAAGTACAAACCTTGGTGTTGACTGAAATTGCTGCCAGAACATTGAATTTTGATCATTATACAGATCACAGTGTTCTTTAAACAATAGACACGCTTGTGCCAAATTATGGCAAATATTCTCCCGAATCATTTTTTAATGTAGTAATTTGGCTGCATTTAATATATTCAGCATGTTCTTTCCCCACTGATCTTTCCTTAGACCTTGCTCCCCAACTTACTTGATTATTGTACTTACCTTCTCCAGTGAGGGTGCTAGTTAACCCTGTTACAGGCTTCATCTGGACACTGGATTCAGTCTCAGTGCTATCTGAACTTCTGTATATAGAGGTTTGTTTTTACTATAAGAATAATTTGTAGGTGGAATAAAATCTGTCCCAGAAGCATGGACACTAGTAACCATATTTAGTTCACATTGTTTAGATGCAAGCAATCAGTCACCTGATTTATCAACAAATTTCAGTGACAATCACTTTTTTCCTGATTCTGCTGCACTTAATCCAGCGTGGGTAGCCTTTTGTTAAAATAATCCAGAGCTAAGGCTATGCCTGTGGCACTGGAGCCAATAAAATATAAATATATATAAACTGTGGCATCCTCAGCACCTCCCGTCCAGGCCGGCCGACTCCCCTTCCTGCTCCCTGCCCCGTGTAATGAGCTGCCAGGCTGGGACAAAGCGCGGGGTAATTACAGCAATAAGACACGGAGGGCGTCATTGATAAAGATTGGAGGCGAGGCAGCTTTCTGCTTTGTGTCAGCAGCCCGGCGCTCGCGTCCCCCTGATCCCACCATCCTCTCTTTCATCTCCTCTGCTCCACCATGAAAAATTCATCCAAGACCTCCAGAAATATTTATAGGCAAAAACTTAGGAAGAAGTGTTCGTGCTGAAAAATTCATGGTCACATTGGCTTCTAACAGTTGTATACTGCTGTAATGAACTTGATTGCTCGCATTATACAATAAATTCATTTATCTAATATTTATTCATTTTTTCTCCCCTCCCTTTCCCTCTCCCTTGACCAGAACTGATCAAATAGACATGCGCAAGCATCCAGAAACTGAGGGCAGCCTACACCGGTGTATTACTCTTCCCCTGCTATGTTTCTGCTGGAGCCTCCTCAGACTGGAATAAGTAGCCATCTCTTGAGGTATAGCTCCTTGGAGTCTGTGAGCATCTTTTATACAGTAGTGCATTTTCCATGCAGAAAGCTGGCTGCTATATATAAGTTTTTCTGCTGTGTTTAGTGATCCTATTCATACTTTATATGTAATACAGTTCAGGGCATCGCCCACAGGTCCTGATTTTACAGTGCATGACATATAAAGGCTTAAAGGTCCCCAAAGCCTGTGCAGAGGGAGGATCTAACAAGACCTTGCCACAAGGCCTTGTTACAGCCAGCTCAATCATCTCACTGCATATGCTCTCTCTGCCTGTGAGGACCTCATTTAATGTTATCACTGCTATGGCTCTTCAATGTCAAAGGAAGTCGACCTGAAGGATTACTGTGGAGAGTGTGTGCATGCACTTTCGGCTCATGATGGACGCAGATGGAAAACATAAAAAAGGCTACGAGCAAAACAAGCCATTTTACAGCAATATATTCACATGTGTAGGTAGTGCAAAAGTTCTATAAAAGCTGATCAGCATCTTAAGAGTTAATCATATGAAGTTATAGGGCATTACAACAGTTCAATTATAAAGGTTTTTCAAACGCTTCAGAGTGGTTTAGAGTAAAATGTAAAATGTCTTTATAAACCACCAATCAACCCATGCACATCTACATTAACATTTTTGGCAACTCCTTCAAAATTTCTAAACACTTCAGACTGATCACCACGGGTTTGAAAACTTCTGACCCGGCATGTTCTCCCAGAATGCATTTTAGTGATGCACCATCAGAATCAGAAATTGGCTAAATTATTTTGATTTTGGTATTAAAAAAGTGAGGCAGTTAGAAGCACTCATTCTGTATTTAACTACTGCTGCTACACCTGTACCACAGTGCTATAGCATAATTCTGCTTGGGCCTAATAGCCTTTAGTTTTTGATGATTCATTAATAATAAGCTTCATTAATATTATATTTGACCCATTGGGGAGCAAATAATGTGATTCATAATGAGATGTCTGGTAACAGGGAGCAAAGGAAGTGTGCTTGTATGTTTTATGAGATGATTAGCCCAAAACGTGTAAACTTCGTTTTTTAAAAAATCAGTCATTAGCTAATTTGGCAACAAATAGGCCAAAAAAATTCACGATTGGTGCATTCCCAGTCAAATCATGCCTAGAAAACAGACACTTTCTACCCTCTAGAGATTAAATGTGAGGCATGTCATTTGACTGAAAAAAACATTAACAAGTTTACAAGTCACCATAAATTCTTAAAAAATAAAGTCTTAAAAAAACTTAACTATAATTTGAAATAAAAATGTTATCCAGAATAGTTTTTATGTGCTAATTCGGCTTCATTTAATATATTCAGTATGTTCCCTCCCCACAGACCTTTTCTGAGACCTTGCTCCCTGACTGTCTTGATTAATGTACATTATCTCTTCCAGTGGGTGTGCTAGTTAACCCTGTTACAGGCCTTAGAATATGTGGTCTATGTGGACACTGGATTCAGTCTCAGTGCTGAATTTAAACTGCTTATATAAAATTCCATTTATTATTGGATGTTGTCACTGTTGTAAATGGATATTTCTTCTCATTATTAGTGCTAAACTGACTGCATAAACCGTATGAGCTTCAAGGTTGCATTTTTTGACATTGTAGCATAAATTGATAGACTGTACAATATAAAACATATTTTTTCTCCTACTATGCGTACCATTTGCCTATTTCTCATCATTATCAGTGTTACAAACTGGATATAAACGGTATAAACTTAAAGGTAGCATTTTTTGACAAGGCAGCATTAATTGATAGACACTGGCTGTCGATATGCACTACGGTGGCATTTTTTGATAAGGCAACACAATTTGTCAGAACACCTGTGCTTGTATGTATATTGTCTTAAACTACACCTTATAGATGGACTTAATTCTTTGATTGTTCTTGCTAAAGTATTTTTCCCACAGCATATTAGGCTATATTTTTGATGGCTGTGACCTTTTCTGCACATGAACAGTGCAGAAACAAAAGAGATGCAAAAGAATGTCTGTAAACTTGATTATTCATTCACTCATATGTCAAAATTCATTTAGATTTATAAAAACTTTTACAGCAAGAATATGTGCAATTAATTTAGATTTCTTAATCAGAAAGCTGTAATTAATTTTTTTATATCACACGACTGCCCAAATATATTTATATACATACATGCTCCGTAGCCCATGTAATGAGCTGCTATGACAAAACAAAGGATAGCATCAAGTCACATCAAACCACAATGACATTTGTTACATTCAAAAAATGGTTTAAAATTAATAAATGATTTCAAAATATGTTCTTCTTTACCTAAAATGCAGACATCTACTAAATTTGAGCTGTGCCGCTTGCCCTCTATAGATGACGTGTTGCCGAATGTGAGGGATTGGAATTTGGATGGTCACATTTGCTCGCTCACACATATTCAGTTGGTTGTTGATTGTATCAAGCTGTATGTTTAGAGCTTGAAACCAAATATAATTAAAGATTCAGTCACAAGCACACTCTTGGAAATCTCATCGTATGTTGTTAAATGACAAGGAGAAAAGAAAGGGAACGAAGACACTGAAATGTTCATTCAAGACATGCTTAGTGAAAAGAAAATGCATACAAACTACTATAGCAAGAGGGGATTCATACCAAATAAGATTTTCCTGTTCAAAAAATCTTTCATTTTTCCTATTTCCTTTCATTTTTCCTATTTCCAGCCGTGGCCCAAACCTGTCCCAACATGCCGTTAGCACTGCACACAGAGATTTGGTGCTAGTCCAGCTCCACAGCAGATGTGTGGTAAAGCAGGACAAGGCAGGGCAGGACAGGGTCAGTGTTCATGCAGTGGAGACATGTTCTGCACTGTTGAGGTCCATCCGCTCTCCTGTGCTGCCAAACGCTCCACAGTGGCTCAGGTAGAGGCAGCAAGACCATCAATCATACTGCTGCTCTTCATTAGCCCAGTTAAATGCAGGCAGTGTCTGCAGGACCCAACCGATAATGTGTCCTTCTCTGTCCCTCTACCTACCTGAGCCAAAAATATGTTGGTTTAAATTTAATAAAGGCTTATTATGAAGGATTTATCAGTCTATCATTCAGTGTTGCTTCTCCAGGTATACTGGCCCTCTAGCTCTGAAAGGCTCTTCTTTTCTAACCTTTAGGTTCTATTTGAATGGAGTCAGAGCATGTATACAGTCACATAACAAAAACGTTGTTTCCGGATACTACACACTGGTGTAATGTGTTTTAAGTGAAACGTAAGGATTAAAAGAATAAATATAGTATTAAGCATAGTATGAAATGTAAACATTCTTCAGTGTTAGCTTAGTGCTAATATAACAGAAAGCTTAATTTCAAAGCTTCTGCAAAATTAGCATCACCATAGCACTGGTAAGATGTTCTTTCATTCTACTCTTCTGTGTAACGATGTCAAGCTTTAAGACAAAACAATGAAGTTTGTGAACTTACTAGAATGTTCTATGCTTTATTTTATCTTGGTCCAAGTTGTACAAGTTGAGGAGTCCACAGACTGAAAAAAACATGATGTGAAATGATGTCAATGAGACAATTAATGCTCAATATTTATTTAGTTTTATCACTTTGCTAGCAAGGTTATTTACCAGCAACTGGCTTGTGATGGGAATATTAGCCATAGACCGGTCACTCAATGTTTTAATATTGATTTTATGCTTGCATTGTTCTACCAAACCTAACTGTCAAAATGAATAAATGCTAGAAATGTTGTTCAAAAGACTGCAAGTTTATATATTGAATGTATTAATTCGGTGGGAAAACAGCAGGCATAAAGTCAGAAATTCAACTTCTTTTCTTAGGGTTGCAGAGCATGGACACTGTTTACATTACATTACATTCATTTGGCAGATGCTTTATGCAAATTGACTAACAATATGAGGAAACATTCAGGTTTCAGGACAGTGAGAGAACCAGAGGAGAGTATAAAGTGCTAAAATCTTTATGTAAGAGTTATGCAAGAAGATAGTAGAGGAGATACTCTCTGAACAGATGAGTCTTCAGGAGGTTTTTGAAGCTTTTGTTTTGCTAGAGGTGGTCACTTTGTCCTCCAAGACACCAGGGGGCTTATAAACAGGTAGGAACAGACACAGTAAAAAGACTCCATGAGTGTGTCCAAAATCGCGCACTAGCGTCAGTGCACTGAGATTTAGTGCATAGTGCGCACTGTGCACTGCCTTCTGTAGTGCGCACTGCTGTGGGTCAGCGCTGTCCTAAACGGAACACTAACGTTTTGCTCTTAGCGGAAGTGACAGACTCACATTTGCTCGCAATTCTCCAGCCCCCCCTCAAATATCTGCCTGTTTTACCGCAGTGCACATCAGTAAAATAATTTTATTAACATTACTTACAGTTATTAGAACCAGCTGCCTCCGCTTGGGCTTGTATTTCACTGTTTGCCGATATTATGTTGAAAACATGTTGAAAGTCCCGTTTAGTGTGAATAGTGTGCATCGTTTTGCACTGCGTTTTCTGGCCGATTTCAGTGCAGCATCTGGGTACTTTCAGTGCACTTCAGTGTTTTAGCTCAGTTTTCAGTGTCAGCGCACTACGCCCTAAAATCGCGCACTAAAAGTGCGCAAGTGCGCAGTTGCACTTTCGGACACACTGCATGTTTGGTAGAACAGTAAAAGATTTTTGCTGCTTTATGAAAAGTTAATGCTACTCATATATGATGATATATTGTTATATGATATATTGAGCTGGCGACTTTAAACCAAATCATAGTACAAAACATGTTCAGTAAAGAGGAGGTTCTACAGCATTGGTTCTACAGCATTACAGACCCTATACTGAAGAGTTTAATTACTGCAAATTCAAATGACTCCAGACTAAGCAACAATCTTTCTTCCATTGTCTTGATCATTGTGAGCCCATTGCTCTTGTTTTACAGACCTGACACACTTTCGAAGCCTCTTTTTGTTTTGTTTTTTTTTGTTTACCGCCGTGTCTTCAACCCTAGCCCGAGTTTTGCGACCAGCACTAACGTGTTGATGGGCTGCATGTGTGTTTTTGGGAAAACACTTTTCTTGCGTCTTTTCATATTGTCAGTGGTGGTAGTGGGGTCGTGACTTACCTTTCTGTCTGTACACATTATCGGGACAGTTCACTGAGCTCCCGTCTAGCCTCTGTGGAGAAGCACCTCATGCTGAGAGAGAAGGTGTTGAGGTGATGATTGCTTCCTGACCTTGGCGGTCCCTCCATTACATTCACTGTAAAAGCCCCCGTTTCCTCCTCACCTGTCTCTAAATGGGTAAAGGTGCCTAACCACACCATGTTCCCTTTGATTTCACATCTGCGCCGTCATTTGATCCTTAACTCACCTCAATGCAGCACCCTTCCACTCTTCCGGCTCAGAGGACTTGTCATAGCTCAGCGGCCAAACAGCCTATTCTGGTGCTGCTGCTGCCGCTGCCACCATCGTCTCTGGCCTTTTCCATGCCTTTTTTTGATCGGGACCTTTGACCATGCAAGAGAGTCACATTTTATGGACCCCTCTGAAGATGCTTTTTTTTCCCAAGTATGGCAAATGACCTCAATGCAAATGAAGTGACCTATCCACCCAGCTTCCAGCTTTCCGTTACACTGCACCAGGACGGTCCCTGTATAGGCAAGGTTTGATTTGAGAAAGGCAAGCAATTACCAGAGGATGTTTTTATACAACTGAAGGTCAAAGCGAGGTTAGAGGTTGCAGATTAAAGAGCTGTCTGATGTTCCACTAGGGCTGTCAATGAATTAACACAGCTGTCATACTATCAAAATAGGTCACAAAGAGGCAAATGCATACAGTTTCGTCACCCTGGGCAAGTTACATGTTTTGTTGATTTTCTAACTGAAAAATAAGTTGTTAAAATTCATTTTAATGGTGCATTAATTGAAGGAATTTGCAAACTGTGAGTGGTTTTTTTTGAATAATTACATGGAATCAAGCATGACGAAAGATATTTAGATATCAGTAAAAATGTTAATGTCACTTTGCACAGTTAAGAACAAACCTTCTTTTCTTATTCAGGGATTACTGTTTTCATGTGGAGAGATTACACTGATTCACGTGTCTGATAACAATAGACGTGTAGGAGTAAAGGCAAAACGAGCATTTCATTTTGGCTCCTGTGACCTTATTTCACGACTGTGCTCATTTGTCCTTGTCATTTACTGGGTTATACTGGCTGAAGGTCCAGGAAGAAACTGCGAGCAGTCTTACGAGCTTGGGGTTTTCTTCTTTTTGTACCTCCTCTTGCTCTCACCTGAAAAGAATTTAACAGTGTTTCCATGGCTACCGGGGTTTGTGTGACTTATTGATTACTATTCGTTCCCCTGGAGAGCCTCACATTATCTAGAGCTTAAAAGAGCAAGTGTGGAGAGCTGGAGTCCATAGGGGCCCGAACGCATGCCTCTGTACACACCACTTTACACTTGTAGCTACTGACGGGAACAGACACGCGAATTCAATTTACACCAGTTTAAGACAGTGTAAACAATCTACACACTGACAAGGGAGAGAAAAACAACAACAAAAAAAAGAAAACAAGTGTCAGGCCTCGGGAGTGCATGTGGTCCCCCACACGGTTTCTCAATTAGTTTAGTTTCTGAAGAAAAGGAGACTCTCTTCTCAAGGATTCGTCATGTCTTACTGATTGGAAGAAGTTTAAAAAACAAAAATGGACTAATTACCCAGCTGCATATTAAGAGATATGGTGACATAGAGGCAGCATTCCTATTGAAGATCTACAACTACATTTTTCTGAGGCGATGCTGCTTTTTTGTTCTTCTGTGTACTGGGCCTTCTAATTAAAGGGCCAGACAGCAAATTAAAAGTCTCCCCATGGAAAAGCAAAGCAGTGAAGGCAGTTTGGGAGAGAAGCAGGGTTTCACTTGAAGGGGATCGATCCCCATGGAGCGCTGTCAGAATGTCAAAAACCCTGACTCCACTAATCCCAAAGACAGAGCAGGAATCCCTCTTGCGATTATCTTCCTGATGAACATGCACAAAGGCGTGCTGGAAAATGGGTCAGAAAAATGCTCGTTAGGCAGTTTGATACACTTTTGTCCTTTGTAATGTTGAGAAGATTAAATATTCTTTGTCAACTCCCATAAGACAAACATTTGACTAAAAGACTTGTTAGAAAAACAAGCCGTCCACTCCCAGCTTGTGCAATTACTCAAATGAGTGTCTTTGCTATGGTCTCATGAGCTTCTGAGCACTCCGAGGCCTTTTAAAATGCTTAATGTTGAGATTATCAAACCACAATGTCAGACTTCACAGCACTTATAGAACCTGTAGAACGCTGCGGATTACAAGAGGCACGTCCACTGCACTGAAACCAGCGCAGCCATGGAAATGTTTATGCAGTTAACATGAAAAATAGTGCAGAAAACTTGCGCACTTGGTCAAATTAATACTCTTGTTTGTGTTCCCTCACATTTACCGATGATGTCTTGCACCAGTGGCGAGCCCCGGCTGCTGACAGTGGATCGTTTCTTTTATGCTGTGTGTGCCCTCAAAAGAGAACAGTGGGATTTTGTGTTTGATGTGATTAAACCATCAAAGATTTTAATTTGTACTAAAACGTTTTTAGATCCTTTGTGTTTCCCCTCACTTGAGCTAGTTCCCATCAGCCTTGCCCGCAGAAAGCAGGCCACAGAATTCTAATAAGATGCTTGGTCAGATCGCTGGACTGGACTTTCACGTGGGATGATGTACTTTTAACAGTAAACACTCACCGGCCACTTTATTACTTTATTAAGTAAACCTCTTCTTAAAGATTCACCTTAAAGAT
>JBBIGB010000109.1:5728092-5741705 GCA_037577075.1 Alestopetersius hilgendorfi
AAACCGGGGCCATAGTGTGGTGCAATAGTGCCACCTACTGGCGTAACACTTCTGCTGCCTTACACATACATGAAAATATAAGCAATAGTGTGTGTTTACTGGTTAATACACTGCGGTTTATTTCAAATAAGCGAAAACAAACCAAGCCACAACTTTTTGTTGCTTAACTTTGCTGTATCGTGAACCGTACCCAACCGGGACCCCAAAACCGAGGTGCGTACCGTGACATCTGTGTACCGTTACACGCCTACTATATACACAAATGCTGTGTATGAATAATATATATATATATACACTGTACACACACGTGCAATAATCTGTTTCATATGCATCATTTATGATGATAAACAGTCTAATATTTGTTCATAATCCTGGATTGTAATTTCTAATGTCCTGAAGCACACAGATTTACAGGGCAGGTCAAAACGATTTTAGCATCACCTGCTGCTATTGATGGAAATCTTTTCTCTAGAAGATGAGTTCATGAGATTCTCCAGTTGTGTTTTGCATTGGCCTCTACACCCTAATTAGTTCATTAGAACAGTGATTTCAAAGCGTGTAATTACTGTATTGAGGGCTCATTTAGCATAACACTGCTGTTGAGTGCCTTTCCTGTGCTGCTCTTAGTGTGTGTCTTAGGACGTGAGGGGGCTTTTTGTGTCTTTACACCTTGCTGCTTAAATAGTGCCTTATTTGTTGAGAGACCCTGTTGTTGGCACACACTTACACGCACAGTCACACACAGAGAGGTGCTTTGGAACCCCGGAGACAGGAAGAGCAGGGTGGAGTGTCAGAGACATAGCTTCCTATCCCTGATCTTAACTTTACTGTATATTATGGGATTATAGTCATTATTTCTCACCGTATATAGTAATGCTATATATTAAAGCTGTAAGTATTTTTACATGTTATTATAACGATAGCATGTGTAAAATCTAATTTTAAAGCAAGACCCATATATATATATAAAGAGGACACTGAAAAAAGATTACTTAGCTTAAAAAAAACAATAAACAAAACAAACAAAATGTTAACACCAATCAATGTGCCTATGCTTTGTTTCCAACTATTATAATCTACATTAAAATAAGACCAAATGTCATGTGAATTATTCTATACAACATTATCTTGAATATTCATTTATTCTAGATTAAGAGAAGCTCAAAGGACATTCACTTTATTTAATACCTAACAATATATAATGATAATAATAATAATAATAATAATAATAATAATAATAATAATAACAGTGAGAACAACAGCAACAATACTAGCAATAACAATAATAACAACAATAATAATAAAAATAACAATAATAACAATTATAATAATAACAATTTAAATAATAATAATAATATTATTGTTGTTGTTATTATTGTTATTATTATAATGATGCTGATGATGAAAACAACATCAATAACAATAATAGTTTTTACTATTATTATATACTATTATGGTTAACCTTTTAACCATTATTCTAAATTTTAAGCCACTAAAATGTGCTGATAACAAAACAGCTATTAGCTTTATAAACATTAGCTTTTTGTTACCCCTCGGGATGTGGCTGGACTCATACTAGTAAACATGTCAGTTATTCATTATGGTTTTCTTGTTCTTGAATCAAACTTGTTGAATATTTGTTGCTACCTTAATCATGCTAACTGGCTGACTGTGATTTTTTTTTCTAGCTAGTAGGCTGTGACTGTTGTCACACAGCACAGATTTTGTGAACTCAGGAGTGACTGGTTTTCAATAAATGCATAATTTTCTTCAAAGTTGAAGAAAAACACTTTTTTTTATTTGTAGTAAAATTTTAGGAAAGGTTTGTCATTGCTTTAGTCTATAGGTCATCACCTTGTCCCCTGCTTTTTGGACCAGAAAGGAGTGTGACTTCTATGCTGATCTAATTTAGGTATCTCAGAAAGTTTAATTCTGCGTAGTATGGTACACTTAAGGCCTCATCTGTATAGGTCTTTATTCTTTACTACCCTGTTGAGTGTGTTTTGGTCCGTGTATGAGTTTGTTTTTCCAGTGTAGCTGCGCTGTCATTTCATTCCATACACATATCCCATCAAATTGGATTCACCAACTGTAAAAGATGTGGCATCTGAGGTGTAATTTCCAAACATGCTTTTGTGCTGCATACGTAAGCCGTACCACGCTCGCCGCTTCATTCCACTTAAAAAGTCAAAGAAGGGGATAAGCTCTTTGATGGCTTCGGAATTGTCTCGGCAGGTCGATGGCTCCTCAGGACCCCCCGTGGAATATATAATTAGACTTCATCCCATGTTGAGGGCAAGAATCATACACAGTGTCTTTCTGGGGGGCAGGAGGTGATAAAATTATAATACATCTCTTTAAATTCTACCCCATGCAAGGGAAATATGAGATTTATTCTGCAAGGCCGAACAAGGAGTTTGCATCTGTGTGTGTGTGTGTGTGTGTGTGTGTGTCCGGACTGCAGGCCCTCCATAGCAATTAGGCTGAAAATGCGGGAGAGAGAAGGAGAAGAGAAGAGACAGGTGCCAGGAAAAGGCAAGCGTTATGCTCCTCAATCACCCTCTGCAGTTCTATTTCACTCTCTAATGTGGTCCATCATCATTCCTGGGCATGTATATCTAGAAGCGCCTCAAGTCACTCTAATGCTGCCTTTTAATGCTCTGCTCAGGCCAAGTTAGCATCCTCTTATATATTCAGGGACGGATCAGAGTGGTCTGATTATACACACACACACTAACATGTAGCAGTCTTTACGCAGCATCTGCTGTAGTCACGCTACCTCAGTGTGAATTAAAGCCACTTTAAGAATTCTCACACTGAAACTGCATGTCTGAGAGAACAACATTGTCTTAGAGGTTAACTGTAAAAGGGCCTTCTTCCTTAATGATTGGACTTTTGCACAAGGACTGTTTTAAGAAACAGTACAGAAGTGGAGACTTATTTCATTCGCTTATAGAGAAAGCTGTTAATATTTTTTTACAATTTAACTACAGGCAGTTTTGAATATGGTGTCATTTTCATTTTTCAACATGAATGTTATAGAGACGAATGTTATTAAAGAAGTCAAGTTTAAAAAAGCAGATAAATGGGTGTGAAGGTTATATGAGTTATATTTTTTGCAAGTTAGGAAAAGACGTAGCAAATTTAATTTCCTGGAAATGGATTAAGCCTGGTTTCAGACTGAACCGCATATCCAATGGTGAGTCACCTCTTAAAAATGTGTTGTGACTTAGACTTAGATTGTTGTATAACAAAGTTGCAAAATTCCGACAACACTTACCTCCTATACTTCCGTTAACTAAATCTGTCAAACTTTCAGCTCAAGCCAAAGTAGCAAACGTAGCACTTTTGCTAACAGAATATATAGTTCAGTACCACAAAGGAAATATTAGAAATATTAGCACCTTTTTTTTTTTTTTTTACAAATAAACAAAATTCGGTGCAGATTTTAAGAAAGCAAAACATGATTTTGGATGTAATGTTATATAAAAAAATCCAAATAGGAAACTCTTTAGCCACTGAGCATTAAAGCAGTAAGTTTTTACAATGAATATGTTTGACAAGTTTCATTCATGATCCCTGTCTTAGACATCCAAGGGTATAAACCCTTTACAATATGGAAGTTCTTTCACTGCTAATCAGGTTGTTTAAAGTTGCACAACTCTTAACCAAAAATGTTTCAGTATCCATTCATGGAAAAGTTCTTTAAAGAGCAAAAAGTAGTTCTTGCTCCAAAAACTGCAGGGAAAGACACACACTGCTGTTAATTGACTGGTGCAATACCTTCTTTCGGTTACACTCTACCTGCCATCACTGATTTCCAGAATGTACACTATGCGCTTTGTGAGCATCCTCAGACTTTTATTTAAAAGAAAAATGTTCAAATTCACTTCGCATTGCTGACAAAATCAATCATACAAAATCTATATATCTGCTGAAACATAGAGACGGGTATTGCAAGGCTGCAGAGGTTCACATGGGGGTTCAGGCCTCCCCAGTGAAGAGAGAAAGAAATGGATTGAATCACTGCCTTCCTAAACTGTGCACTCAATCCATCCAACCTCTACTCTCACCCGCTGTCTTGATCTATCCCTCGCTCTGTCTCTCAGCCCTGGTTAGAGTGCACATGACAGCCAGACCAGCAGCTCCGTTTGTGCAACACCCCTCCACCCCCACGTTTCAGGTTGAGGTAAGGAAGGCAGGACTGGAGAAAAAAATAACAACAACAACAACAATAACTACTTTTCTGTGTGACGCATCTTCCTGCGTACGCTGTATCGGGCTGACGTGGGTTGGGGAGACTCAGGAGAGGAGGATGACATTTAACAGTGGCTAAAAACAATGGCAGAACAGCACTTTAATGTCCAAGCCACGTCCTCCAAACACGCCTTTTCCATCCTAGAGTGTCTCCACGTTGAGTCAAGTGCAGTAAATGTGCATGAAAGAGCCCGGGCCCCTGAGGAACTCACTGTCTGATACCCACAAGAATCAGCTGGCCTTTAAGTCGGGCGTTCTACAGAGCCGGAGAAAGCACAGGCCTTTAGGCTTTTTGTGCCAGCTTTTTAACACTACGAAGGCTCTGACAAACAAACTGTGCCACAGCTACATCTAAATAATGAAAAACGCTCTCTGGCGTTCTGCTGAGTGGTGCTTTTGTTTTTTCCTTTAATTACTTTGTCAACAATCACGCCCCATCCCATCTGTTTCCAGAATTGCATGAAAATTCTCTGATACAGAAATGCTTTGGTTTATACAGTGCTATCCAGCAATGGATAACTATCAGTATACCAGCATACTGGACCAACTGAACTGATGTAATAGATGCAGCTATAAGAATACAGCATAATGTTCTTTATAAGATATAGCTATGATTTGACCAGGGTAGATATTTAAAGGAATACCCTAGATCTATGACTTTTATAATGTTTGCAGTTTTGTGAAAATAGCTGAACAACAGCCTACAGTGCCTAATAAGATGAGAAGAACATGCTCAGTGCAAAAAGAGAAATAAAGATAAGACAATAGAGAGTAGAGAGTTTAATAAAAGACAATAAGAGTAATAATAGTGCAAATGGAATAACAAGTGTCAAAATAACTAACAAAATAACTTTAACAGATATAATATAATAACAGATTAGTAGTGCAAGTGGTTATGAGAAGTGAATTAGTGTTTGTGTCTTTACAAATATGATGAATGCAATAAAATGAGGTAGCAGCAGGTGATGAGGGGAATGATAATGTGCTGGTATTTAGCTGGTTTAATGTGGAATGCTATGTTTGGTAGTCAAGAATTGTACATATATTGTAGAACTTTGCAAATAATAGGAAAATACGTACCTCCTAGGGACAGGGTTATGCCTGAACTTGTAGCTTTTAAGTCAAAACATTAAAAAAGTACTATCTCTTTGGAATCATCTAGTGTAAGAGATATTTCCAGTAGATACAGTGGAGAGTTTTATGTGGCTGTTTTGTGGAGATCTATTAGATAAAGGGTTCTTTTAATACTTTCGGCATGAATGAGTATGCAGCACAATGTGATTTAGTAACTTTAGTCAATGATAATTAGGATAAAATAAGAGGATAACTACAGTCACTCACAAAATATCCAGACTGCAGTAGGGCTATGGTGTGTTACATTCCAAAAATTATATTTAAATGATATTTAAATCAAACATTAATAGACTTTCAAAGCAGAACTGAGTTCAGTGAGTGAGTGCTGCCTAATAACCGGATGTTAAGACATATAGCACAACATGTTCTTTTCTTATATTTCTCTAATTGATATCATTTTATATTTAACACATTTAATGTAACATAGGATCTAAATGGAAAACAGTCTGCAAGCTAAAGCAGCTGAAACTGGGTCCATTTAATACAAAACTGTATCTGCACACTTAATGGTATTCTTAATATCCATATAATGAGACTCTGCAGTACAGGAACAAAGCATCTCCTTCACATGTCAGGTATTTTGATGAGGCTTCACACTTTTTTCTATGACCTGTAGACTACTTTAATGCTATTAGGTTGGGGGGGGGCACTCTATCATTTTCCCTTTTGCATTGGAATATGCATATGTTCTCAAATGTTTTGTAATTTTAGTAAAAACAAGCATAAAGCAACAAACAACAGTTGTTTTGTCTCATTGGGAAGTGCAGCTAAATATTATATCAAAGTTATCTAAATATTAACAGACTATTGTCTGAGTATATTATTAATATAATAACACTGGAGAAGTGATTTTAAAAAGTGTTATTCAATATTTATTTATGGAGCTGTAATTATATTTAAACTGTATTTATATTTAAGTTGTAATTATACTTAAATATGCATATATTTAAAATAGATTTGTTTTCATAATTTTTAGCTCACATCATCATAAAAGTTCACAAGCCCACAATAGTCTTCAATGATACATGGGACCGTGTATCTGGGCTTTATGTTGGGATAAGAGGCGGACACTCGGTTTGTTGGTTTTTCAGGAACGCTCCACATTTTAGCGAACTCTTTTCATGAATTCTACAACCACATCTGTTTTATTTTTGTGCTCCCATATTAAAATTAATGTAAGAGCTGACAAATCATGGGCTAAAACCTCCCTGCCATGTTCTTTTCCCAATCTCTACTGTTTGGTCCTGGTGTTTGGGTGAATTAAAAAAAACAAAAAAACAAAACAAATATTTTCTATGAAGTGGCGGTTTGGTTGTAAAGCACATATGTCCCGCAGCTCTGATTCTACATCCTGTCACATTAATGATTCAAAGCACTCAATATAAATATTAAAACTAATAGCTTCACTATTCGGCTATTACTCCATCATTCCCTGAAATCATCATTAAACATTCAGAGCCTTTTAGAAAATTTACACACTTGAATTTGATGGCAGGGAGAAGAGGCTGTCAGAGTGAGAGTCCCTGGAAGCTTAAATAATAGCGGAAAGCTGTTTATGGAACATGCTTTATTTATTCATCGTCTCAGAGTAAGGTCTTCAATTTAGTCAGATAGGGAGAGAGAGTAAGAGGAGGATTGAGAACGATGGGTAGAGAGACAGAGAGAGAGAAGAAAAGGAATAAGAGAAAAATCAAAGCTCTGCTTAGGGAAAATGCTGAAACCTGCCTCTTCCCACATTGTTGGGAAAAAAGGAGAGAAAAAAAGCCCAAAACAAACAGAAAAATGCACAATCTAAGAGAATCCCTCTACAAGGTCAATCAATGGGAGGACTGAGGGATCCAGGAGCAGCTAATGGATTGTGAAGAGACATATACAGCTGTTATGAATTTTTAAAGTACTTTCTCCAAGCGAGACTGCCGTAAATCAATGAGGACTTATTGGGAGGATCAATTATGCAAACTTTAAAACATTTAATGACACATAATGAAGCAGTCTCAGGGGTGTCGGATTTGTGTGTGTGTGTGTGTGTGTGTGTGTGTGTGTGTGTGTGTGTGTGTGTGTGTGTGTGTGTGCACTCATGCAGTGAGTGTTAAGATCAGTCAGTCAAATCCTGCAAATTGTCACAGGTCATCATTAATAAACAGTGTATAAAATCAGCATCAATAACACCTAGGATAATAAAAAAGCTTTTCTGTTTTGCTTACATGGATCAAACCCTAATTTGGCTTTCTGGACCTTTAAACCTGTTTGGAAAAAAAACAAGAACAAACATCAGGGTGCAGTGTTCCTTTAAATGCTGGGAAGTGCAAATGAATGCCACACCTTCCCCTGAGACATTCTCCTTTTCTCTCTCTAAAATGATCCCATAGTAAAAAAAAATGAAAATGGTATTTTTTGAAGCTCATTATAGGAATAGCCTCAGGCTCTCCCCTGTGTGACTTATCTGCAGGCATTGAGCTCTAAACAATGTTTAAGTTGAGCCACAGCACATTAAAAGAGTGCGGGCCAAAAAACCTGTCTTCCATCCGCCCCCCACCAAACTGGAGCTTGTGACCTTAGCCCTCCCACATATTTAAGCTTTTTGTGGCTTTAGGGGCCATTTATGTTTAATGGATGGCTCTATATAGCCATGTCTGCCTCAGCTGTACCACTTTAGCCATGGCATTCTGACACTTAGCAGCTCGTTTGCAAAATTTAGGCAATTACTCTCCATTCATTTACTGAAGGATAGTGTTTTCCATTTACAGCCCTAACTACTCAATTAATCATAATATGTATGTAGAATAACCACTGAAATAACACACATGGAGAAGATTTTCAGCTTGCTAGGTTTTACTGTTCTTTATGGTTCCTGTGACAATAGAGGATATTCTATTCTATTGTATTGTAAACACAAATTACAATGCAAAACACACAGACACTCACGCACACACACACACACACACACACACACACACACACACACACACACAGAGAGACTCTCTACATATCAAAATGATACTGTTCATGTTTGAGGGCTTAGGGCTTTGGGTCAGCTTGTGTGTTGTTTACAGTGTGGTGCCATAAATTCATTTTTTATTAGCTTGGCTTCTGTATCAAACCCATTGACAATTCCTTCCAGATGTTTGCATGAGTCCCACGGGTGTTTCACCATCCTCAACTGGGGTACTCATCACCAAGCGCACATCTGTCCCGACTGGCTCAATCTTACTGAGCCTGCCTGAACAACCTCTTTATCACGTCTGCCCACAAAGAGGGAAAGCTTTCATACTCGATAGCATTTGATGCTTTTTTTTTTTTCCCTCTGATGCACATGTACCATAAAGGCCGTACTTTCAAGCTCTCTTGCTTGCATTGTCAGTGGCATGCTGGAATGTTTGCAAGGAATAAGCCATAATACCGAAAGGCCATTTTGCTTTCTCTCAAGTGAATGGCTGAAGTAAAGAGGCACTTAGCCGCGGTCTCCGATGGAACTGAGAGCTTTCTCCCCGTCTTTCTCTCTTTTTACCTCCATTTTTCTCTCTTTTTACCAAATGGACCTCTGAGATTTCAATGCAGCGATATGATTTCACCAGATTTAACTGGATATTTATCCACTATTTACCTTTATTTATAATGGATATCACTTTGCTGCATTTTTACAATTCACTTTAAAGTCACAAGCTTGATGTAAAAAAACAGTTGTGTTGCAACCACAGCACTATAAAACAAACATGAAAGTAATTTGAAGGCCTTCTGTCATATAATTCCACATGTTGAGTTGAAGGCATAACTATTGTTATGACTCCCACTGGGGTAGAAGAGCTTATAATTAGGCATCTAAAATGCAAATTAGACAACTTCCAAATGTAAAACTGGAACATTATTAATGCCATTTCCATATCATCATCAACTAATATTACTTAATGATTTAAAATATGTCATTCAGATCTGACCCCAAATGTTTTTATGTTCAAAATTTCAAACTTTTGAATGGTATTTTACACTACCAGTCAATAATTTTGGCACATTTGCATGTTACTCACTTAATATTTACTAAAAATACACTCAATATTCTTTGCTAACAAACAAATATACAGTATTTTCACCATCTGAGTATCTTTTAGCCAGAAAATATTTTTGGTCAAATTTTCTTTTGCATTTTACCTGTGCATTAGCTACTTTAACTGTTGATTAGCTATAGCTAGCTTAGCTCCTTTTTAATATGTAAAAACTGTCATATATCAAACTAATAACATTCAATAACAATAGTATATTATAGACAGTATGTTTGGGTTTGTACATTTTTGGTAGCTATGAACGCTTCTGCTGTTTTAACTGATAAGACACTATTGCAAGTGTCTTTTACCCCAAACACATTTCTTGCTGAGGTTCTTATAATATTGCTAAGATCAACTTGAATATAGATGTAAATCATTAACATGATCTAATCCCAGTTTCTTTTCTGTTAAGGATATGCAAAAAATTAGACAGTGTTTGTTTCTAACTGAATAAACTAGAACAAATTAGCATGAACTAGTCTACAGTGCTACTTGCAGTGGTAAACACTGTGCTGCTCCTCAGATAAGGCGAGCTGTTTTGTTAGAGGTCCATCAGAAAAAGCTCTTTCTCTTTGGCTCCATTGGCTCTGTTTGAAAAGAGCAGAACTCCAGGTAGGAGCTAAAGACTGCACACTGGCAGATTAGCAGAGAGCTGGAAAGTGAAATAAGGAGGTATAGACGGGTTGAGCCGGTGACACGTGGTGCCTGGCCTTGTGCAGGTACATGTTCACGCTTGGCTGCCTTTTGCTCAGACAGGGGAGATGACCCGGAGTTCGGCCAAAATGTTTACTGGCAGATGTGTTTTAAAGGAGTCCTCCTTAGCTGGTCATGGCAGCGGAAAATACCCTGCTGTTCAGCGCATCTGCAATGCTCCACTCATCCACTGCTCCACCTACAAAAATCCTGACCTTTTAAAAAGAAATGATGGAGAAGCTGGCCATGCCTTAGTGTTTTTTTTTCTTCTTATGCTGCCTCTGTCTCTTATACACCCTCCCTCCCTTTCTTTTTTTCATACCATTGAAGCTCTCTCTGTGTTAGGCTCGAAGGCAAATTCTGCCCCCCCTTGCACCCCGTTTCGCATCACTTTTAAGTCTGGTGCCGGCTTCGGCCGAAAGCCCCTTGGCTCTTGGCTTCTGTGCAGCGGTTCGCGTCAGAAGCTACAATTTGTGATTCACAGATGACATGAGCAGGGAGTTGCTGGTGGCTGTTGAGGCGCTTTTGCAAACCAACGCGAGTAATGTGTGATATGATGCGACTGGAAACCAGCACCATCACCAGCAGCACCAGCAAATTGCTGTTTTCCTGACACACAATAGAGCTTCTGTATTCTCGTTAGTGTGATGGACAGACATAGCCACGTGGTGCTAAGCAGCACGCTTCTACAAAGGCATCTGAAATGTGAACATCTGAAATGTGTTAGGTGCCTTCTGACTGTGTTTCTGTTTACATTGTATGCAGGCTTCCGAAGACGGCTGCTTGTGCATTTGTATCTATTATGACAAATGATGTTCATTTTACTCTAATTCTGGATAATTAGTGCTATCATTGCCGTATTCATTAGTTGTATCACTCATGAGATGCGGCCTGATGCTAGGGGGGCTTTATACCCCTCTAATGCTGGGTAATGGACACAGTACCCTCAGTCAAATGTGTAGCTGCTCCAGAGCATCCCAGTTTATTTGTAATTCTTTCCTTTGGAGATTATCCAAAGTTAATGTACAGCTGACCACCTGTGTCAACAATTAGATTGGGTGTCTGCATACTTTTGGACATATCTTGTAAATCTCTTTGGTTCTATTATAAAGAGATTGTTGCTGATGTGAAGGCAATTCACTGGGGCAGTAAGTCACACTTTCCCTGCCTGCAGTCCTGTCACAGCTCAGTGAGCAGCATTGCTGTGGCAATGAGCCTTCAAATCCAGCATAACCCTTTTAGACCTCGGCTCTCTCTGCTGGAATGTGACCAACATGAGCTTGGAGAGTGGAGGAGGGAGGAAATGTAGAGACGGATGTCCTCCAAATCCTATGGGGCATCAGTGACACCTATGGGTCCTAGCATCATTTGATTTCAGTTCTGTCTAACGTCCCACCTTATAAGAAATATTTTCTAGCGGAACCACACCAGGCGGATGCTTATTCGGGGATGAGAAGTTCACGAATTGATGACTCTCTATGCTTTTTAGGTTCATGCCCAGCTGTCCCTACATAGACTCCTAATCTGTTTCATTGTACAGTATATGTTTGTACAGAACCAAATACACATGGCTACTGCAGCATGTTAAATATAATAGCATGTCTGTCATACCCCTGGTGTGGTTCTGCTAGAACACATTTCTTATAGGGGGACCTATTGCCCAGGGCATTGGTGTTTTCCAAAATTCCAACAGAATCTTTTTCTTTTTCTTCTCAAAAATCCAGCAGGACCTGTAGAAATCGGGCAAAGCATTGCACCTGTGTGAAAATAAAGCTTTAGTAGCCTCTAGTAACACAGCTGAAACCTTCATCTCTGTCAGGCCGAGCTGACAACAGCCTGATGGGCTTTTCCCCCTGTGACTGTGCCCACAGATAATTTACTTTTCAGGAGATCTTTGTCAGGAGGAACAATTGGTAAGTTAAATAATTGATGGTGGACATTTTATTGAGGCATACCACAATCATGACCCTAAGCTAAGGGTACTAAAGTTGAAAGCCACTAGAGGAACGGTTCAGTCTCAACCATCTGCAAAATAAGTAGACTCTGGTCGATGCTGCAGTATTCAAGCAACACAGATTCAACCAGCTGCATGATAGCAGAGAACAGATGTACTTATACCATGTTTGCAAATTACCCCCAATGTCAAAATGTTTCTTTTTGGTGAAAATATTATAAAGCTGATTCTTTTTCAGACACACCTCTTAACACTTATGCTTACCCTGTGGTTTTCTGATGGTTTCAGTGGTTTCCTGATGGTTTTGAACTGTTTGTAAATATTACTAGTAAAACCTATTGACTAACATTAAGAACAGTTTTGCTACTTATGGTCCTTAAAGAATAGTAAACATCAAAATGTAAGTTCATAAATGCAACTAGTTACATAAGTTTTGCCTTCCCCACCCTAGTCAATGTTTGTACTATGGGAACCAATGCAGGAATGTAAACAAATGTGACTACAGTCTGGTGAAACAGATTCTGGGCACTTCATATCTGAACAGTCAGGTCTAATCTGATTTAAGAAAGAGATCTAAATCTGTCTTGCAGTGTGAACAAAGCCCTAGGCATATAAACTCAGACTCAAAATGATCTGATACCACCATGGAATATTTTGTACTTGTAGAAGAAGTGATTAAAAATAGAAACAGTCTAGTTTTAAAGGGAGAGACAGGAGCAAATGTGGATATTTAGTAGCGTAAATGGACTCTGACCAATTCCCCGGCTTATTCGTGGGGCTTATTTATGTTTATTTCATGTTTAAGTCTTGCTTTAATCCTCATTCATTTATTTAAAGGCATAAAGATGCAATCTGAAAAATTTAACTGATGAAGTTGCAGCTGTGGTTTACATGTACCACAGCCCGTGCAGTGCCTTAAGGATTATGAACAGCTTCCTTACTACTATTCATTTTATTAAGATTTATTTATTAAGATTTTATTTTCTTGTAGTCTAGTATTAGGTAGGCTAGAACTACATTTAAGTTAAATCAAGTAAACTGCCTTAACATTTAAATACTTTCTATCTCAAGTATTTATACCTCAAGCATATCAACAAAAAGAAGGCACATTATTGGCCACGTCTGTTTCAACCTTTCAGTGCTACAAGCTATATATCTGACCATTACTTTAATGATGTTGTTTTCAAATACACTATAAAATCTCCCTTTGCAGATATAACAGCTTCCACTATTCTTGAAAGGCTTTCCACAGGATTTTGCAGTTTGTGTGGGGTCAAGCACTGATGTTGGGTGAGAGGTCCTGGCTCCCAATCTCCATTCCAGTTCATCCCAAAGGTGTTGGATGGGGCTGAGGTCAGGGCTCTGTGCAGGTCAGTCAAGTTCTTCCACACCAAACGCATGTACCTACGTCTTTATGGAGCTTGCTTTGTGCACTGGGGCACAGCCATGATGGAATAGATCGATCGATCGATCGATCTATCTATCTATCTATCTATCTATCTATCTATCTATCTATCTATCTATCTATCTATCTA
>JBBIGB010000109.1:5744716-5755117 GCA_037577075.1 Alestopetersius hilgendorfi
TTTTTTTTACAAACGATGCTGACCTTATATATAGTTTGTATATACCTTCAGATCTGTAGAAAACACTGTAGAATTTTATGTTTAGTGATATGCAACTACCAGAGTAGGCTAATTCATATGATTCTAGACTTGATTTTACAGAATATAGTAATGTCTATCCGTGATTTTTCTTGCAATTCTCACCCTTTCTCTGCATGTTACTGAATACAGACCACATTGTAACTCTATTATCGAAATAAAACCACGGTCAATCCTGACACATGCCTCAATTGTGCGAGAAGGACTGTGTGAGAGAGAAGGATTATTAGAAAGACTAAGCAGAGGAGGGTCTCTCCTAGATCAAGTCGGTCAGGTTCAGCAGCTGCCATTCATTGTTTAATTCAGCAGGTCTCCTGTAAGCTGGTGAATCCACTACCACAAGCACCTCTGAGGCTCTCTGCTCCAAGGCTGCGAGAGCCGTATGCTTTTTGAAGTGCAAATGTGATGACAGGGGCTCCGTTGATGGCCTTGGCTGTGACACACGCACCCTGGGGCTAGGTCAACAACATCGGGGCCCTTCATCCTAACGCAGGCTCCGCAGGGACCCCTCGGACACAAGCTTGTGCCCTTCCAGCGTAGTGGCTGTGGACCACAATCCTTTGCTGCTCCCGCGCTCCTGTCGACAGTGCTGGAGTCCACCTACCCCCACCCCCCTTCTGTCCTTTAGACCCTCAGATCAGTCGGGTCTTACACTGGCTGTCAGCAGGGGTGAACAGGTTTTGACCTGGCTTTTCCAGTGCCCCCCAAAACACCTCCCCTTTTCCCAGCCTGTACACCATTTCTATGACTCCTCACCATCCCACTGTACAACACCGGGCTGGAAAGCTGCCCAGTGCCCCAAAGGGTAGGCCCCACTCTAGATAAATTAAACTGCTGGAATTGAAGGGTGCAAAGCCAGGAGGCGAGTTCAGGAGAGACCCTTGTCTTGACAGTTACTGTTTAATTAGCCAACTGGGCTTTTGAGGCCTTGAGAAATGGCAGTGTGTATCCGACCTCTTTAATCCCAACCTGCCATAAACAAGTCCCAGCCCACTACCCATCCAGCTCAGAAGGGGGGAGGGAGGGAGAAGCTCCGCTGTTCTTGTCGAAAGTCCTAAATCTCGTCTCTATTTCCCCCTCAAGGCTCTGGCGGAACCATTTTTAATCCTGCTCCCCTTATTAGATGCATGATTTTATTGATTTCTTCGCCTCTATCTCTCTTTATGGTAGAGCTGACATTGTAGCAGCAGAGAAAAACAGAGTTTGATTTAGACTTCACCCGAGAAGCATGCGGGGTAGTTGATACAGACTGCGATGCTTGGCTCCTCAGAAACGTCTTTATTACAAGCCACTGTGACATAAAAATGATCAAAACGTCCCATCTCTGTGTTTTTTCTGTTTCTCCCCTTTTCTCTCTTCAATTCTTCAACAACGTTTCTGAAACATTGAGGCTGTGAAGACATGCCTGCTTGGTCATATTAGAAGTGAGAATAGGGGTCTGTATCTATAATCATTATGACACACAAAACAAAAAGGAGTGTTGCTTGATGTAGACATATTACCTTTATTGTAGGTGTTTTTGAAGATGGCTCTCATGAACAGTCAGACATCTTAAAACAAGCAAGCCAGATCACAGAGGCACAGAGGCATCAGAACCACACATTTTCAGTGGTGATATCTGAATACAGTGGCACAGCCTCGCAGGGACATCTTCGCTTATCACCCATTGGAAGACAAAGAGAGGAAAACAGTACCCACTCCATTTCAGACAGACTGGCACGTACGGGCAGGTCCAGCCCCAGGATCTTGTAATTGTATCTTTGACGTGTCAAAATGGCAGGCAGTCATTGTGTCTTTGAGTCCACTATAGGTGGAGACATCATCCCCTAGAGTGAGGTTTGAAGTTTGGATATGCCTCTACTCAAGATATGTGTTGGCCATTTTTGTGGAAGAAGCCTGCTGTTTTTCTTACGGTTCGTATAGCCGAACTCTGTCTGAATTGTGGCTGAAAGACTGGCAGGGTGCCCATCAGGAGCGTTTTTCCAAGGTGTGAAATGCTGTCACCTTCATCTGTTTCACTTCTTCCTGCTCGGACATGGCCACCGACACGTCCCAGTTAAGCTGGATGGGTGGAGGCAAGGCAAGTCTTTCTCTGACCATTTTCAGAGGGTTTGATTGTGGAGAATTCTCTCCACAGAGAAACGTATAGGAGATTTGCATCATTCTGAATGAACAGAGGACAAATTATGTTTATCTGTAGGGGCACATCACAATTCCTTCAGACTCATCGTTTATTAAACTGAAGACCAGTGGTCACCAACCCCCCTCTGGAGATTTGCTTTCTTGCAGAGAGCAGCCGCCCTTTGATATTAATTAAGGAGAAACTGATTTAAAACTGTGTCAAAAAAGAAGAAAAATAAATCGAAATAAAGAGAAATAGATAATTGTCTGCCCCTAATTTCTTCATGAGATTTCTCAAAATACCAAGAAAGGTCCTGTACTGTAAATGGTCATTTAAAAACCGTAAATATCTAAGTGTTTGTGACTAAATTTAAGTAACATTAATTTGGTCTGATATCATAATAATATTCCAAATGAGCAAAATTAGCATATTTATATGGTTTTAAGCATGTTTTCAACATTTTGAAATGTTTTAAGGAGCCTTAGATCAATAATACAATGTTAAAAATGTAAAACGTTATCAAACTTAGGCATGTTAGGTACAAAAAAAGCAAAAACAAAATACAAACATGTAATTATATTAATTTGAAAATACTTGTCTGTAAATTAAATGTTTGCTCCTGTTCAGTATCCAGGTCTATATTTTAAAGACACAAAACATCTGCAAAACATGCTAAAATGTTCCATAGTTCTAGATTCAATCACATAAATGTGTTAGAGTAAATAAAACATTCAGAGATTTATCACTTTAGAAAAAAATGTTTACTTTAGAATTTTCTCTCAATATTCACTCCAATTTGGTCATGTTCAGTCGCACTTTCTAGCTAGGATTCCTCAATTATGAGACTAGCATCACTGGGATCTTTTGGAACTTTCTTTAATGCTACATTACTGGACAGCTCAATGTGCTTTTTCTCCTTTTACTCTTTTCTTCTTTTCTCATCAGCTGAACCCTGGGCTAATTTTCATGCTGGCATATGAGTGAAATGGTAGAATTAGTTATGTATAGCACTCAATCTCATGTGACATTTTCCATACCCATTGTGATCCTCTCCATCTTTAGCCACCTTTGAAGTGTTAGGACAAAGGCAGCCTCTCATGCCATTTACAGCTGCTCTGTTCAATAATGGTAACTAAAAGAGACTGCACATTATATCAAAGACATCATTCTTGATATGTGATGATCTAAAATCTCATACTAAAAAGATAGGCATTCTGACAGTCAAATGTGAGTAATCAAAGTCAGTAATGTCTCTGCGGTGGCCTGACCTCCTGTCACTAGCTATCCTCTGCTTGATTTAATGTAGCTTTGCATATCTGTGGAGACCTATAAAAAGACAGCCTGTGCTAAAAGAGCCTGCTGCCAGCCCCTGTTACCTGTTCCCATGCTCTAAATGCAAGGACACCACCTTTATACTTGGCTGTGCCATTTTGGCTAGCCACTTAGCATTCTGCTACATTCGTTGACAGTATGAGCTAGCCACATTGCCTGATCGCTGTTGGCAGTGCCTTCCTACCACCACCACCCCCCATCTGGTCCAATAAACAAAGAGGAACTACCGTGATTTCTCTTTTGCTTTGCTGCCTGATATGCTGCCGGACAGATAGATGAGCCTGCAGTGTTATTTACTTGTTTATTTATTTATTTGTCCTTTGTGCCTCTGCTGCTTAATATAGGGTACAAAGGAAGTAAGGAACCTCAGTGCCATGCATAAATCCAATCTGTTGATTAATGTTCTAGCTTTATAGGCTGCGATGTTTTCCGCTTCAGCACGCCGTCAGTGGAAAAGCTTTTTTCATGGTTTATTTAACAGAGAGTCATTTTGATAAGCGGCAAGGAGAGATACTTTAAGAGACACAATGACTAGATGGGACCTGTCAGCAGGCTTGGCCTTCTTAAGGGACAGTATCGACAAGACAGGCAAGGTAAGGGGGGGGCATTCTGGATGGTACAGGTAGCTTATTCTAGAAGATTCCCTCACACATTTACACCTCACTTTCCAAGTGGCTCGGTAACCCTTTTTACAAGGTTGACATCTCTTTTACATTTAAATGCACTCCTTTTTTTCAAAAAATATAGCCTCTCATGTTCTAGACAGTGCTCTAATACACAGTTTCAGCTGTTTGGAGAGGTGATTAAACATATGTAATGTGTTAGTGTTTATTTTTGTAAGGTTACAAATGCAGAAAAATTAATAAAACCCACCCACCTCCAGGACTCCTCCCGTCTGGTGCTAAAAATAACATTTCACGCGTCACTTGGAACTTCGGAGTAACTCTAAAGCCTCCCATCACCTCCATTATCTTCTCAGAAACATGTGAGTATAAGTAAGCAGATGGTGTATGATATACGGTATGATTTCTGTGTAAGCATATTCAGTTAGATCAAACAACTTATGGTCAGTTACATACTGGATTAAAAAATCCAAATGAATCCAAGGCATCCTCTACACTATTTTTTTAAATATAGCTTCTTATGTTCTAGACAATGCTCTAATACACAGTTTCAGTTGTTACAAGTGCAGAAAAATGACATCCAGACATTTTAACACCTAAGCGCTTAGCATCACCTAAACGTTGTGCACGTCAATAATGCAGTAACATTAAAGGTGAGTAAGGTTCATTACTATAGTACCTGTTAATGGAGTGGGATATATTAAGCAGCAGATTAACAGACAGTTTTTCAGTTCTTAAGTTGGTGTTTAGGAAGGGGGAACATGTGAAAGTAAGGATATGAGTGATTTTGTCAAGAGCCTGTGTGATGGCTGACTGGGTACAGTATGGCAGGTCTTTGTGGGGTGTTCCTGGTATGCTGTGGTTAGTACCTACCAAAAGTAGTCCAAGAATGGACAACTGGTAAACTGGTGATGGTCATGGTGGTTCACTGATGAACGTGAGGAGCGATGGCTGTTGCATCTGGTCACAGAAAAGCTACTGTAGTTCAGTCTGCTGAAAAAGTTCATGCTGGCTATGACAGGAAGGTGCATCATGGCTTGCTGTGTATGAAGATGCATAGCCACAAACCAGTCAGAGTGCCCTTGCTGATCCCTGTCCACCGCTGAAAGCATCTACAAGGGGTATGTGGGAATCAGAAGTGGACCATGAAGCAGTTGAAGACATCCTGGTCTGATTAATCCATTTTTCCCATGTGAATGGCCAGGTGTGTGTACTTACCACAAGAACAAATATAGAGGTGTGCAAAACAAATGTAGACAAAATTGCTGTACTGTGGAAATATGTATAGATTCAGTACTAAATTAGAATGTAACTGTTACGTAGCACTGAGGTTAAGAAACTGCCCCAGAAAAATCAGTTAGCATAAAAATCATTATGTTGAACTAATCTTCTGCTTCCATATCTGTCATTTTAGCCTCAGTGGCATCAGTCCCTCACTCCTCAAAATGAAAAAAAAAAGGAATATCGCAATAAAATAAAATGAAATGAGTTTTGGATGTTACTGCATGTCACAGTGTCTCTGATACACATACTGCTGTCAGTGATGCTTTTAATATGGTTACTGTTGAAGCTTAGCTCTCTTTTTGTGAAAGTGACCATTTGTCATATGTGAACACACCACAGCACACAGTGTGAACAGCACGAAATTCTTCCTCTGCCTTTAACCCATTCACCAAGTGAAGAATACGGGGAATACCATGAGGAGACATTACTCAGTTTTAATTGCACTTACTCTTCAATTTGTCATGATATACTTGTCTGTGGTCAAACATGTGGCCACACGTGTAGCCATTGTAACCACATAACAAACGTTAGCTATTCTACTAGTCAGCTTCTGTAGAGAGTTAAAGAAAAAACAGACCATCTTCATAAATTGATGGATAAGTATTTTGGTATTTTCACATTGATGTAATTTTTGTTGAACTGAAGTTGCAATGGCCTTTTACTTAACCCTAGCGAAGAACGAAGAGGAGGAAAGAGTGGATCCATTGAGTTGGAACAACGCAAAGCTGTCATTTTTCAAACTCAGACACTGCTAAAGAAAAAGACTGTGTTTGTTTGTGTGTGTGTATATGTGTGTGTGTATGTGTATGTGTGTAAGCTGGGTTTTCTACTTCACCTTGGAGCTCCAAGCATGAAAATGAGCAAACAAACTGGCAATCTTGATATCTTGATGTTAATGTGTAAGGTTTTTTGTTTTGAGACGAACTGGCCATTCTTGAAGTTGTGAAATGCATAAGGCTTAACAACTGTGTCAGAGTGTCTCCAAAATGGCAGGTTTTTGGGGTGTTCCCATCACAGTGGTCAGTAGTCACCAAAAGTGGCAACAGGGTAATGGACATCCAAGACTAATGCACATGTGAGTGAAGAGTAGCTTGTCTGGTCTGATCCCACAAGTGAGCTTCTGAGGCACAAATTTCTGAAAAAAGTTAAATCTGCCTATGATAGAAAGGTTTGAGGCTGCATATGAAGCTAAGTAGCCATGGACCGGTCAGTTTGTCTATGCTGATCCCTGTACATTGTTGTAAGAATCTACAGTTGACATGTGAGCAACAGATTAATGTTTTAATGTTATGGTGGATTGATGTATATATTTAACGAAATTCTAGATCATTCTTTGTAGATTTACAGACCATGATTCATATTTTCAAAATTGCTTATCATTTCAGCCCTACAACTCTAAGTATTGCAATTCTTGTATCTAATGATTAGGCAGCAGGTGGCTAGGGGGTTAGGGAGTGGCCCCTGCGATCAGAAGGCTGTTGGTTTGAATCCCAGAACTGCTAGTGGCACCACTGAGGTACCCTTGAGCAAGGTATCATCCCCTACTCCCCAAGCCCCAAGTTTTCTTGGGTGCTCACTGTTTCATTTAGTGAATGGGTTCAAGTTTTAAATTTTTCACACTGTGTGTAAACTGTGTTCATGAATGACTATAAGGGGTCACTTTACTTCATTAATCCTCAAAGTTGTCTTTTTTTTTCTCTTTCTGCTCTCTTCCATCTTTTTATTCCAACATAATAGAGACTTCTGTTCATTGCCATAATGTTAGTCTCATGTAGCATTGTCACTGCATGTGTTTTGAATGGTAGCCCGCACCTTTATGGGTACATTCCCAGTGGTAAAACCATATTAAATTTTCATGCCCTTCATCCTCCCTCAATAGTGATATTTGCATCAAGCTACATCAGAGAACAACAAATGTCAGAGCTGGAGAAAAAATTGTGTTTTAGCAGCGCTTTACACACTGAGCATTGCTTGTCCCAGAAAACTCCCCCAAAGACTCATGGGAGCATAAATAAGCACAGATTGACACCACCGTCCAATATTTGTCATTGCTTCAATCAATTAATTTTACTCTTAGAGTACTGAGAGCTAGTATTTAGGAGAGGGGGGTGAGCTCAGTCAGACAGACCCAAGCAGACTCCATTGATCTGGGCCTGGACCTTGAAATATCAATAAGGTCTCGTATGGCAATGGCTCTTAAAGCTCCCTTTTCATTGATCACCTTTCTCACGAGCAGGTGGCTCTCTCTCACAAATGCTGCCACAAACAATCTGAATAATCGGTTGGTGCGAAGTCAAGACAGGCAATGCATGGCCTTCTACATCCTGTCAGAAGCAGACAACAGCTTTTGGAAGATGCATCATCAATGACCTGTGAACACTTCAATTACTCTCGCCCCACCCACCTCCAGGACTCCTCCCGTCTGGTGCTAAAAAGAAAATTTCACACGTCACTCGGCCTTTGGAGTAACACTAAAGCCTCCCATCACCTCCATTATCTTATCAGAAACATGTGAGTTTAAGTAAGCAGATGGTGTATGATATACGGTATAATTTCGGTGTAAGCTTGTTCAGTTAGATGAAACAACTTGTGGTCAGTTTCATATTGGATTAAAAGATCCAAATGAATCCAAGGCATAGGAGTCATCCTCTACAAAGCATTTATTGCACATAATGAAGTAGCCTCAAACACAGGCGCATTAAACGAGTATGATACGTTCCCCGCTGAAACTGCACTCATTAGGAGTCAGTTCAGGTTTGATGCTGCTTGCAGCTGGGGAAGAAATTGAAATGACTTTTCTGCATTTAGCATGTAATGAAACATTCATGTCACATGAAGACAACTGCAAACTGTGTCTCGTATTTGTTTTCGGAGCAATCTACATTTTGAATATTTATAAGATGATGAAAGCATTGTATTGTAAGCAGGGCCGCTCCTCTGATTTAATAAGCATTTTACAGCCCTGTTATATTAATCTGGAACAAACTCACTGAGGCAGCGCTGGATCAACTGGACACATTTAACTGTGTTTTTTTTTCATGCTTATGAATTTAAATTTTGGGCTGTTTAAACATTATTTATTTAGTGCAAATATCATACTTAATGTAATTATTGGACTAGAACTGCATTTGGAGGGAAAAAAAACCCTCTTTACTGTGAGGCTGATAACTTTTCAACAGAACATTATTCTTTTTAATATTAAAGGGAGAGCAATGAAAGGGCAGGCGAGCAAATGAATGATAGCTGAAATAGTCCTTTGTCTACCAGAGAGAATTGCATACATCTAGCTCCCACAAACAAAGACTTCCAGTGCATAATAAGAAATAGAAAGAGCTGGATAGTGTACTTTTTCTAACTAAAATCAAATTAACTTAGTTTAACTGAAGAGAAACGGCTTTTTGCAATTATAGCCCAGTAATTCCTCCATTTATAGCGGCCTTTAGCACATTAGTACACTCATTTATGCTAACTTATTCTGAATTCTATGAACTCAGCATGGTCCACCACCACTACAAAGATGCTGTCAGCTTGATGCTGATTAATTCAAACACTTTCCTCTGCGGTTTTGAAAAAGAAAAATAGGGGAGAAACATATTGAGGAGGAGTTCGGATTCTAGTGGCCAACCATGGGTTAGCTCTCAGCAGAGAGTTCAGCGGCCCTGGCCTTGTTAACTCCATGATAAACATCTTGCTGGTGGAGGCGAGGGATGAATTGCTCTGTGGAGAGTCAGGTACAGAAGGGCCAGCCAGCTCCGGCTTCAGTATCAATTGAAGTGTTAATGTGATCCTTAGAGGAAGAGCAGTGTATGCATCTAGAGTACTGTCAGGCGCTGTTTGCATTTTCCTCAGCATAATCCACCTCCTCAGTTTCTAGCAATTAAAAAGATACACACCTGAATGTCTCTGACTGACATGGATCCTGTAATCTGAGCTTCTTGACCATATGCAGCAGAGTTCAGATGATTCACAGTTACATTAAAACCACTGATAGGTGAAGTGAAACCACTGACAAAAGTAAATAACACTGATTATCTTGTAACGATGCCTCCTGACAAATGGCAAAATATTAGCCAGTGGTTGAACAGTGAGTTCTTGAAGATGATGTGTTGAAAACCAGAAAAACACCAGACAAATGGTGTGGACCAGATGACTACGTTAGAACACTTCCAAAACGGCAGGTCTTGTGGGGTATATCTGACATGCAGTGGTTGGTACCTACCTGTCACGTCCGTGGGGGCTATTCCTCCTCGGACGTGCGTAGCCTCGGGACATGCAGCAGGCTGCAGACCAGAGTTCCATGCTAGATACTTTTATTAAACAGAAACAAACCAAGAACAGAAACTGGCACGAGGGCCGCTAGAAAACAGGAACGTGATACGAGATTCAAACAGGGCATAAACCAAGGAAAGTGAGGCGATGGACACATAACGAGTGTTAACACAAACAGGACTTAAATACTAAACGCAATCAGGGCTCAACACAAGACAGCTTGGAACTAAGGAACACATGAACAGAAAACAGCTGAGTACTAAACATGTGACCAAACAAAGCAACCAGGCATGTCAAAATAAAGGACCAAAACATGAACAGAAAAACAGGGCAAAAACAGAACTAGAAAAAACAAGGAAAAAGCAGTGGCCCTCACCGGCCACTGACCGAACCGTGACACAACCAAAAGTGATCCAAGGAAGGACAACAGAGACATGAGTACCCAGGGTGCACTGGGGAGTGAAGACTAGCCCGTCTTGTCCGGTCCTAAAGAAAACTACTGTAACACAAACTGCTGAAAAAGTAAACTTTGTTGCCGACAAAGTACATCTCCACAAGTACAACGATACTGTGGAACATAAAAAGGAGTTCCACAGTATCGTGGAACAGCTGAGGAACAGCTGAGGAAGTTCGGGGTCTCTCCAGCGATCCTCAGGACTTTCTACTCAGGCGCTGTGGAGAGCATCCTCACAC
>JBBIGB010000109.1:5755217-5766788 GCA_037577075.1 Alestopetersius hilgendorfi
CAGGATACATTTCACTGTGTGTTGTACTTGTATGACAGGCATGTGACAAATAAAGTATCTTGTATCTTGTATCTTGTGTTGACTGGTCTATCAAATTACCCAACTATAGAAACTAGCCCAATCCATGGAGGCCCAATCTTCCCTGAAGATATAATTTTACAAGAGAAGGACAAAGACCACAATTGTAAATAAGTATTTACGTTTATATAAGAAGATTTTATTGTAGTCATTTTAGATTGTTTCTATTAGGCTTTCAGTCTAATGGGCAGCCACCATTTGTAGTTCATGTTAACTAGTGAAAAACAACAGTGTTTGGGTGGTGGGTTATTCTCAGTACAGCAGTTACATGGTAGTGCCACGTGTGTGTGTGTGTGTGAGAGAGAGAGAGTGGATCCCACACAGTAGCACTTCAGGAGATTTTAAACATATTAGTGTCACTGTGCTACTGTCCGAAAATATCAAGCCAACATGGTCCTGTGGCCAGAAACTGAACACTGATGAAGAACTCGAATAACACTATATATACCTTTATACCCAACAATAAAATAAATTCTGTTTTCTTAAAAACCGTTTGCTTAACAAATATAGATATTTGGATAGTGAAGACTATGAATGATCATCCATATACATGAGTGCCTTTCAATTCTTAATTAAAATTATGAATTACGGTAAATAATGTGACTGGTTGCTTTTAAAATAGTGGTTTTCAGTCACATGGAGATGCTATGCACTCTGATTTTTCTAAACCCTTCATCTAATTTTTGAGTTATTCACTTGAGATATCTGTTTTATAATCCTACATTTATGCATCTACAGTGAAAAAGTTCCTTTTTGGTTAAAATGAGCTTGTTCAACTGCATCAACCTTCAAAAACCAAGCTGTGTGTCTCTGTTGTCAAATATTTCCTTGCAAAAGTTACAAGGTTAGCAGCCAAGTACACTTCTACCCAGAAAAAGGGGGAAATTGGAGTAGCTTTTGCATTCGTAATGGCATTTGTTTTCTGCTTTGACTTTCCTCCCACTATAGATTCAGCTGTTTGAATTTTTTGTCCCTGTCTTCTCTCCTTATTCTTCTAAAAGAGAAGGAGGTGAAAAGAGAAAGCTAATTCAAACGAACTGTTTACACTTTTCCTTTAAGATGTGTAATTTACCCCATCGCTCAGCAAGACAACTCGCAATTAGAGTGGGCCGGCTCACCCACATTCACTTAGTGTAGATTCAATAACAAACCCCCCCTCCTTAATCAGCCGGCAGATCAAAGCGTGACGCTACACAAGAGTTTTAAATATTTAAATCCCAGCTATTCAAATCTTATCACAGATCAAAGCATTTCGCTTTAATTTCATAAGTCATTTTGCTGGTAGATACAGAGGCGCATACAAAGACACACACAAACTCCAATTAAATATCCTGGATTTTCTGTAAACCCTCCACGCTCCTATTTTCGTTTGTGCATAAACCTCTCACGTTGCGCGCGAGCGGCGGAGAGAGGTAATTAATTAATGTCATTGTTTATATATAAGCCGCTTCAGAGATGCCAAGCAACTTTAAAGGACCCATCATTCATTAAAGGAGAAAAACACCTTGCTGTGTGGCAGTGATTTGAGTTTAATAGACAGTTTAAGAGGTATATAATTATGGTGCTTTTGAAAACAGACACTTAACCTCCATTTCTTACTCAATTTGCTTTGCTGCGCTGACCGCATTAGCATGCCTGGCTTTAATTGGTGTGGCATCCTTTCAAGGCAAATGACAGATATTAATCTTAGAAAGGGATTAAAAATGATAGGACTTCATAACAGAATGAAACTGAGCATCATGAAAGGTACTAGTCCCCTTTCTTGCCACTTTGCTCGTAATATATATGACAGGCCAGAAATATTTCCAGCAAATTAGCTGTATGGTGGCTTTCGATTATGCTGAGCTGAGACTTA
This sequence comes from Alestopetersius hilgendorfi, assembly GCA_037577075.1. Lineage (NCBI taxonomy): Eukaryota > Metazoa > Chordata > Actinopteri > Characiformes > Alestidae > Alestopetersius > Alestopetersius hilgendorfi. The sequence continues at coordinate 5,757,151 of JBBIGB010000109.1, forward strand.
GCAGAGGCGAGTATTAGTCAAGCTTTACCATAGGTCACACTTGTTACCAGAAGCTTTACTTCAATGCAATTTAAATGCGAAGTGTTGGCTCCCGCACAGAATCCTGATTGGTAAAGGTAATATTCCTGTGCGAAATTCATTCTCAGTTCCTGTCGTGTGTGTCAGCGGCAAGCCTATTTATAAGCTCGGCTTCAGCCTGCTTAACTCACAAAGCCTGGGGCCAGGCCATCTGACTCAGTTACTGCAGTAAGAGTCCTAATATACACCTTGGCAAGAATCTCCATTAGGGTAAATTACTTTTTCTTTTTTAAAAAGGTGAAGGCTCCGCACGCTAATTGGCCCTAATCAAGTTTGTAATCTAATCCAATTAGAAGCTGACACTGTGCTCACGGCAACCTTAATTGGGTTTTTCTGTCTGTGGGAACCTGTCAGGAGGCTGGCGAGAAGAGAGAAGCCACGGCACTAATTCACGATCACTGTAAATTGGAACAGAAGCAAAGCCTGGCGCTTTTTTTCCCCCCTCCTCTGTCACATGACCACCTGCTTCCTGACTCAGTGAGTTTGTACACCTGGAGAGGAACGTAACACCAGGCAAGAGCAGCACCTCTCAAAATGCAAATGTCAGAATATTTTTTCTCTGATAATGTTCACCTGTAGTTCAGTACCCTGATGTTGGACTGTATGCGCTGTGTTGTATACTAACAATCCAACCCCCTAATCCCATTTGCAACCCCAACCCGAAAACCTGTAACGCACTGGCAGGTAGATTAAGCAGATGGATTTGTGCCAAGACCGGAGCCTATTACTGCCAGTGAATGCAGCATTGGTGTTTTCCAGGGTTGATGTAATCCGGTGAGCTCTTTGCGAAATCTGGAGTCTGCACCTCCCTGCCTATGTGAGAGAAAGCATTTCCCCAGTGGATCCGCAGGATTTCATGAACAGGCAGATGGAGAAAATATTGTTGACATTAAACTGTTCCTCTTTTAAGGAATTGTTGTGACAAGGTGGAGCTCCCATCACTCGAAATAGCAGCTGTGTACTGTTTACAAAGAGGCCCAAAGCAATGTTTGTTTCCATCGAAACAGTGGCAACTTTTTTTCCCTCTCTCTCTCTCTTTCTCTCTACTGGCTCTTTGCAATGATGAAGATGGCATTACACATTGCTTTTCTTCAATATGTTCCTTCCATTCATATCATTTAGCGCACCCTGAAATAGCTTCAGCATCAAAGGCCAAAATCAGTTTATCTCTGTTTTGTTGTCACATAAGTAGACAGTCCAAGTCTGTATAATGCTGCTGTAGTAAATATAGATCGGGGTTCAGTTAAACAAGTTAAAACACAAAACTCTGGTTAACTGATGGAGCCCAGGGGAGGGTAGGCAATGATTTGTCAGTGTGAAGTCTCCGATGGCAAGTCAAATCAATGAGTCGGTCCAGGCTCATAATTACTGCTCTTTTTGCCGGTGTAAGAAGAAATCAATAAAGTCAAGTATATAAAGCGAGAGGCAACCCTGCAGTGTTGTACACAGAGCTGGCCGACTTCATATACCACACTAAGCTGTCAATTCGCAACTACAAAAGACTTCCTCCGACTAAAGCAGCCAGAGTATTATCAAGTCACCCTACCAAGCACACCACTCAAATAGGCTGACTAAATAGCAAAAAGGAGGACCAAAAAAAAATGGATGAGATACCTTAATGTGATTTATTGTGTCATTTTACCACTGTTTATAAGATAAAAGTTCTTTTTCATGCATGTATGTTATGTGTAATAAAGTTAAATGAAAAAGATATTTAATATGTGTGGATTGGATGGGTTGGTACCGACATCTGGTGAGAATTTCATATCATTAGCACCTTTAGAAACATATTTAGTGGTGATGTGTTCAGTACTTATTTTACCCGCTGTATATATATTAGGGCTGGACACGTATTATTTAACTAATTATTTACTTATTTTATCGCACATTAACTTAATTTTTTTTAAATTATTTTATTTTGAAGGTTCATTGTTTGTTTGGGCTCGTGTGTGCAAGCAGCACGCAGCTCTACGTCTCAGCGGTTCAGGATACATTTCACTGTGTGTTGTACTTGTATGACTGCATGTGACAATTAAAGTATCTTAAATCTTTTTTTGTGGGCGTCAGGTGTCCCATTACTTTTGTCTATATTATACAGACAAAAGTAATGACACCTGACCAATACACCAACAGGGACGTTAATAACACTGCGTTCAGATACATAGACTTTCATATGGAGTTGCCCCCCCACCCTTTACAACTGTTATAATGGTTCCGCCCCCATGCTCTGGATTCTGAGGGGAAATTCATCAACTTCAAACTAAATAAAACACGAATGCCCTGCAGAGGCAAATAGCTTTGGTTTCATATTTGATTTGATTACATTAATTTTAATGTTAAGTTGCGATTTACAAGAAATATTTGAACTGCAGATGTATAACTGTGTTTAAAGGGAACACTGCTGTTACAAAGCTTCTTATTTGCTTGAAATGTTTACAAACAAAATGTTATTGCACCTTTGTTCATATTGCAGTAATTAAATAACAAAAGTGCGCAATACACCACTTTTGATTTATTTAATTTTGCGTATAACGATGCGATTAATCGTGATTCAATTTTTTAGGATTGCTCAGCATAGATATATAAATATATATATATATATACATTTATTGATTACAAAACTGAGTTCTGATTATGAAACAAGATTTAAGTGCTTTCATTTGTGTCTGAATCAACATGCTACCTTTGACCCTGACATATTGTTCACTTGACCCAAAATTAATTTTGTGTTTATAAATATTTTTTACCCTATTTTCCACAGAATATTCTATAGTTTAACATTCCATGTGTCTTTGAATTGTATGCTTTGTCAAATTGCAAGTGTTTTAAAATAACCTTCAGAAAGACTTCAGAAAGAGTTACAAAATTCTAGCTATAAGTTCTGCAGATGTTATAAATTACTAGACTTAGTGTCTTAGGTTGTACTCACACTAGGCAGTTTGAACCGTGCCCGAGTGCGTTTGACCACCAAAGCGCGGTTCGTTTGACTAGTGTGAGTGCTCTGTGTCCAGGAGCGGTTCGTTTAGCCATCCCTGGCCCACTTGGATGGGTTGTGCCAGAGCACGGTTCAGTTCGACTCGGGCGCGGTTCGCATGTAGTGTGAGCGCTAACCATGCTGGAGCACGAACCAGGACCCGTGACGCCGCGTTTTTGCGACGCTCCAAAACCATTTTTCGTCCCACAAAAGCGGCAGACCGGTTTAGCAACAGGCTGTGAGAGGGCTGTGAACCACTGCAGACAAAAACGACTCAAAATTACTATCAAAATAGTAAACAGAGCGATGGACTGCACTGCGTTCAGCGAGACAGCGCCGCTCTTCCTGTTTATCCTGAAACCATCGCACCATAATGACGTAAGCGTGCTCCGACACGAATGCAGAAATCTAATGCGAGTGCGGGCCAGAGGGGGAGGGGGGAGGGGGGACAATCGTACTTGGGCCTGGTTCACGGCAACCGTGCCTAGTGTGAGTACACCCTTAGTGTCTATTATAGAGACATACTGACGTGAAGATTGCACCTTTCACTTCTGACCAGATACCAAATCTCCTCTATTTTCATTCTGATCTAAAATTTTAGGTTTCTCTTAAACTAAATATGTGAGGTTTGCAGACAGATCACTCACAGGACAAACTAAAGTAAAAATAAAAAGGTAAAAAAAAACAACATTTGACATCAAGTGCAGTGAAACATTTTTTTTCAGGGAAGACTATGGCCCTGTTCACACCTGGCATTAACATGTGTCTTAGGTGATCAGATCACAAGTGGACAGTGCTAAGTACAGCTATAGACGTACCCTGGGTGCACTGAGGACTAGGGGTGTTGAAATTAATCTCATAATCGATGCATCGAGATACTGAATCGAACTGAAGACATAATCGTAATCGAATCGCAGCGCTGACATGACAATCGTAATCGAATCAAATCGCTGACATGATAACAATAATCGAATCGAATCGCCGACATGATAACCGGAATCGAATCGAATCGCTGACATGATAATCGCAATCGAATCGAATCACCGACACGATAATCGCAATCGAATCGCTGACATGACAATCGTAATCGAATCGAATCGCTGACATGATAACAATAATCGCAATTGAATCGCTGACATGATAACCGCAATCGAATCGAATCGCCGACATGATAATCGCAATCGAATCGAATCGCTGACATGTTAATCGTAATCGAATCGAATCGCTGGCATGATAACCGTAACCGAATCGAATCACCGACACGATAATCGTAATCGAATCGAATCGCTGACATGATAATCGTAATCGAATTGAATCGCGAGACCAGTGAAGGTTCACACCTCTACTGAGGACATGTTAAGATTTGATCACTTAGACCTCATTGTGCTTTCAACTTTGTGGACATAGTTTGGGGAAGAACTTTATTCCAGCATGACTGTGTCCCAGTGCACAAAGCAAGCTCCATCAAGACATGGTTGGGTGAAGTCAGTGGGGAAGAACTTGACTGACCCGCACAGAGCCCTGACTTGAACGGAGTTTGTGAGCCAAACCTTCTCATCCAACATCAGTGCCTAACCTCATCAATGCTCTACAGAAAGAATGGACACAAATTCCCATGGAAACACTGTGGGAAGCCTTCCAAGAATAGTGGAAGCTGTTATAGCTGCAGACATGGGACCGACTATATATTAAAGCCTATTTATTTGAATTCAATGTCATTTAAAGTCCCTGCTTATGTAATGGTTAGGCGTCCAAAAACGTATGTCTAGGGTATGTGTACAAACATTGATGTCTTTTTCTTCTGCATTGTTCAGAACTCCCTGTAAAAGCCAGGTGTGAACAGGGTCTCTGAAGAAGTGTGCGATACTATGTCTCCGGCCCAACCCGGTTCACATTTTATCGTCTTGATAAAGGCAGGCTAGTGCTTTCTGCATGCCCTGCCCCAATCTAACCCACAAGTCTAAACCACAGATCATATCCCTAGCAAGGTACGAGAAGAGACTTTCATCTGACAAATGGTACCACTTTTCCCTCTGTCTTGTGAAAGTCTCTTTCAACATAAAGTCTGTTTATGACAAGCCACCCCCCCCTTTCCCCTCACCCTTTCTCCCCAACTTTTTTTTTTTCCTCGCTCCTCGTACAAATGGGCCTCTCTCGTCTGCTCGTAGCCAGACAGGCTGCTTTGGCACGCAGACGCACCTTTCATCTCTCCTCGGGTGCAAGTGTCACGAGTGTACGTCAGGTGTCCGAACAGCCGACGAGCAAGAGTGAGACATTTGCACTATAAACAAGAAACCAAAGGACTAGCTTCTTATATAATGGCAACCTGAAAAAAAATCACTTCAGGAATTGGGTCCTTCTCCTCCCTCCCTCTCCTCTCCTCTCTTCTCCTTTCCTCTCCTCTGTATTCGTCTTCTTTTTTAATGCACGTTCGTTAGCAAGGTACAAAAAAATGAAAAGGAACATCAGAAGCCTAGAGTATGTTTTATTCATATTTTTTATTTAATTTGGTGCACAAGAATCTTTCATGGAGATGTCTCTTTGTGCTAATTAGAGAGGTGTAGAGGTGTAAGGGATGAACTAGGGAGGAGAAATGCTCTTTGAATCTATGGCTTGCTAACACACCTATGTCTTATTCTTTGGCAACCTTTTTCAGCCTTCTTTTACATTTTTTTTGTTCACTTTTTTACAGTGGGGTTAACAAGTTGAAAAACAAAACCTGTGACATGTATTCTGGTAAGAAAAGAGAGTAAACATATCTCTTTAATGTGTGGTAGCAATGTCTGACGAAGCTGCGGCTAAAACGCTTAGGCCTGTGTTAGCTTTCTTGGTCACTCATCTCATGTGTTTACGGAATCATCCGGCTGGAAATGCTTGACATAATGCCTTTGCTTACTAAATGAAAGTGCTATTCCGACTACACATCCTAACCCAAAGCTGTTGTTAAGCTTTGCTAATAGCACCTCCTTTCAGCCTTAAACTAATAGCCAGTTTAAAATTTCATAAGCAGGCCTCACATTTTCTTCCTTTCAGTTCTGCATTAAAAGGACCTGTCTGATTGCTACTTTGCATGGCTTTCTTTCTCTTTTTTTTTTTTTACCCCTCAGCACTAAAATTTTAATGGTGGGCGCTCCATTTTGCTGGTGAGCATTAGGGCCTTGCTAAGCGCTTGCATGAAGTCCATGTTATGCAGCAGATTATCTGCTCTCATTAATGTATGCAGTGGCCCACCGCAGGCAGGGCACGCTTCCCTCCACCGAAACACACCTCACTACAAAGGAATAAATCAGTGTAATGTGATCACTCACTCTGTTCTCTCCTTCGTGAGCCCAGGGCTTGAGTGTGTGAGACTGTGTCTGAGGGAGCACATAATGGCAGTGGTAAAGTCTAGCAGATTCATTCAGAGTGCTAAAACTCAAAGAAGTAGTACTTTACCTCAAAGAAATACTCATGCATCTATCAGCAGGTGAGAGCTGTTCAGAATCAGGTAGAATGATGTCATTTGCATGACAATAACTGGTCCTAAAAAGTTTCCTCAGTTACTAAATTATGCACGATGCCCTTAAAAAGGAGCTAGAATTGTTCACAGCAGTGGCCATAGGAACCAGACCTCCAAGCCTTTAATGTCTACATCATCAAAACGTATTTACTGTATTTAAGTAGAACAGCAGTACAGTATTAAAGGATTGTTTCAGTTTTTGTTGTAAAGCACAGCTAAGAAAAAGTACATTCATGGCAGAAAGGTACATGACAGTCATTGTAATGCCCCTATGATTATAATATCTTTTCATTTCTCACCATTATCTCATTACCGGTAACATTTCAAACTGAACCACTTCTCTGTGATTGAGTCTTGCAGTAATGCAAGAAAATTTCCCCTTTACTGGTCAACCATTAATTGACCAGTACACTTTTACCCATTATAATAGAACATAACTACCATAACTACCGTACTTTGTATAAGAACAGGGTGTATATCACAAAAAAGTTCTCTTATTACCAAAAATACAGCCATAGTCAATCAGCAAAGCAATCCTTATATGTCACATAGATAGCAGGGTGTCATTCTGCTCGGTTCAGCTATATCAGTATTGTAGTGAAAGTTCAGAACTTTCCTGGCTGATTGACTGCATTTGGGCTAAAGGGAAATGTGCAGGTGAGATTTTATATCCAAACTATTCCTTCTTAAAAATATTACACGCAGAGTGCTTTTCTCAGTGCTGAGCACTGCTAATTGCTATGCTATAAGAGATGGGCCTCCACTGTGAGGAGACTTGCAGTACAGGATGGACTAACCTGTAGAACTTGGTGTAGACAACACCCAGGTATTTTCTTTCTAGCAGAGGCAGTCTGAAAGCCCATGTTGCATAGTAATAGCCTTTACTTTTGTGCCCTTTCTCATTAGTAGTAATAATTTGTTCTGTGGGATTGCTCTCTGCTTAACTCAGTTGCATATTAATTCATTTTTGCAAATGCATTTGCCCCAAGTGACTTCCGAGCACAGCACAGTCATTTTAATTACTGCCAAAATGGCTCTCCACTGAAAGTGAGCTCAGTATATAAGAGCTGGTGACTGTGAGATGCGTAGCTTTATACTGACTGAGCACAGGTAGGACATGGCCTTAGAGCTTTACATAATGAAGGTGTCATGGTGAGTTAAACTAATTGTTCCAGCATGTGTGTTAATCATGCATAGATGATGACAGTACTCCCAGGACAGGGGTTATAATCGACACGCACACACACACACACACATACGCAGAGACCTCACCTCAATTTATAGTGTGCTTAATTAACCAAGCGGCCTTTGTGTCTGTCTGCATTTACTCACAGTTATACACCTGAATGAGGGCAAGCAAAAGAAAGAGGTTAAACCAACATTTGTTATTTCATGGCTGGTAGACTACATTGCAAAAGTGTATTGTCATGTTAAGTACCACAGCAGTTTCCCCTTTTACAGACAGTGAGGATCCCTTAGGGCCTACAAGGCTTTCAGAGAAGACCAAAAGATTTCTGCATACTAACAACAAATAAAAACTATACAAAAGACAAAAAGCATCACTTCATTGTTTTTGTTTTAATCATTGATCTTGAACAATGTAGGGATTTGCAGTTTGATATGAATATGTAGTTTCAGAGACGCAGCTCCAAAGGCACGAGTACTGAAGTGACAAAGACGTAAAATAGTCCATTTCAGGTCAAACGGGTAAACATGATCAGAGAAGCAAAATCAGAATATCAAAATAAATAATCCAAAAAAAAACAGAACAAAAGTCAAAAATTAAGAACAGGTGTGTCATAAGCAACGCTACGAGGCATAGATCAAATACAAATAGGAGTCCAGATCATGGGAACCAAATAGAAAGTATAAACACCACAGAATACCAAAACATTGGAAGCACTGAGACCACTAGCTCTGAGATCACACGATTGGAAATTGTCCAATCAGAATTTTTTTTCGGTTGGTACAGTCATGTACACTTTTCCATTGGTTAGGTCCACATAAGCTGGACAGAAAATCAAATGCGTACATTTACCAACAGCATAAGCGAGAAGTAACAGTGGATGCAACCAGATTAGTTTATATGATCAGTTTACAGCCTAATTTTGAAGTAACATGTTTATGGACATTTTCATTTGAAAGACTTTGCTGCTCAGAGAGAGAATGTCTCCATTACCCCATCTGCACAAATTAGATGCATAGAACATTCAGAAGCATTTCCATGATTTCGGCTTCAGAAAAAAAAAAGTGCTTACTGAGGCCAATGTACCACTGAGAGCTTAAAATGCTCTTAATTATTTCAAAGGAAATATTTAACAAGGCTGAAACGTCTTTCCAGTGTGCATCTCCAGTGGTCATCTTCGCTAAACTGCTGGCGAGGTCCATTCAGGCCGAAGGGGAGATGGAGGAGGTTTTTGGCTTTGGCAAATTAGCAAGAAGGTTTCAGCAGCCCACCCACGTTCCCAGGACCTGCTGTGCTTTGACTGACATCTTGACAGATGCCACACATTTTGTTCCATTAATATACTCTCAGGGAGCTGGTACCACTCAGAGTGATGCTTCCCAGTGTTTGGAGACCCTGATGCACCTCACTGTACCCATAAAGAGCTTGAGAATGACCTGATTATCAAAATGCAGGTATTGTTGATGGAAAACTATTCCTTATTCAGTTTACAGCATTTCAAGAATCTACAATTTTATTAAGGTGCCCTGAAACCAAGAAACCATATCCACTGCGTTCTTACAATGCACTGCAATAGGTAGCGCAAAAGCAATATATTCTAGTGGATATAGAATACCGGTAATGGACTGTTGGTTTAGTAAGATTAGGGTGAGACTGGGAAGATTTTTGGCCAGTGTCAATCATATGTACAATGGATGATGGTATGACATTTAAAATCATTCATTTGACTCACATTCTGATCTCCATAGCAATGCTGTACAGCTGTCTTAGCAAGATGTTGGGCCTCCATGAGCCACCATTACACTATTACTTCAGTTCAATTTCTCCAGTGTTGGGCAAGCTACTTAGAAAATGTAGTGAGCTAATCTATCAGTTACTCTACATTGAATTAAGCTTAACTA
>JBBIGB010000109.1:5769187-5784224 GCA_037577075.1 Alestopetersius hilgendorfi
ATTTGTGCTTAAGCGTCAGAAATGCTTGGGTAAATGTAACGTTAGCTTTTGTGGACGCTACCGCACTACTTGATCAAGGAAAGAGCTTCGCTACTGAAAACTATTTGATTCGGAAAACAGCAACGCTACCAACACGCTACTGAGAAATGTAGTTAGCGACGCTACTGCCCATCACTGAATTTCGCATTGAATATTCAAATCTCTGTAACCGTACTGGCTGCCCAGAATTTCCCCTTGGAGTGTCTCAAGTGTTCTCATGTTTCCATTGTGTTCTTCTTAAAGCCCTGCATTTTTATTACTGTAAATTAAATTAATGTATTACTACATTTAACTGCTTAAGCCAATGAAAACGACAGCACATACCAAAGAAAACGCATGTGCTTGTATTACAGTGCAGTCTGTACAGTGGTAATATCGGTATTTACATTCTAGCACTGCTGGAATTAAAATGCAATTAAAGTGTTTTGGATGCATGTTTGTGGGCATATTTAGGGGTTACACTATAAAAATAGGCACTTTTAGGCATTTTTTCTTACCACAACACGATTTTCACTATATGCTCTTGGAACGTTACTCACTCTCCTCAAACCACCCGGTGACCTACCATGACCTGAGGATCCTTCTCTCTCCCACTGCGATAGAAATGTTTCATCATTGGATAAAGGTGATCAGTAAAATGTTCAGTAAACCTTAACCCTATCAGGAGAAATGCCATCAGCAACTGACAAAACCACTGTACTTTCTCACTGTAGAGGTCCTGCTTTCAGGCATCTGACATCCTTTTGGTATACAGAACACATCCACACACCCAGCTGTGGAACTTCGGTGAAGGATTACTCAAGTGACCATAGTACTATTTCTATAGGTGAGCGTCTGTGGTTTTAGTGCCTCTGAGCTCTCAAGTGGTCATTCGTCTTTGTAACGAGGGCTCTAAGCAATGAACCATCTTACATTATCTCTCTCTATGTAGTGTGGACATACTGCTCTTGCTGTGATAATTCAAGATACTTTATTCGTCACATGCAGTCATACAAGGTGGTCTAGCAACTTCCTGCACTGACATGAATAACAGTTGTTCTGCTTTTCTTTCATATGGCATTTATGCATTTTACTAATGTGAGTCTCATTGTCATTATATATATATATACTTTACAGCCCTGAAAGTAGATATCCTCATATTTGATAGATTTTAAACCAATATGCACTCTCCATCACCCTTAGCAGCACGTCATTAGAGGGAATATTGGAAAAAATAATGTGAAGTTGAAGAGGCAATGTCAAGGAACACTGAAGTTGTTCACCTTATTAAGGCACCTAGTGCTGGTATTTCATTAAATTTTTCCACCAATTCATTATTTATCAGTTCATTATTGTCTGGCGTGTTTGTGATGTGGTTATAAATAGCCTCAGACATTGTATGAAACTGTTAATCTATCAGAGGACTTGTGGTCATCACAGGCCTCTTGCATAGGTATTTGCCTATATGGATGCACAATGGTGGGTTAGTTTGCAGCGTTTGTTTAATTTCAGCAGTTCTGTACAGGTTGAGCCTGACAGAATGAAGTTTTGCATCCATAACCCCCCAACCTATCCCCTCCAAACCCAATCTGTCGGCGCCCACATCTTCTCACCATCTCCCTTGCTTTCATTCTCTCCCTCGCTCCCTCGCTCGTGTCCAGCTGAATGCCCATGGCATGCCCTGGCTCGCCTTCTCATTGACTTCCACCAAACAGTGGAGGCCAGGGCCAAAATAATTTGTATCTGCTCAATAAATCATTAAAGACTGTCATGCCGTGTCCTGCACTTTTTTTCACTCACCATTTTTTCCCCCTCCCTTTCCCTCCGCTCTCAAAGGTCTTGTTAATGTTTCAAAACCGCACATAAGACACAGCAGCCAGACGATTAATTTGAAAGATACCCACAGGGCACCTGGAGGATTTTTTTTTCCTGACTCCTCTCTCTTCTGTAGTATTAACACCTAGTGCTTTCAGAGCAAGGGAGGATGATGGGAGAGGGGGGATGGGGGGTGAAGGGTTGAGCTGGGACAGAACTGTACAAAGTGTACCCTCCAGTTATATAGCTGAGCGCTTTTACCCCAAAACAGCCTTTTGATGTGTGCAATATGTTGAAGCAAAATGGGTTAAATGCTTATAATGCAACCATTTTTTAAACTGGATGAGGCAGAGAGAGAGAGTTGGACTTAGAATCCCACAATAATAGTCAAAAGCACTCCTTCAGCTAAACATTAATCACCCTCTTTTTGGAACAGAAGTTTAATGATGTGGAAAAGAGAGAAGACTGAGACGTCTTCTCATGGACATGTCCCATAATGCCTGGCCTAATCGCATCCGTCAGTGACCTATAAAATTTGTTACAAAAATAAAAGTTCCTGCACTCCTCTGTAGCACTGGGCAAGTGAGTGGGATGCAAACTGAAAGAAGACACGTCCATTAAGAAATCATGTGGGCTCGCTATGATGTGCTTGCTGACTCATGCAAAAGTGTCTTGGCGAGTCAATTTAAGATGCACAAAAACTAACGAACTGCAAAAAAATGCTTTTTATGCATTAATCGCCTCCTGGAAACTGTCGATACATTTAAAAAGTGTAATGATTTCTTATCAGTGCTTGAATGAACCGTAAAAGCACCTTTTGAGATATTGACATTTACACAGTCGTGAGCAGGAGAACGCCTGCCTCCATATTGCAGCTGACGGCTGCTTATTCCAAAAAAAAAAAGAGAGAGAAATAACAGGCCCGAGTACTGAGCTATGAGAACTAATGCTGTGTGCATTCATTTTAGATAAATAGTTAACGCCTGGCATTATAAATAATGGATTATTACTCATTAATAATTTGATCAAAAATATCCCAAAGCAGTTTTTGCCTCATTGTACATCATTTTGTGTGTGTCAGAAAAAACTCATTTATTTTCAAATACCCCACCATGTCTGTGTTTTGTAAATTTCTATATTTGTGCTCCTACTTATTTATTTTTACAGATAGAATTTTAATATTTCATGCGCGGCACTAAATTACATTTAGTTTCTTTTTGTCGGGAGACACTGGGAGTGGGATATTTTTATTCATATTTGCAGAATATGGTTCATTAATCATTCAACAGGAAATACAGATTGTTTGAATGAACTCTGGAGCTAATTTGGTTACTGCAAAGAAATAAAAAGAAAAAAGAATTACTACAATAATGTGTGCTTATCGTGCTTAAGAGACAGGGGATAGCTGTAATACTTTATGTGAGGGATCTAGCCTGGTTTACCAAATACTGCAGATCCTGTGGATTTGCCCTTGAGCTAGGCATTTAAAGTGAACTGCCTCCACAAACATCCAACCTCATAAAGCCGTAATGAGCCAAAAAGGCCTCTCAGTTCTTGAAACACCTTCCACATTTGCCATTGCAATCAGCACTGTGGTGACCGCTCACTGCTAGTCTGCTGGTTTCTTGAGATAACAAGGAAACAATATGGTACCAGCAGACTAACACATGTAACTGTGAGTGTCTCATTAAGGTCATGTCTGCTGTCCACCATTGCAGGAGGCAGGACTTTTCGGAGAGACATCTCATGCTGAGGTTAGCTTTTCTGTTTTTTTAGTTTTAGTAATGATTCAAAAGCAGAGAGATGTATTGCAGAGTTTTACTTAACTAACCCATGGCTAAGCTTAAGAGGTTAGGGTTGTGGCCAGTACGAGCCATTGCCCATTACTGAGATGGGTTTGTGTGGCTGTCTTTAGGCCTTGGTGCGCCCCAGGGGGCTAACACTGTTCAGACCCCAGCCGGCAGCAGGTATGGGTGAACTTTTCAGTGAAATTATGCTTCCTGACATCTGCCCAAACAGTGCTTAGCCAAACACCAGGAAGGCTGTTTGTGAGAATCTATCACAGTTGAGGGCACTGTTAGTGGCAATCTCTGCGCATCTGTGTTGGAGAAGTGAGGGCTTTGGTGGGGGTTGGCTAGGTGGGGTGGGGGAAGGTCAGAAAGGCCCGGATAGAGAGATGGGTTATTGAAGGGCTTCTTACGTTGTTACTTATGCTCGGCTGACCGACCAGAAATCAAATATTCCAATGTTCTCTCCTGCCCCTCAGACTGCCAGGAAAGCAGCGGATCGGTCAGCACACAGCACGACGCCCGGCGTGGGCAGGTCACTGGTGTTCGCATGAGTTAAGAGTCCATTTGTACATGGAGGAGGCAGATAAATGCCTTTCCTTCCACAAGGTTTAGCTCTAAAATGTGGTTTATCACTTTGCAACTGCACAGGTCCAGAGCCCTGATTCAGTTATGCCAATCCTTTCAGGTAATGAAACATTATGGACAATTGTAGTGAGTAAGAATACATCATTCATTCATGTCTGTCATCGCCTAATTGATCCAAATGTTTATTATTCAGGTATTAGTCATAAGGCTTGTTATCTACAAACAGTTATGAATTATTTACCATGTGACTGAAGCATAGTTATGAGTGTGAAGAACTTCAGCCTGGCCTGACATACTCAGTGTAGAGGTGGTGGGCCAGTAAAATTATATTATATGTTTTCTGTGTTTACTTCTATAACTATATAATACTTGTATATAATATACTTCTGTATAATATAGATCGATGAGGCTTTGATCAGCATAAAATTTAAAAAAATGAAACATCACTGTATATTCACATCAGCTGAATGGGCATGTTCACCTTTTTCCCAATAGCAATGTTCCATCGAACCTGTATTTTCCCCCCAGAAACTTAGTTTGAACAGCTTTCAATTGTCTCACTAAAGGCCTAAGTTTGACATACAAACTGTGTTGACAGGCATTTCAGGAAAAATCACTTGCCTCGGTTCATTTTTTTTTCCGAGGATGTTTTTAGCTGCAGGAAAACTGTTGGCGGCGCCTGATCCGAAATTTTAGCGCAGCGAGAATAAAGATAACACCTCTTCACGAAAGTTTCTATGCATTTGACAAGATTCTGCATGATATGTTTACTCGGGCTGAATTCGCCCTCCTTGCTGCGCTCAATAAGACGAGTGGATGGAAATGCCATCCTATGGCAACAGGAAAAAAGTGATTACTCATTAGGAGTGTAGGCATGAAGTCTGGGTCGTTTTAACCCACTTTTCTGGCAAAGCTCTCTTCTTAAGCTCTTGGAGTATTTGAACCTTACACAGAGGGCTAAATGTCAAGTATCTAAAGCTGGGCCACTCAGAAAGACTGAAGAAAGAAGGAAATTAATTGCTCTGCAAAATACATTTTTATCATAGAGAGAAACAGACACCTATTGATTAATGGGGATGTAAGTGTTTGCCAACTAGAATATCAATTAATTTTCTTGTACATGCAAGAGGAGTCATTAAGACAGGTGAGAAGACCTTGACTTCGCAGCCTCAACAAAAGCGCAGAGGAAGCTCAGAATGAAGATGTGTACGTGTGTGTGTTTGAGAGTGAGATAAAGAAAGAAAGAGATGGGAGGGACTCAGTTTAGATTGGCAGACCTCCCAGGTCACCTACCTGCTCTACCCCTGACATAGTCTCCTCTCAGCAAAGAGCCACAATTAGGCCAATTAGTGACGGTACTGTGGAGAAAGGGCCATGCTCTCCTCCTCTTTATTTATCCTGCTAATGAATTTCCATCATCTCATGTCATTTAACTCAACAGGGACCAGTGTGATGTGTGTGCAGCAATTGGGGCATGAAAGATTGCAGTGCCTTGAAATGAAAATCAAAATGTATTGCACCAAATGGTCCCAGTCAGCAAACGCATGTTTGGTGCTTCTTACATTTTCTACAGGAGTTGTAAGGCTCATGTAGCTAATAAGTAATAGAGACTTCTACCCAGTAGTTTAACAGGCCATAATCATCATACACTCAAACAACATCAGCCTACATGGTTTCTCATGGTGTTTGAGGGATAATTATCTATAAAATGGCCAAAAGTAAAATGGTAAAAATAGGTAAAAATGGCCGCTGGACCTTCTTCTGATCATTTATTTGTTGTTCTGGCAGTGTGAGGCACGTTAATTTTGTGCAGTACTAACTGGTGTCTTATTACTTTACTTTACTTAGCTTACATTAACCATGTAGCTAGAGTGCAAGACCAAAGAAACAAAGAAGTCTTGGTTATTTGGAATAAGGGCTGAAAATTCAGGCCTCAATCCCCGCATTCCCTTAGTGCCCTAATCTCTTGTAAGAGAACCTGTTTTTATTTTTGGCATAGTGCCTGTTACTCCTGCTTGATCTTTTCTGGGTTTTCTGGGTTTCTCCCGTTTTTGGTTGGAATGGGGGGGTAATGTCAGTTTAAAGTAGGCACTTTGGGAAAGCAGTTGGAAAAAGCACATGGCTCTGCTCAATTATCATGAAGTGTGTGATGGAGGATGTGGAGCAGGGCTGGCCAGGGGGATGCACATGGGAGAGGCCCACGGCAGAGCAAGGGCTAGACGCTAACAGACTTGTCTGAGCTCACGTGCCTCAGCTTGGAGCGCTCTCACCTGCCCCTGAGCCTAGGAGAGGCCATGCACCATCCATACCGTCCTTACCTTCTCACTATGAGCTCCACCGGGACCTGCCCCAGACATTGCTCTTACCCTATTTACCACAAAGTGATGCAGAAGGACGAGAGCTGTGTTGGTGGAAGTGTGCTGTAGAGGAGCAGCTTTACATTAATCATTGCTTAGATCACAGTTTACCTAGAATATCTATAATAGCAATCTATGACTGTTTACAAATATAAAATCTTTTATGGACCACGAGCCTCTATAACCTTATAAATGTATATATAATCTTTGCTACAATTAGGTAGTTATGGCATAGTGTTATTATAAAATTAACAAACACTTCATGATGATGTCGCTGTTTAAACATACTTTAATAAATGGTTTTTTTTTTATAAATAACAAATTTCATATGATTGTGGAAGAATACAAGCAAGTCTTACTTGAGATTAACTGAAAATGATAAATAATGTTGAGACAAAGAGAAATAAACAAATACACATTCATTTGTTTGGATCTTTTTTTCACTGGTTCAGGTAAAAGGCTGAGTGTTAGATTGAAAACTGCATTTCCAAACAAGGATTCCCATTTTTAACTTTGTTCTCTACCATCTCGTCTATCCAGGGAAGCAAAACTACAGTCAGATCCATGTGCCTCCACAACATCACTGCACTATGTCTCTCTGTGTCTTCGGGATGTCTACTGTATAAAGTTAATTATTGTGTGAAACTATTCGTTAAAAATCAATAAACAATCAATATTGGTTAAAAATAAAGACAGAATTAGATTTAAGAGCAAATATTCAGAAAGAATACTAATTTGGAAACACCATTGAATATTGGAAGCCTGTATGCTTTTGACATGCTTTTTGCATGATGCTAATTGGTGAGGCACAAGCTTTCATTAGTTGTTAGCTACATTACACTCATGCTGTAGCTCCAGTGCAAAATTAAATGAGTCAGCTTTGGGCACCAGACAGATCAGTTGCATTAATAGCATGAATAAGATTTATTTGCCAAACCATTGCTTTGATCACCAAGGATGCATCCAGACAGTGTAGCACTGAATGTCTTGATTTCCTCATGCCATTATTAATTCAAGGAGAAAAACAGAGAGTAGAATGTTAGGTTGGGAGCATGACGGACAGGTGATTTGGAATTAGATGTGCATATGGTAATGAGAGAGTAATGTGGAGCTTTGGTTTCATTGGAAAGAAATGGTCTAGTCTGGCATAAAAGTGTGAAAGACAAAATGTTATTTCCATTATTTTTAATTCCCCTTTAAGACAAAAAACAGTTTCAAGGATGAATTGTGTTACCTACCATGCCGCCTGCAGTTGATGCCCTGTACTGTTTACAGCGCCAGCAGCTTGAGTGAAACACTCAGTGTTTCTCAATTCCTATCATCTCCCCCTATAACTCAACCAGCTACATGGTAATAGGGGCAACTCTGAATATGATACTCTCTCTCTCTTGGCCTGTTGCTGGCTTGTTGTTTTACTGACTAGCATGCTGAAAAATGAGTGGGTTCACACCAGCCACCATATTGATTAAGGCTAAGTAAGCCCTAGCAGCACTTGTAGTGAGAGCTTGTTTGTGTCTGTTCATGTCAGGGGCATTTCTACGGCAACCTGCCGTGGCCGGACCCCTGAGGAGCGCCAGCTGCATGCTGGAATGAGGCTCCGTCTGAACCGGGGGCCCACGGCTCTGAGAGCCATCATTATTTTGAGGGAGAAAAACCCGGTTTGACAGATGAACTGGGGCCAGAGAAGAAAAAAAAGAGTGAATCTCTGATACGACACATAACAAGCTCTCAGAAGAGAGCAGCGCCGATTCATTACTATGGTAACCCGTATCAAAAACACACTCGCAGGAAGGATCTCTTTGTTTTGGTATGGGGGGTGATGATTCTATTTGATGGGAGTGGGGAGGCGGGCGCGGGACTGCGGCAGGTCCAGGGGTATTAGCGGCAGGCTGGCTGATGAGTTAAAGAGGGGGAGACTCTCCCAGAGCAGGAGCATGCCGGGATCAGTGCTGGAGTAAGAGTAATTTAGAGGGCTGAGTTAGATTTAGGGCTGATAGGACTACAGGCCAGCTGCCGCAGGCTGAGGGTGTGAGAAAGCAAAACTTCAAACCAGAGGATTTACTCACACACTGTCTAGCAAAGTACTCTGTATATTAGAGTCTGAGAGGAGTTCTTACACTGCTTCAACTTGTAGGCCTCATGCTTCAAACACTGCTTACTCATCTAGATGCTAACTTTATTCATTGAAAAAAGATTTGCTTACTGGCGCTTTACAACGTGTTTAAGATTGGTATGAATATTTAGGATTGGACAAACATTAATATTGCAGTGATGCTGCTGCATATTGTGAATATGATATTATATTATAAAACTCTCTGGTAATTAGAAAATTAGTAATGTGAGCTGGATTGTTTCGGCCTGCATTATTTTAACCAAACAATTCACCCGTAGAAACGCCCAGTCATCTTGCACCACACCTCTAAAACCTCCTTTTCATACTGTAGACCTTTAGCATTACTGCTCCTGTGGTTAATAAGTGTCCTATAGTACAGTCCTGGTATCTGCTTTCAGTGCAAGTTGCTGAATGTAACTGAACTCATACTCACACCTGACCTTGACTTTGAATTCCAACTTGATCTGGCACAACTGTGTACGGCTAATTTTGAAACCTTGGCCGAATCTGCTGCATGCACTAACAGTGTTGGTTTGTGGCAGACACACTTTTACAGTGATTTACTGTGTTACTGATCCACATTAAATACCACACTAAGATTAACTGGTATTTTCCAATGGAGTTTACAGAGTTTTGTGGGATTATCAGTCCTTTTTGGCAGAAAACAGCCTTGACTATTCTCGGATCAACTGTTAGCCCCTATGCACTAAAGTTCCTCTCGCTACTGCTGCAGAAATGCTTACTACTCAGAGCGAGCATAACAAAGCCAGCTCAGGGGGAAGAGCTGCTGTGACCTTTCCACCAGCCCAACACATCCCTCTCATCCTCCATGGTTTGTTCGGGCGCACATTTACCCACTTATAAATGAAAGCAGCTGAAAGCAGCTATAGACTATAACAGTATGAGGAAGAGAGAGAGGGAGCACACAAGGGAGGAAACTGGCTTCAAGTCACATAATGGATCTCTAAAGAATAAATGTACTGACTGTGACATGTTTAGTCCTTCAAGTGTCAGTATTTTAGGAGATTTGCACTTTGTTTCGTACTGGTATGTGTTTTGTTTATCTTTGATTAAGTGTTTTTACACAAATGTTTTACACGAAACAGGTGCATTTTTCTTGGCTTTTTACTTTTTTCACTTATATAAGGTCCACTTGTAACATTTCAGTGGTTTTATGTTGCAAAATGTCATCATTCAGTTGAAGATTTTCCAACCTCTCTTTGGCTAATTGGCTGCCCATGTACTGTACCACATTCAAAAACTAGACCAAGTGGAAATGGACTTTAATTGCTGTGTGTGCAAAAGGCAGATATATGTAAATGTTGTGGTTCTTGTGACTCCACAGTAACAAGCTGAATTAAATTCAAAACAGCCTGTTTTTGCAGCACAGTTATGATCTATGGTCTGCATGAATGGGGGAGAGCGTCATATGTTTCAATGTTTTTAAGTTCTTAAGTTGTTTCATGAATCTCTAATTTAAAGAATTTAAATTTCAGATTTCTCTTCCTTTTTCTATTTGCACAAATTGTACGTGCTGAATGACTTTCAATTTATTGTGAATTCAGTTTAAAAAAGCGCTGAGGTTTTAATGTATTAATATCCGGGATTATTAATGTGGAAAACCAGTTGTGTTAAGCTTTTGTTATAGACATTGTTAAGCGTCCCGACACATGCACCATATGTTTCCTTTGTCAGTATCGCTCCTGTAACCTCACAGGTCAGTGCCCTCTCTCGTAATGCCCCTTCATTTGCATGAGTGAGGCAAGCTGGGAAAAAAAGCTGACTTTAACAAATGGGACGTGAGCAGTCAGCCACGCGGACTGTTCTTGTTCTGTATGTACCTTTTCTGCTTATTTTGGCACAGTCTTTTTGATCTCATTACCTTTAAAGATCCTGGGGTAATGAAATCAAGTTTTGGGGCCCTTTGATTTTAAATCTAAAGGTTGTTGGAAGGTAGAGGTTAAAGAAAAAAAAAACATTGGTATCAATCAATCTGTTCAGTTCCTTTCATTTGTAGAACAAGCACAGAATAATTTGGCACCTGATGTGGCAAGGAGTGAGGCTAAATCAAAGTGTATAAATAATGAACTCTAATTAGCGGCGTGTGGGAGAGGTGTGATGTCTGTCTGGATGGCAAATCTCCTCTCCTTCCTGAACCTCTGCTTGTTCTCGATCAGCCACTGAGAGAGGCTCACTGCCGTGAGAGGAAGTCAAAACTTCTCGGTGAAAGAAGAGGAACGGGGAGTGAGAGAGTGGGAGGAGGGGGATACACAAAAGCTTCTGCGGTTGCTAATTGAAATCACACACACTCGCACACACACACACACGTGTGCATATTTGGTTAATTAAGAATGAACCTGTCCCGTTGTGAAAGATTTGGAGTACCTGCGTTGAGTCATTTTCATTTATTTTTTCTTACCTTGTATTAAACGTAGGTGTTGGTTGGTTTTTTTTTTTGTGTGGGATGAATGGTAGCCTAATTAGCATCACAGTGGGACTGTGATATCCCACCACCAACACCAAAATCTAGCCACACACACTTACACAAGCATCCGCTCACAAGCCATGGCACTGGTGCAGTGGCCCACAGAGTTGGGATGCACTTAGTTTCAGTGTGTTGCATCATGGTGTATTATCTAACAAGCCCAAATGTCACTGTGCCAACAAACATCTCTTGGACCTGGGGGGTAAATTAGTCCCTCGGATCACACCACAATGGGTAAAAAAACAAAAAAAAAACATGGACGCTGATGATGGTGCTAAGCTAGTGGCCCACTACTGCTTGGTGATTAAATGAGAAGTTTCTATTTGATCACATGCTTCCAAACAGTGGCGTTCATATATCGGCTTGCCACGTTTAATTCATCTTATGTAAAAAGAACTCTCTGATTAAGCCTTATGGTCCACCCCCCCATCACCCATGATGAATCGTGCGAGCCGGAATGCACAGTTTGATTTATCTGCCTGACCTTTTGTATGCAAAGGATACACTTTCTGCACGACAGTAATGTGACGGGTCAAAAAAAGAGGTCACAGCAGATAGAATAAAGACCCCCCCCCACCTACACACACACACACACACACACACACACACACACACACACACACACACACACACACACTTTTTTCTGTCATTCATAATTCCATTTTACTAATGCAGTGTACAGTGCAGCAGCACACGGTGGCACTTTGTATATATATACTTCTATACAGCCAAACACTTTTTCAAACTGTACCTGATCAGCGGTGATCATTCGAGCAGATAAGAAGGAATGGAAGAATAAACAGAATTAGGTATATTAATATGTATTTTCACATCTCCTGGCTGACACCATAAAGGAGAAATCAGCATGGATTGTGAAGTCTTTTGATCATGCGTACCTTCCATTTTCTCTGTCTGTCTCCTCGGAGCTGTTTCACAGGATGATCTGGCCTGATTGACTTTAATTGCTTGTAATTTCTCGCCGGCTAATCCATCTCTCCTTAAAAATTAACGGAGTGGGAAAACGAGAAGGGTGACTTTAAGGTGGTCCAAGCTGCTTCGGTTCAATTACAGCTTGATTCAAACATTGCATTCCAAGTAAAAATATGTCCGGATTTTAATACATACATCAATTATGCTTATAGTTTACCAGCTCTACTCTTAACAGGCCTACTCTTAAAATGTGGGATGCTTGAAATATTCAGGTTTATTTATGTGTTTATTTATTTATTTATTTATTTATTTATTTAGCCAAAGTTTTCTCAGAAGGTGTCTGTTCTTAAAAGGGATGAGAGCGAGGGTGAGCAGAAGAAATGCTTGGAGTAATTAGTGAAAAAACACATGTACACTTTCTATGGTCTGGTCCAAGCTTTGACTGGACGTCACAACAGCCCAAATTGGAGAGTGTGAATACACACTAGGAACAAAAAGGGCTATACACACGCATTAGCACCTTGATTAGATGAGCATATTACTAAAAGGAATAGTATAGTTTAGTATTACGCAACATATATTTGTAATTGTTTTTATATGAGCTTTTTTTGTATTGTTTGTCATAATTCGGTATGTTTTAGACAGGTAAACATACCATACCATACCATCGTCTAATGAATTGGCCTTGTATGGCTCAGTGTGACGTGTTTCAGCATGGTGTGTTTTGAATGGTCTAATATGATTTAGTATGGCATATATTATTGTGGAATGGTGTAAGAAAGCTCTAGTGTGATTTACAACGCTATGCTATATTATGGTATGGATGAGAATGGCTTAATATTATTTGCTATGGTATATTTGATTCCGCTTTGGTTTAAAATAGTATGTGTAAGTCATGGCACGAATCCTGTACGGTTTTCAGAATCTAGCAGAAAACGTCGAACGAGGTGGGATGGTGAAGAGAATGAAGTCAATCCAATATTATAACAAACAAACACACACACACACACACACACACACACACACACACCCACACACACACACACACTGTGTGAAACCCTAGTATTATTATTCATAGATTTTCTTTCTGTTTAAATACTTTGATCATGATCGCCTATTTTTAGATGGTCTTAAGTGAAGCACTGTATTTAAAAATAACTCATAAGTCCAAGATAAATCGATACATTAGTATCAGCCAGTACTCAAGGGTTAAATATCAGTACTAGTATCAAAAAAGAAAGAAGTGGTAATACTCCACCTCTAGTCGAAGTGTGGAATGACTTGAAAAGGTGTAGAATGGTTGAAAATGGCTTAGTTTGGTTTAGAATAGTGAGGTGTGGCTTAGTAATGTTTAATAGTATGGTTTAGTAAGGTGTAGAATGGTTGCTCTACTGTGGTTCATTGTGGTGTGTTAGTATAGTGGCATGGTCGGTCAGTTCTTAGCTGTGTGTGTGTGTGTGTGTGTGTGTGTGTGTGCGTGCGTGCGTGTGTGTGTGTGTGATTCATTAAGGATGTGTAAATTACAATATGCAGTATGTTTGCATAGGTTTGTAAATAACGGGGTTTACATGTAAAGTTATTCACTCACCTTTATGCTACATAATCATTTTCAAGGTTTGCTTCTTGTCATTACACAAAAGTAGAGAAGAAAGATAACACAATTATTAACACATTGTGATAATTGTCCTTGATATGTGAGGTTGGGACAGCAGGGAGCCACTAGGGGTAAAGCAGAAGCAGGTTAGTGTGGAGAACGTGGCTGAGTGCTTAACGAGAGATGGGCTCCAGGCACAGGTGCTCCCGCGCTTACAAACGCTCACAGCAGCTTTAGCTCCGTAATTAATACATGAGAGGCCAAAGCGTTTGCCAAGCAGCAGCTCACGGAGCCTCGGCAACGGCAGCGTGCCAGATCCGGTGCTGCAAACAAAAACAACAACAACAACAAACAGAAGAGCAGGATGAGTGTGTCCAGGGGAGCAATGAGTGATGAATGTTATGACGGACAGGTGAAGGGGAAAGGGGTTGGGGATCCCTAAATATAGCCGTTATGACACAATGGGGAAAAGCCCAAGAAACAGTAAAAGAGGAGAAGATACAGGGAAAGAGAGAGTGAGGGATGAGTGATGGGGTGGGTGCATTTGGAAAGTGTAAAAAAAAAGGTTTTAAATAAATTGGACTGTAGAGTACAGTGGCCTGATTGAAAGGTGGCAGAAAGAAAAAAAAGCCTTAAATACAAGTAAAGGTAAAAGAGCTGGAGTGACTGAACGATATTTAAACGATAGTGGAAGAGATGTAAAGTTAAAATAGAGTTTGACCACAGTGATAGAGAAATGATGCATGAGGAGAAGAAAGGAAGAAAAAGAAAGTTAAAAGCAGGGAAAATGGTACAATGAAAAGAATGGCTCTGGTATGATCGAGAGAGGTTGCTGAAAGTGAAGAGATTTTACAAAAAAAAAAAAATAGAAAGAAAGTGAAAGAGAAAAAAAGGTGCCGAGACGGAATGATGGAGGAGGAGAATGATTCTGTAAAGTGTGAAAGATAAAAGGTTTAAAATAGAGTTGGCTGTAGAGTGATAAAGAAATGATGCTTAAGGTAAGGTGGGGGAAAAAAAGAGAGAACAAGAGTGAGGGAGTGGGAGCGGGCGTGCGAGGCCCCAGGTCTCTGAAGGGGAATTGTAAGTAAAGCTGACTGAGTGAGCTCCTCCAGTCCGGGGACGTCTCTGCAGCTTTTTTCCCGCTGCCGGACACTCGGTCCCAGAGCACCTGGACTGGACTCGCGCTGACACACACTGCCTTCCAAAGATGAACAACATCACCCCTCGTGCCCGCCAGAAGGTCAGAAAATTGCTCCCATTGCACACTGCTACTTCTCTCCTTCTCTCTTTCTCTCTCTCTCTCTCTCTCTCTCTCTCTCTCTCTCTCTCTCTCTCTCTCTCTCTCTCTCT